>JBBDGP010000334.1:6020000-6478983 GCA_037952835.1 Lithobates septentrionalis | reverse complement strand
GGCCAGTGTGAGAGGGGACAGGTGGTGGCCAGTGTGAGAGAGGACAGGTGGGGGGTAGTGTGAGTGGGGACAGGTGAAGGCCAGTGTGAGAGGGAACAGGTGGGGTGGGCAGTGTGAGAGAGGACAGGTGGGGGCCAGTGTGAGAGGGGACAGGTGGGGGCCAGCGTGAGAGGGGACAGGTGGGGGCCAGCGTGAGAGGGGACAGGTGGTGGCCAGTGTGAGAGAGGACAGGTGGGGGGGCAGTGTACGTGGGGACAGGTGAAGGCCAATGTGAGAGGGAACAGGTGGGGTTGGCAGTGTGAGAGGGGACAGGTGGGGGGGCACTGTGAGAGGGGTCAGGTGGAGGGGCAGTGTGAGAGGGGACAGGTGGGGGGACAGTTTGAGAGGGGACAGGTGGGGTCCAGTGTGAGAGTGGACAGGTGGGGGGCAGTGTGAGAGGGGACAGGTGGGGGGGGCAGTGTGAGAGGGGACAGGTGGGGGCCAGTGTGAGAGGGGACAGGTGGGGGGCAGTGTGAGAGGGGACAGGTGGGGGGGCAGTGTGAGAGGGGACAGGTGGGGGGCAGTGTGAGAGGGGACAGGTGGGGGGGCAGTGTGGGAGGGGACAGGTGGGGGGGCAGTGTGAGAGGGGACAGGTGGGGGGGCAGTGTGAGAGGGGACAGGTGGGGGGCAGTGTGAGAGGGGACAGGTGGGGGCCAGTGTGAGAGGGGACAGGTGGGGAGGGAAGTGTGAGAGGGGACAGGTGGGGGGCAGTTTGAGAGGGGACAGGTGGGAGGCCAGTGTGAGAGGGACAGGTGGGGGGCCAGTGTGAGAGGGGACAAGTGGGGGGCCAGTGTCAAAGGGGCAGGTGGGGGGGCAGTGTGAGAGGGGACAGGTGGGGGGCAGTGTGAGAGGGGATAGGTGGGGGGCAGTGTGAGAGGGGACAGGTGGGGAGGCAGTGTGAGAGGGGACAGGTGGGGGCCAGTGTGAGAGGGGACAGGTGGGGGCCAGTGTGAGAGGGGACAGGTGGTGGCCAGTGTGAGAGAGGACAGGTGGGGGGCAGTGTGAGTGGGGACAGGTGAAGGCCAGTGTGAGAGGGAACAGGTGGGGTGGGCAGTGTGAGAGAGGACAGGTGGGGGCCAGTGTGAGAGGGGGACAGGTGGGGGGCCAGTGTGAGTGGGGACAGGTGAAGGCCAGTGTGAGAGGGAACAGGTGGGGTGGGCATTGTGAGAGGGGACAGGTGGGGGCCAGTGTGAGAGGGGACAGGTGGGGGCCAGTGTGAGAGGGGACAGGTGGGGGCCAGTGTGAGAGAGGACAGGTGGGGGGGCAGTGTGAGAGGGGACAGGTGGGGGCCAGCGTGAGAGGGGACAGGTGGTGGCCAGTGTGAGAGGGGACAGGTGGGGGGCAGTGTGAGTGGGGACAGGTGAAGGCCAGTGTGAGAGGGAACAGGTGGGGTGGGCATTGTGAGAGGGGACAGGTGGGGGCCAGTGTGAGAGGGGACAGGTGGGGGGGCAGTGTGAGAGGGGACAGGTGGGGGCCAGTGTGAGAGAGGACAGGTGGGGGCCAGTGTGAGAGGGGACAGGTGGGGGCCAGTGTGAGAGAGGACAGGTGGGGGGGGCAGTGTGAGAGGGGACAGGTGGGGGCCAGCGTGAGAGGGGACAGGTGGGGGCCAGTGTGAGAGGGGACAGGTGGGGGCCAGTGTGAGAGGGGACAGGTGGGGGCCAGTGTGAGAGGGGACAGGTGGGGGGGCAGTGTGAGAGGGGACAGGTGGGGGGCCAGTGTGAGAGGGGACAGGTGGGGGGGCAGTGTGAGAGGGGACAGGTTTGGGGGGGCAGTGTGAGAGGGGACAGGTGGGGGGGCAGTGTGAGAGGGGACAGGTGGGGGGCAGTGTGAGAGGGGACAGGTGGGGGCCAGTGTGAGAGGGGACAGGTGGGGAGGCAGTGTGAGAGGGGACAGGTGGGGGGCCAGTGTGAGAGAGGACAGGTGGGGGGCCAGTGTGAGAGGGGACAGGTGGGGGGCCAGTGTGAGAGGGGACAGGTGGGGGGCCAGTGTGAGAGGGGACAGGTGGGGGGCCAGTGTGAGAGGGGACAGGTGGGGGGCCAGTGTGAGAGGGGACAGGTGGGGGGGCAGTATGAGAGGGGACAGGTGGGGGCCAGTGTGAGAGGGGACAGGTGGGGGCCAGTGTGAGAGGGGACAGGTGGGGGCCAGTGTGAGAGGGGACAGGTGGGGGGGGGCAGTGTGAGAGGGGACAGGTGGGGGGCAGTGTGAGAGGGGACAGGTGGGGGCCAGTGTGAGAGGGGACAGGTGGGGAGGGCAGTGTGAGTGGGGACAGGTGGGGGGCAGTTTGAGAGGGGACAGGTGGGGGGCCAGTGTGAGAGGGGACAGGTGGGGGCCAGTGTGAGAGGGGACAGGTGGGGAGGGCAGTGTGAGAGGGGACAGGTGGGGGGGCAGTGTGAGAGGGGACAGGTGGGGGCCAGTGTGAGATGGGACAGGTGGGGGTCAGTGTGAGAGGGGACAGGTGGGGGCCAGTGTGAGAGGGGACAGGTGGGGGCCAGTGTGAGAGAGGACAGGTGGGGGGGCAGTGTGAGAGGGGACAGGTGGGGGCCAGCGTGAGAGGGGACAGTTGGGGGCCAGCGTGAGAGGGGACAGGTGGGGCCACAGTGTGAGAGGGGACAGGTGGGGGCCAGTGTGAGAGGGGACAGGTGGGGGGCAGTGTGAGAGGGGACAGGTGGGGGACCAGTGGGGGACCGGGACAGGTGGGGGGGCAGTGTGAGAGGGGACAGGTTTGGGGGGGCAGTGTGAGAGGGGACAGGTGGGGGGGCAGTGTGAGAGGGGACAGGTGAGGGGCAGTGTGAGAGGGGAGAGGTGGGGGCCAGTGTGAGAGGGGACAGGTGGGGGCCAGTGTGAGAGAGGACAGGTGGGGGGGCAGTGTGAGAGGGGACAGGTGGGGGCCAGTGTGAGAGGGGACAGGTGGTGGCCAGTGTGAGAGGGGACAGGTGGGGGGCAGTGTGAGTGGGGACAGGTGAAGGCCAGTGTGAGAGGGAACAGGTGGGGTGGGCAGTGTGAGAGGGGACAGGTGGGAGCCAGTGTGAGAGGGGACAGGTGGGGGCCAGTGTGAGAGGGGACAGGTGGGGGCCAGTGTGAGAGAGGACAGGTGGGGGGGCAGTGTGAGAGGGGACAGGTGGGGGCCAGCGTGAGAGGGGACAGGTGGGGGCCAGCGTGAGAGGGGACAGGTGGGGGCCAGCGTGAGAGGGGACAGGTGGGGGCCAGTGTGAGAGGGGACAGGTGGGGGGGCAGTGTGAGAGGGGACAGGTGGGGGGCCAGTGTGAGAGGGGACAGGTGGGGGGCAGTGTGAGAGGGGACAGGTTTGGGGGGGCAGTGTGAGAGGGGACAGGTGGGGGGGCAGTGTGAGAGGGGACAGGTGGGGGGCAGTGTGAGAGGGGACAGGTGGGGGCCAGTGTGAGAGGGGACAGGTGGGGAGGCAGTGTGAGAGGGGACAGGTGGGGGCCAGTGTGAGAGGGGACAGGTGGGGGCCAGTGTGAGAGGGGAAAGGTGGGGGCCAGTGTGAGAGGGGACAGGTGGGGGCCAGTGTGAGAGGGGACAGGTGGTGGCCAGTGTGAGAGGGGACAGGTGGGGGCCAGTGTGAGAGGGGACAGGTGGGGGCCAGTGTGAGAGGTGACAGGTGGGGGGCCAGTGTGAGAGGGGACAGGTGGGGGGCCAGTGTGAAAGGGGGCAGGTGGGGGGGCAGTGTGAGATGGGACAGGTCAGGGGGCAGTGTGAAAGGGGGCAGGTGGGGGGCAGTGTGAGATGGGACAGGTCAGGGGGCAGTGTGAGAGGGGACAGGTGGGGGCCAGTGTGAGAGGTGACAGGTGGGGGGCCAGTGTGAGAGGAGACAGGTGGGGGGCCAGTGTGAGAGGGGACAGGTGGGGGGCAGTGTGAGAGGGGACAGGTTTGGGGGGGCAGTGTGAGAGGGGACAGGTGGGGGGGGGGGCAGTTTGAGAGGGGACGGGTGGGGGGCAGTGTGAGAGGGGACAGGTGGGGGGCAGTGTGAGAGGGGACAGGTGGGGGGCCAGTGTGAGAGGGGACAGGTGGGGGGCCAGTGTGAGAGGGGACAGGTGGGGGGCCAGTGTGAGAGGGGACAGGTGGGGGGCCAGTGTGAGAGGGGACAGGTGGGGGGCAGTATGAGAGGGGACAGGTGGGGGCCAGTGTGAGAGGGGACAGGTGGGGGCCAGTGTGAGAGGGGACAGGTGGGGGCCAGTGTGAGAGGGGACAGGTGGGGGGGGGCAGTGTGAGAGGGGACAGGTGGGGGGCAGTGTGAGAGGGGACAGGTGGGGGCCAGTGTGAGAGGGGACAGGTGGGGAGGGCAGTGTGAGTGGGGACAGGTGGGGGGCAGTTTGAGAGGGGACAGGTGGGGGGCAGTGTGAGAGGGGACAGGTGGGGGGGCAGTGTGAGAGGGGACAGGTGGGGGGGGCAGTGTGAGAGGGGACAGGTGGGGGCCAGTGTGAGAGGGGACAGGTGGTGGCCAGTGTGAGAGGGGACAGGTGGGGGGCAGTGTGAGTGGGGACAGGTGAAGGCCAGTGTGAGAGGGAACAGGTGGGTGGGCATTGTGAGAGGGGACAGGTGGGGGCCAGTGTGAGAGGGGACAGGTGGGGGCCAGTGTGAGAGGGGACAGGTGGGGGCCAGTGTGAGAGAGGACAGGTGGGGGGGGCATCGTGAGAGGGGACAGGTGGGGGCCAGCGTGAGAGGGGACATGTGGGGGCCAGTGTGAGAGGGGACAGGTGGGGGCCAGTGTGAGAGGGGACAGGTGGGGGCCAGTGTGAGAGGGGACAGGTGGGGGGCCAGTGTGAGAGGGGACAGGTGGGGGGGCAGTGTGAGAGGGGACAGGTTTGGGGGGGCAGTGTGAGAGGGGACAGGTGGGGGGGCAGTGTGAGAGGGGACAGGTGGGGGGCAGTGTGAGAGGGGACAGGTGGGGGCCAGTGTGAGAGGGGACAGGTGGGGAGGCAGTGTGAGAGGGGACAGGTGGGGGCCAGTGTGAGAGGGGACTGGTGGGGGCCAGTGTGAGAGGGGAAAGGTGGGGGCCAGTGTGAGAGGGGACAGTTGGGGGCCAGTGTGAGAGGGGACAGGTGGTGGCCAGTGTGAGAGGGGACAGGTGGGGGGCAGTGTGAGAGGGGAGAGGTGGGGGCCAGTGTGAGAGAGGACAGGTGGGGGGGGCAGTGTGAGAGGGGACAGGTGGGGGCCAGTGTGAGAGGGGACAGGTGGTGGCCAGTGTGAGAGGGGACAGGTGGGGGGCACTGTGAGTGGGGACAGGTGGGGGCCAGTGTGAGAGAGGACAGGTGGGGGGGCAGTGTGAGAGGGGACAGGTGGGGGCCAGTGTGAGAGGGGACAGGTGGGGGGGCCAGTGTGAGAGGGGACAGGTAGGGGGCAGTGTGAGAGGGGACAGGTGGGGGCCAGTGTGAGAGGGGACAGGTGGGGGCCAGTGTGAGAGAGGACAGGTGGGGGGCCAGTGTGAGAGGGGACAGGTGGGGGGCCAGTGTGAGAGGGGACAGGTGGGGGGCCAGTGTGAGAGGGGACAGGTGGGGGTCCAGTGTGAGAGGGGAAAGGTGGGGGGCCAGTGTGAGAGGGGACAGGTGGGGGGCCAGTATGAGAGGGGACAGGTGGGGAGGCAGTGTGAGAGGGGACAGGTGGGGGGGCAGTGTGAGAGGGGACAGGTGGGGGGCCAGTGTGAGAGGGGACAGGTGGGGGGGCAGTGTGAGAGGGGACAGGTTTGGGGGGCAGTGTGAGAGGGGACAGGTGGGGGGGCAGTGTGAGAGGGGACAGGTGGGGGCTAGTGTGAGAGGGGACAGGTGGGGGCCAGTGTGAGAGGGGACAGGTGGGGGCCAGTGTGAGAGGGGACAGGTGGGGGCCAGTGTGAGAGGGGACAGGTGGGGGGCAGTGTGAGAGGGGACAGGTTTGGGGGGGCAGTGTGAGAGGGGACAGGTGGGGGGCCAGTGTGAGAGGGGACGGGGGGGCAGTGTGAGAGGGGACAAGTGGGGGCAGTGTGAGAGGGGACAGGTGGGGGCCAGTGTGAGAGGAAACAGGTGGGGGGCCAGTGTGAGAGGGGACAGGTGGGGGGCCAGTGTGAGAGGGGACAGGTGGGAAAGGCAGTGTTAGAGGGGACAGGTGGGGGGCAGTGTGAGAGGGGACAGGTGGGGGGCCAGTGTGAGAGGGGACAGGTGGGGGGCCAGTGTGAGAGGGGACAGGTGGGGGGGCAGTATGAGAGGGGACAGGTGGGGGCCAGTGTGAGAGGGGACAGGTGGGGGCCAGTGTGAGAGGGGACAGGTGGGGGCCAGTGTGAGAGGGGACAGGTGGGGGCCAGTGTGAGAGAGGACAGGTGGGGGGCAGTGTGAGAGGGGACAGGTGGGGGCCAGTGTGAGAGGGGACATGTGGGGGGCCAGTGTGAGAGGGGACAGGTGGGGGGGCAGTGTGAGAGGGGACAGATGGGGGGCAGTGTGAGAGGGGACAGGTGGGGGCCAGTGTGAGAGGGGAGAGGTGGGGGGCCAGCGTGAGAGGGGACAGGTGGGGGGCCAGTGTGGGAGGGGACAGGGGGGGGCAGTGTGAGAGTGGACAGGTGGGGGGCCAGTGTGAGAGGGGACAGGTGGGGGCCAGTGTGAGAGGGGACAGGTGGGGGCCAGTGTGAGAGGGGACAGGTGGGGGCCAGTGTGAGAGGGGACAGGTGGGGGGCAGTGTGAGTGGGGACAGGTGAAGGCCAGTGTGAGAGGGAACAGGTGGGGTGGGCATTGTGAGAGGGGACAGGTGGGGGCCAGTGTGAGAGGGGACAGGTGGGGGCCAGTGTGAGAGGGGACAGGTGGGGGCCAGTGTGAGAGAGGACAGGTGGGGGGGGCATCGTGAGAGGGGACAGGTGGGGGCCAGCGTGAGAGGGGACATGTGGGGGCCTGTGTGAGAGGGGACAGGTGGGGGCCAGTGTGAGAGGGGACAGGTGGGGGGCAGTGTGAGAGGGGACAGGTGGGGGCCAGTGTGAGAGGGGACAGGTGGGGAGGCAGTGTGAGAGGGGACAGGTGGGGGCCAGTGTGAGAGGGGACTGGTGGGGGCCAGTGTGAGAGGGGAAAGGTGGGGGCCAGTGTGAGAGGGGACAGGTGGGGGCCAGTGTGAGAGGGGACAGGTGGTGGCCAGTGTGAGAGGGGACAGGTGGGGGGCAGTGTGAGTGGGGACAGGTGAAGGCCAGTGTGAGAGGGAACAGGTGGGGTGGGCAGTGTGAGAGAGGACAGGTGGGGGGCCAGTGTGAGAGGGGACAGGTGGGGGGCCAGTGTGAGAGGGGACAGGTGGGGGGCCAGTGTGAGAGGGGACAGGTGGGGGTCCAGTGTGAGAGGGGAAAGGTGGGGGGCCAGTGTGAGAGGGGACAGGTGGGGGGCCAGTATGAGAGGGGACAGGTGGGGGGGCAGTGTGAGAGGGGACAGGTGGGGGGGCAGTGTGAGAGGGGACAGGTGGGGGGCCAGTGTGAGAGGGGACAGGTGGGGGGGCAGTGTGAGAGGGGACAGGTTTGGGGGGGCAGTGTGAGAGGGGACAGGTGGGGGGGCAGTGTGAGAGGGGACAGGTGGGGGCCAGTGTGAGAGGGGACAGGTGGGGGCCAGTGTGAGAGGGGACAGGTGGGGGCCAGTGTGAGAGGGGACAGGTGGGGGGGCAGTGTGAGAGGGGACAGGTTTGGGGGGGCAGTGTGAGAGGGGACAGGTGGGGGGCCAGTGTGAGAGGGGACGGGGGGCAGTGTGAGAGGGGACAAGTGGGGGGGCAGTGTGAGAGGGGACAGGTGGGGGCCAGTGTGAGAGGAAACAGGTGGGGGGCCAGTGTGAGAGGGGACAGGTGGGGGGCCAGTGTGAGAGGGGACAGGTGGGAAAGGCAGTGTTAGAGGGGACAGGTGGGGGGCAGTGTGAGAGGGGACAGGTGGGGGGCCAGTGTGAGAGGGGACAGGTGGGGGGCCAGTGTGAGAGGGGACAGGTGGGGGGGGGCAGTATGAGAGGGGACAGGTGGGGGCCAGTGTGAGAGGGGACAGGTGGGGGCCAGTGTGAGAGGGGACAGTTGGGGGCCAGTGTGAGAGGGGACAGGTGGGGGCCAGTGTGAGAGAGGACAGGTGGGGGGCAGTGTGAGAGGGGACAGGTGGGGGCCAGTGTGAGAGGGGACATGTGGGGGGCCAGTGTGAGAGGGGACAGGTGGGGGGGCAGTGTGAGAGGGGACAGATGGGGGGGCAGTGTGAGAGGGGACAGGTGGGGGCCAGTGTGAGAGGGGAGAGGTGGGGGGCCAGTGTGAGAGGGTACAGGTGGGGGGGGCCAGTGTGGGAGGGGACAGGGGGGCAGTGTGAGAGGGGACAGGTGGGGGGCCAGTGTGAGAGGGGACAGGTGGGGGGCCAGTGTGAGAGGGGACAGGTGGGGGCCAGTGTGAGAGGGGACAGGTGGGGGCCAGTGTGAGAGGGGACAGGTGGGGGCCAGTGTGAGAGGGGACAGGTGGGGGGGCAGTGTGAGAGGGGACAGGTGGGGGGGGCAGTGTGAGAGGGGACAGGTGGGGGGGCAGTGTGAGAGGGGACAGGTGGGGGGGCAGTGTGAGAGGGGACAGGTGGGGAGGCAGTGTGAGAGGGGACAGGTGGGGGCCAGTGTGAGAGGGGACAGGTGGGGGCCAGTGTGAGAGGGGAAAGGTGGGGGCAGTGTGAGAGGGGACAGGTGGGGGCCAGTGTGAGAGGGGACAGGTGGTGGCCAGTGTGAGAGGGGACAGGTGGGGGGCAGTGTGAGTCGGGAAAGGTGAAGGCCAGTGTGAGAGGGAACAGGTGGGGTGGGCAGTGTGAGAGAGGACAGGTGGGGGGCCAGTGTGAGAGGGGATAGGTGGGGGGGCAGTGTGAGAGGGGACAGGTGGGAGGCCAGTGTGAGAGGGGACAGGTGGGGGTCCAGTGTGAGAGGGGAAAGGTGGGGGGCCAGTGTGAGAGGGGGACAGGTGGGGGGCCAGTGTGAGAGGGGACAGGTGGGGGGGCAGTGTGAGAGGGGACAGGTGGGTGGGCAGTGTGAGAGGGGACAGGTGGGGGGCTAGTGTGAGAGGGGACAGGTGGGAAAGGCAGTGTTAGAGGGGACAGGTGGGGGGCCAGTGTGAGAGGGGACAGGTGGGGGGCCAGTGTGAGTGGGGACAGGTGGGGGCCAGTGTGAGAGGGGACAGGTGGGGGGGCAGTGTGAGAGGGGACAGGTGGGGGGGCAGTGTGAGAGGGGACAGGTGGGAGGGCAGTGTGAGGGGGACAGATGGGGGGGCAGTGTGAGAGGGGACAGGTTTGGGGGGGCAGTGTGAGAGGGGACAGGTGGGGGGGCAGTGTGAGAGGGGACAGGTGGGGGCTAGTGTGAGAGGGGACAGGTGGGGGCCAGTGTGAGAGGGGACAGGTGGGGGCCAGTGTGAGAGGGGACAGGTGGGGGCCAGTGTGAGAGGGGACAGGTGGGGGGGGGCAGTGTGAGAGGGGACAGGTGGGGGGCAGTGTGAGAGGGGACAGGTTTGGGGGGGCAGTGTGAGAGGGGACAGGTGGGGGGGCAGTGTGAGAGGGGACAGGGGGGGGCAGTGTGAGAGGGGACAAGTGGGGGGGCAGTGTGAGAGGGGACAGGTGGGGGCCAGTGTGAGAGGAAACAGGTGGGGGCCAGTGTGAGAGGGGACAGGTGGGGGGCCAGTGTGAGAGGGGACAGGTGGGGGGGCAGTGTGAGAGGGGACAGGTGGGAGGGCAGTGTGAGAGGGGACAGATGGGGGGGCAGTGTGAGAGGGGACAGGTTTGGGGGGGCAGTGTGAGAGGGGACAGGTGGGGGGGCAGTGTGAGAGGGGACAGGTGGGGGCTAGTGTGAGAGGGGACAGGTGGGGGCCAGTGTGAGAGGGGACAGGTGGGGGCCAGTGGGAGAGGGGACAGGTGGGGGCCAGTGTGAGAGGGGACAGGTGGGGGGGCAGTGTGAGAGGGGACAGGTGGGGGGCAGTGTGAGAGGGGTCAGGTTTGGGGGGGCAGTGTGAGAGGGGACAGGTGGGGGGCCAGTGTGAGAGGGGACAGGGGGGGGGCAGTGTGAGAGGGGACAAGTGGGGGGGCAGTGTGAGAGGGGACAGGTGGGGGCCAGTGTGAGAGGAAACAGGTGGGGGGCCAGTGTGAGAGGGGACAGGTGGGGGGCCAGTGTGAGAGGGGACAGGTGGGAAAGGCAGTGTTAGAGGGGACAGGTGGGGGGCAGTGTGAGAGGGGACAGGTGGGGGGCCAGTGTGAGAGGGGACAGGTGGGGGGCCAGTGTGAGAGGGGACAGGTGGGGGGCCAGTGTGAGAGGGGACAGGTGGGGGGGCAGTATGAGAGGGGACAGGTGGGGGCCAGTGTGAGAGGGGACAGGTGGGGGCCAGTGTGAGAGGGGACAGGTGGGGGCCAGTGTGAGAGGGGACAGGTGGGGGGGGCAGTGTGAGAGGGGACAGGTGGGGGGCAGTGTGAGAGGGGACAGGTGGGGGCCAGTGTGAGAGGGGACAGGTGGGGAGGGCAGTGTGAGAGGGGACAGGTGGGGGGCAGTTTGAGAGGGGACAGGTGGGGGGCCAGTGTGAGAGGGGACAGGTGGGGGCCAGTGTGAGAGGGGACAGGTGGGGAGGGCAGTGTGAGAGGGGACAGGTGGGGGGGCAGTGTGAGAGGGGACAGGTGGGGGCCAGTGTGAGATGGGACAGGTGGGGGTCAGTGTGAGAGGGGACAGGTGGGGGCCAGTGTGAGAGGGGACAGGTGGGGGCCAGTGTGAGAGAGGACAAGTGGGGGGGGGCAGTGTGAGAGGGGACAGGTGGGGGCCAGTGTGAGAGGGGACAGGTGGTGGCCAGTGTGAGAGGGGACAGGTGGGGGGCAGTGTGAGTGGGGACAGGTGAAGGCCAGTGTGAGAGGGAACAGGTGGGGTGGGCAGTGTGAGAGGGGACAGGTGGGGGCCAGTGTGAGAGGGGACAGGTGGGGGCCAGTGTGAGAGGGGACAGGTGGGGGCCAGTGTGAGAGAGGACAGGTGGGGGGGCAGTGTGAGAGGGGACAGGTGGGGGCCAATGTGAGATGGGACAGGTGGGGGTCAGTGTGAGAGGGGACAGGTGGGGGCCAGTGTGAGAGGGGACAGGTGGGGGCCAGTGTGAGAGAGGCCGGCTGGGGGGGGCAGTGTGAGAGGGGACAGGTGGGGGCCAGTGTGAGAGGGGACAGGTGGTGGCCAGTGTGAGAGGGGACAGGTGGGGGGCAGTGTGAGTGGGGACAGGTGAAGGCCAGTGTGAGAGGGAACAGGTGGGGTGGGCAGTGTGAGAGGGGACAGGTGGAGGCCAGTGTGAGAGGGGACAGGTGGGGGCCAGTGTGAGAGGGGACAGGTGGGGGCCAGTGTGAGTGAGGACAGGTGGGGGGGCAGTGTGAGAGGGGACAGGTGGGGGCCAGCGTGAGAATGGACAGGTGGGGGCCAGCGTGAGAGGGGACAGGTGGGGGCCAGTGTGAGAGGGGACAGGTGGGGGCCAGCGTGAGAGGGGACAGGTGGGGGGCAGTGTGAGAGGGGACAGGTGGGGGATCAGTGTGAGAGGGGACAGGTTTGGGGGGGCAGTGTGAGAGGGGACAGGTGGGGGGGCAGTGTGAGAGGGGACAGGTGGGGGCCAGTGTGAGAGGGGACAGGTGGTGGCCAGTGTGAGAGGGGACAGGTGGGGGGCAGTGTGAGTGGGGACAGGTGGGGGGCAGTGTGAGAGGGGACAGGTGGGGGGGCAGTGTGAGAGGGGACAGGTTTGGGGGGGCAGTGTGAGAGGGGACAGGTGGGGGGGCAGTGTGAGAGGGGACAGGTGGGGGCTAGTGTGAGAGGGGACAGGTGGGGGCCAGTGTGAGAGGGGACAGGTGGGGGCCAGTGTGAGAGGGGACAGGTGGGGGCCAGTGTGAGAGGGGACAGGTGGGGGGCAGTGTGAGAGGGGACAGGTGGGGGGGGCAGTGTGAGAGGGGACAGGTTTGGGGGGGCAGTGTGAGAGGGGACAGGTGGGGGCCAGTGTGAGAGGGGACGGGGGGGCAGTGTGAGAGGGGACAAGTGGGGGGGCAGTGTGAGAGGGGACAGGTGGGGGCCAGTGTGAGAGGAAACAGGTGGGGGGCCAGTGTGAGAGGGGACAGGTGGGGGGCCAGTGTGAGAGGGGACAGGTGGGAAAGGCAGTGTTAGAGGGGACAGGTGGGGGGCAGTGTGAGAGGGGACAGGTGGGGGCCAGTGTGAGAGGGGAGAGGTGGGGGGCCAGTGTGAGAGGGGACAGGTGGGGGGCCAGTGTGGGAGGGGACAGGGG
Source organism: Lithobates septentrionalis (assembly GCA_037952835.1). Taxonomy (NCBI): domain Eukaryota; kingdom Metazoa; phylum Chordata; class Amphibia; order Anura; family Ranidae; genus Lithobates; species Lithobates septentrionalis. The sequence goes on along the minus strand of JBBDGP010000334.1, from coordinate 6,466,725 downwards.
GGGCAGTGTGAGAGGGGACAGGTGGGGGGCCAGTGTGAGAGGAGACAGGTGGGGGGGCAGTGTGAGAGGGGACAGGTGGGGGCCAGTGTGAGAGGGGACAGGTGGGGGCCAGTGTGAGAGGGGACAGGTGGGGGCCAGTGTGAGAGGGGACAGGTGGGGGCCAGTGTGAGAGGGGACAGGTGGGGGGGCAGTGTGAGAGGGGACAGGTGGGGGGGCAGTGTGAGAGGGGACAGGTTTGGGGGGGCAGTGTGAGAGGGGACAGGTGGGGGGGCAGTGTGAGAGGGGACAGGTGGGGAGGCAGTGTGAGAGGGGACAGGTGGGGGCCAGTGTGAGAGGGGACAGGTGGGAAAGGCAGTGTTAGAGGGGACAGGTGGGGGGCCAGTGTGAGAGGGGACAGGTGGGGGGGCAGTATGAGAGGGGACAGGTGGGGGCCAGTGTGAGAGGGGACAGGTGGGGGCCAGTGTGAGAGGGGACAGGTGGGGGCCAGTGTGAGAGGGGACAGGTGGGGGGGCAGTGTGAGAGGGGACAGGTTTGGGGGGGCAGTGTGAGAGGGGACAGGTGGGGGCCAGTGTGAGAGGGGACGGGGGGGCAGTGTGAGAGGGGACAAGTGGGGGGGCAGTGTGAGAGGGGACAGGTGGGGGCCAGTGTGAGAGGAAACAGGTGGGGGGCCAGTGTGAGAGGGGACAGGTGGGGGCCAGTGTGAGAGGGGACAGGTGGTGGCCAGTGTGAGAGGGGACAGGTGGGGGGCAGTGTGAGTGGGGACAGGTGAAGGCCAGTGTGAGAGGGAACAGGTGGGGTGGGCAGTGTGAGAGGGGACAGGTGGAGGCCAGTGTGAGAGGGGACAGGTGGGGGCCAGTGTGAGAGGGGACAGGTGGGGGCCAGTGTGAGTGAGGACAGGTGGGGGGGCAGTGTGAGAGGGGACAGGTGGGGGCCAGCGTGAGAATGGACAGGTGGGGGCCAGCGTGAGAGGGGACAGGTGGGGGCCAGTGTGAGAGGGGACAGGTGGGGGCCAGCGTGAGAGGGGACAGGTGGGGGGGCAGTGTGAGAGGGGACAGGTGGGGGATCAGTGTGAGAGGGGACAGGTTTGGGGGGGCAGTGTGAGAGGGGACAGGTGGGGGGGCAGTGTGAGAGGGGACAGGTGGGGGCCAGTGTGAGAGGGGACAGGTGGTGGCCAGTGTGAGAGGGGACAGGTGGGGGGCAGTGTGAGTGGGGACAGGTGGGGGGGCAGTGTGAGAGGGGACAGGTGGGGGGGCAGTGTGAGAGGGGACAGGTTTGGGGGGGCAGTGTGAGAGGGGACAGGTGGGGGGGCAGTGTGAGAGGGGACAGGTGGGGGCTAGTGTGAGAGGGGACAGGTGGGGGCCAGTGTGAGAGGGGACAGGTGGGGGCCAGTGTGAGAGGGGACAGGTGGGGGCCAGTGTGAGAGGGGACAGGTGGGGGGCAGTGTGAGAGGGGACAGGTGGGGGGGCAGTGTGAGAGGGGACAGGTTTGGGGGGGCAGTGTGAGAGGGGACAGGTGGGGGCCAGTGTGAGAGGGGACGGGGGGGCAGTGTGAGAGGGGACAAGTGGGGGGGCAGTGTGAGAGGGGACAGGTGGGGGCCAGTGTGAGAGGAAACAGGTGGGGGGCCAGTGTGAGAGGGGACAGGTGGGGGGCCAGTGTGAGAGGGGACAGGTGGGAAAGGCAGTGTTAGAGGGGACAGGTGGGGGGCAGTGTGAGAGGGGACAGGTGGGGGGCCAGTGTGAGAGGGGACAGGTGGGGGGCCAGTGTGAGAGGGGACAGGTGGGGGGGCAGTATGAGAGGGGACAGGTGGGGGCCAGTGTGAGAGGGGACAGGTGGGGGCCAGTGTGAGAGGGGACAGGTGGGGGCCAGTGTGAGAGGGGACAGGTGGGGGCCAGTGTGAGAGAAGACAGGTGGGGGGCAGTGTGAGAGGGGACAGGTGGGGGCCAGTGTGAGAGGGGACATGTGGGGGGCCAGTGTGAGAGGGGACAGGTGGGGGGGCAGTGTGAGAGGGGACAGGTGGGGGGGCAGTGTGAGAGGGGACAGGTGGGGGCCAGTGTGAGAGGGGAGAGGTGGGGGGCCAGTGTGAGAGGGGACAGGTGGGGGGCCAGTGTGGGAGGGGACAGGGGGGGCAGTGTGAGAGGGGACAGGTGGGGGGCCAGTGTGAGAGGAGACAGGTGGGGGGGCAGTGTGAGAGGGGACAGGTGGGGGCCAGTGTGAGAGGGGACAGGTGGGGGCCAGTGTGAGAGGGGACAGGTGGGGGCCAGTGTGAGAGGGGACAGGTGGGGGCCAGTGTGAGAGGGGACAGGTGGGGGGGCAGTGTGAGAGGGGACAGGTGGGGGGGCAGTGTGAGAGGGGACAGGTTTGGGGGGGCAGTGTGAGAGGGGACAGGTGGGGGGGCAGTGTGAGAGGGGACAGGTGGGGAGGCAGTGTGAGAGGGGACAGGTGGGGGCCAGTGTGAGAGGGGACAGGTGGGAAAGGCAGTGTTAGAGGGGACAGGTGGGGGGCCAGTGTGAGAGGGGACAGGTGGGGGGGCAGTATGAGAGGGGACAGGTGGGGGCCAGTGTGAGAGGGGACAGGTGGGGGCCAGTGTGAGAGGGGACAGGTGGGGGCCAGTGTGAGAGGGGACAGGTGGGGGGCAGTGTGAGAGGGGACAGGTGGGGGGGCAGTGTGAGAGGGGACAGGTTTGGGGGGGCAGTGTGAGAGGGGACAGGTGGGGGCCAGTGTGAGAGGGGACGGGGGGGCAGTGTGAGAGGGGACAAGTGGGGGGGCAGTGTGAGAGGGGACAGGTGGGGGCCAGTGTGAGAGGAAACAGGTGGGGGGCCAGTGTGAGAGGGGACAGGTGGGGGGCCAGTGTGAGAGGGGACAGGTGGGAAAGGCAGTGTTAGAGGGGACAGGTGGGGGGCAGTGTGAGAGGGGACAGGTGGGGGGCCAGTGTGAGAGGGGACAGGTGGGGGGCCAGTGTGAGAGGGGACAGGTGGGGGGGCAGTATGAGAGGGGACAGGTGGGGGCCAGTGTGAGAGGGGACAGGTGGGGGCCAGTGTGAGAGGGGACAGGTGGGGGCCAGTGTGAGAGGGGACAGGTGGGGGCCAATGTGAGAGAAGACAGGTGGGGGGCAGTGTGAGAGGGGACAGGTGGGGGCCAGTGTGAGAGGGGACATGTGGGGGGCCAGTGTGAGAGGGGACAGGTGGGGGGGCAGTGTGAGAGGGGACAGGTGGGGGGGCAGTGTGAGAGGGGACAGGTGGGGGCCAGTGTGAGAGGGGAGAGGTGGGGGGCCAGTGTGAGAGGGGACAGGTGGGGGGCCAGTGTGGGAGGGGACAGGGGCAGTGTGAGAGGGGACAGGTGGGGGGCCAGTGTGAGAGGAGACAGGTGGGGGGGCAGTGTGAGAGGGGACAGGTGGGGGCCAGTGTGAGAGGGGACAGGTGGGGGCCAGTGTGAGAGGGGACAGGTGGGGGCCAGTGTGAGAGGGGACAGGTGGGGGCCAGTGTGAGAGGGGACAGGTGGGGGGCAGTGTGAGAGGGGACAGGTGGGGGGGCAGTGTGAGAGGGGACAGGTTGGGGGGGCAGTGTGAGAGGGGACAGGTGGGGGGGCAGTGTGAGAGGGGACAGGTGGGGAGGCAGTGTGAGAGGGGACAGGTGGGGGCCAGTGTGAGAGGGGACAGGTGGGAAAGGCAGTGTTAGAGGGGACAGGTGGGGGGCCAGTGTGAGAGGGGGACAGGTGGGGGGGCAGTATGAGAGGGGACAGGTGGGGGCCAGTGTGAGAGGGGACAGGTGGGGGCCAGTGTGAGAGGGGACAGGTGGGGGCCAGTGTGAGAGAGGACAGGTGGGGGGCAGTGTGAGAGGGGACAGGTGGGGGCCAGTGTGAGAGGGGACAGGTGGGGGGGCAGTGTGAGAGGGGACAGGTGGGGGGGCAGTGTGAGAGGGGACAGGTGGGGGCCAGTGTGAGAGGGGAGAGGTGGGGGGCCAGTGTGAGAGGGGACAGGTGGGGGCCAGTGTGAGAGGGGACAGGTGGGGGCCAGTGTGAGAGGGGGACAGGTGGGGGGCCAGTGCGAGAGGAGACAGGTGGGGGGGCCAGTGTGAGAGGGGACAGGTGGGGGCCAGTGTGAGAGGGGACAGGTGGGGGCCAGTGTGAGAGGGGACAGGTGGGGGCCAGTGTGAGAGGGAGAGGTGGGGGGCCAGTGTGAGAGGGGACAGCTGGGGGGCCAGTGTGGGAAGGGACAGGGGGGGCAGTGTGAGAGGGGACAGGTGGGGGCCAGTGTGAGAGGAGACAGGTGGGGGGCAGTGTGAGAGGGGACAGGTGGGGGCCAGTGTGAGAGGGGACAGGTGGGGGGCAGTGTGAGAGGGGACAGGTGGGGGGCCAGTGTGAGAGGGGACAGGTGGGGGGGCAGTGTGAGAGGGGACAGGTTTGGGGGGGCAGTGTGAGAGGGGACAGGTGGGGGGGCAGTGTGAGAGGGGACAGGTGGGGGGCAGTGTGAGAGGGGACAGGTGGGGGCCAGTGTGAGAGGGGACAGGTGGGGGCCAGTGTGAGAGGGGACAGGTGGGGGGGGCCAGTGTGAGAGGGGACAGGTGGGGGGGGCCAGTGTGAGAGGGGACAGGTGGGGGGCAGTGTGAGAGGGGACAGGTGGGGGTCCAGTGTGAGAGGGGAAAGGTGGGGGGCCAGTGTGAGAGGGGACAGGTGGGGGGGCAGTGTGAGAGGGGACAGGTAGGGGGGCAGTGTGAGAGGGGACAGGTGGGGGGGCAGTGTGAGAGGGGACAGGTGGGGGGGCAGTATGAGAGGGGACAGGTGGGGGCCAGTGTGAGAGGGACAGGTGGGGGCCAGTGTGAGAGGGGACAGGTGGGGGCCAGTGTGAGAGGGACAGGTGGGGGGGCCAGTGTGAGAGGGGACAGGTGGGGGGGGGCCAGTGTGAGAGGGGACAGGTGGGGGGCAGTGTGAGAGGGGACAGGTGGGGGCCAGTGTGAGAGGGGACAGGTGGGGAGGGCAGTGTGAGAGGGGACAGGTGGGGGGCCAGTTTGAGAGGGGACAGGTGGGGGGCCAGTGTGAGAGGGGACAGGTGGGGGCCAGTGTGAGAGGGGACAGGTGGGAGGGCAGTGTGAGAGGGGACAGGTGGGGGGCAGTGTGAGAGGGGACAGGTGGGGGCCAGTGTGAGAGGGGACAGGTGGGGGCCAGTGTGAGAGGGGACAGGTGGTGGCCAGTGTGAGAGGGGACAGGTGGGGGCAGTGTGAGTGGGGACAGGTGAAGGCCAGTGTGAGAGGGAACAGGTGGGGTGGGCAGTGTGAGAGGGGACAGGTGGGGGCCAGTGTGAGAGGGGACAGGTGGGGGGCCAGTGTGAGAGGGGACAGGTGGGGGGGGCAGTGTGAGAGGGGACAGGTGGGGGCCAGTGTGAGAGGGGACAGGTGGGGGCCAGTGTGAGAGAGGACAGGTGGGGGGGGGCAGTGTGAGAGGGGACAGGTGGGGGCCAGCGTGAGAGGGGACAGGTGGGGGCCAGCGTGAGAGGGGACAGGTGGGGGCCAGTGTGAGAGGGGACAGGTGGGGGCCAGTGTGAGAGGGGACAGGTGGGGGCCAGTGTGAGAGAGGACAGGTGGGGGGGCAGTGTGAGAGGGGACAGGTGGGGGCCAGCGTGACAGGGGACAGGTGGGGGCCAGCGTGAGAGGGGACAGGTGGGGGCCAGCGTGAGAGGGGACAGGTGGGGGCCAGCGTGAGAGGGGACAGGTGGGGGGGCAGTGTGAGAGGGGACAGGTGGGGGGCCAGTGTGAGAGGGGACAGGTGGGGGGGCAGTGTGAGAGGGGACAGGTTTGGGGGGGCAGTGTGAGAGGGGACAGGTGGGGGGGCAGTGTGAGAGGGGACAGGTGGGGGGCAGTGTGAGAGGGGACAGGTGGGGGCCAGTGTGAGAGGGGACAGGTGGGGAGGCAGTGTGAGAGGGGACAGGTGGGGGCCAGTGTGAGAGGGGACAGGTGGGGGCCAGTGTGAGAGGGGAAAGGTGGGGGCCAGTGTGAGAGGGGACAGGTGGGGGCCAGTGTGAGAGGGGACAGGTGGTGGCCAGTGTGAGAGGGGACAGGTGGGGGGCAGTGTGAGTGGGGACAGGTGAAGGCCAGTGTGAGAGGGAACAGGTGGGGTGGGCAGTGTGAGAGGGGACAGGTGGGGGCCAGTGTGAGAGGGGACAGGTGGGGGCCAGTGTGAGAGGGGACAGGTGGGGGCCAGTGTGAGAGAGGACAGGTGGGGGGGCAGTGTGAGAGGGGACAGGTGGGGGCCAGCGTGAGAGGGGACAGGTGGGGGCCAGCGTGAGAGGGGACAGGTGGGGGCCAGCGTGAGAGGGGACAGGTGGGGGCCAGTGTGAGAGGGGACAGGTGGGGGGGCAGTGTGAGAGGGGACAGGTGGGGGGCCAGTGTGAGAGGGGACAGGTGGGGGGGCAGTGTGAGAGGGGACAGGTTTGGGGGGGCAGTGTGAGAGGGGACAGGTGGGGGGGCAGTGTGAGAGGGGACAGGTGGGGGGCAGTGTGAGAGGGGACAGGTGGGGAGGCAGTGTGAGAGGGGACAGGTGGGGGCCAGTGTGAGAGGGGACAGGTGGGGGCCAGTGTGAGAGGGGAAAGGTGGGGGCCAGTGTGAGAGGGGACAGGTGGGGGCCAGTGTGAGAGGGGACAGGTGGGGAGCCAGTGTGAGAGGGGACAGGTGGGGGCCAGTGTGAGAGGGGAAAGGTGGGGGCCAGTGTGAGAGGGGACAGGTGGGGGCCAGTGTGAGAGGGGACAGGTGGTGGCCAGTGTGAGAGGGGACAGGTGGGGGGCAGTGTGAGTGGGGACAGGTGAAGGCCAGTGTGAGAGGGAACAGGTGGGGTGGGCAGTGTGAGAGGGGACAGGTGGGGGCCAGTGTGAGAGGGGACAGGTGGGGGCCAGTGTGAGAGGGGACAGGTGGGGGCCAGTGTGAGAGAGGACAGGTGGGGGGGCAGTGTGAGAGGGGACAGGTGGGGGCCAGCGTGAGAGGGGACAGGTGGGGGCCAGCGTGAGAGGGGACAGGTGGGGGCCAGCGTGAGAGGGGACAGGTGGGGGCCAGTGTGAGAGGGGACAGGTGGGGGGGCAGTGTGAGAGGGGACAGGTGGGGGACCAGTGTGAGAGGGGACTGGTGGGGGCCAGTGTGAGAGGGGAAAGGTGGGGGCCAGTGTGAGAGGGGACAGGTGGGGGCCAGTGTGAGAGGGGACAGGTGGTGGCCAGTGTGAGAGGGGACAGGTGGGGGGCAGTGTGAGTGGGGACAGGTGGGGGGCAGTGTGAGTGGGGACAGGTGAAGGCCAGTGTGAGAGGGGACAGGTGGTGGCCAGTGTGAGAGGGGACAGGTGGGGGGCAGTGTGAGTGGGGACAGGTGAAGGCCAGTGTGAGAGGGAACAGGTGGGGTGGGCAGTGTGAGAGAGGACAGGTGGGGGGCCAGTGTGAGAGGGGACAGGTGGGGGCCAGTGTGAGAGGTGACAGGTGGGGGGCCAGTGTGAGAGGGGACAGGTGGGGGGCCAGTGTGAGAGGGGACAGGTGGGGGGCCAGTGTGAGAGGGGACAGGTGGGGGGCAGTGTGAGAGGGGACAGGTTTGGGGGGGCAGTGTGAGAGGGGACAGGTGGGGGGGCAGTTTGAGAGGGGACAGGTTTGGGGGGGCAGTGTGAGAGGGACAGGTGGGGGGGCAGTTTGAGAGGGGACAGGTGGGGGGCAGTGTGAGAGGGGACAGGTGGGGGGCAGTGTGAGAGGGGACAGGTGGGGGGGCAGTGTGAGGGGGGACAGGTGGGGGCCAGTGTGAGAGGGGACAGGTGGTGGCCAGTGTGAGAGGGGACAGGTGGGGGGCAGTGTGAGTGGGACAGGTGGGGCCAGTGTGAGAGGGGACAGGTGGTGGCCAGTGTGAGAGGGGACAGGTGGGGGGCAGTGTGAGTGGGGACAGGTGAAGGCCAGTGTGAGAGGGAACAGGTGGGGTGGGCATTGTGAGAGGGGACAGGTGGGGGCCAGTGTGAGAGGGGACAGGTGGGGGCCAGTGTGAGAGGGGACAGGTGGGGGCCAGTGTGAGAGAGGACAGGTGGGGGGGCAGTGTGAGAGGGGACAGGTGGGGGCCAGCGTGAGAGCAGTGTGAGAGGGGGACAGGTGGGGGCCAGTGTGAGAGGGGACAGGTGGGGGCCAGTGTGAGAGGGGACAGGTGGGGGCCAGTGTGAGAGGGGACAGGTGGGGGCAGTGTGAGAGGGGACAGGTGGGGGGCAGTGTGAGAGGGGACAGGTGGGGGGCAGTGTGAGAGGGACAGGTGGGGGGGCCAGTGTGAGAGGGGACAGGTGGGGGCCAGTGTGAGAGGGGACAGGTGGGGAGGCAGTGTGAGAGGGGACAGGTGGGGGCCAGTGTGAGAGGGGACAGGTGGGGGCCAGTGTGAGAGGGGACTGGTGGGGGCCAGTGTGAGAGGGGACTGGTGGGGGCCAGTGTGAGAGGGGACAGGTGGGGGCCAGTGTGAGAGGGAAGGTGGTGGCCAGTGTGAGAGGGGACAGGTGGGGGGCAGTGTGAGTGGGGACAGGTGAAGGCCAGTGTGAGAGGGAACAGGTGGGGTGGGCAGTGTGAGAGGGGACAGGTTTGGGGGGGGGCAGTGTGAGAGGGGACAGGTGGGGGGCAGTGTGAGAGGGGACAGGTGGGGGGCAGGTGTGAGAGGGGACAGGTGGGGGCCAGTGTGAGAGGGGACAGGTGGGGAGGCAGTGTGAGAGGGGACAGGTGGGGGCCAGTGTGAGAGGGGGACTGGTGGGGGCCAGTGTGAGAGGGGAATGGTGGGGGCCAGTGTGAGAGGGGACAGGTGGGGGCCAGTGTGAGAGGGGACAGGTGGTGGCCAGTGTGAGAGGGGACAGGTGGGGGGCAGTGTGAGTGGGGACAGGTGAAGGCCAGTGTGAGAGGGAACAGGTGGGGTGGGCAGTGTGAGAGAGGACAGGTGGGGGGCCAGTGTGAGAGGGGACAGGTGGGGGGCCAGTGTGAGAGGGGACAGGTGGGGGGCCAGTGTGAGAGGGGACAGGTGGGGGGGCAGTGTGAGAGGGGACAGGTGGGGGTCCAGTGTGAGAGGGGAAAGGTGGGGGGCCAGTGTGAGAGGGGACAGGTGGGGGGCCAGTATGAGAGGGGACAGGTGGGGGGGCAGTGTGAGAGGGGACAGGTGGGGGGCAGTGTGAGAGGGGACAGGTGGGGGGCCAGTGTGAGAGGGGACAGGTGGGGGGGCAGTGTGAGAGGGGACAGGTTTGGGGGGGCAGTGTGAGAGGGGACAGGTGGGGGGGCAGTGTGAGAGGGGACAGGTGGGGGCTAGTGTGAGAGGGGACAGGTGGGGGCCAGTGTGAGAGGGGACAGGTGGGGGCCAGTGTGAGAGGAAACAGGTGGGGGGCCAGTGTGAGAGGGGACAGGTGGGGGGCCAGTGTGAGAGGGGACAGGTGGGAAAGGCAGTGTTAGAGGGGACAGGTGGGGGGCAGTGTGAGAGGGGACAGGTGGGGGGCCAGTGTGAGAGGGGACAGGTGGGGGCCAGTGTGAGAGGGGACAGGTGGGGGGGCAGTATGAGAGGGGACAGGTGGGGGCCAGTGTGAGAGGGGACAGGTGGGGACCAGTGTGAGAGGGGACAGGTGGGGGCCAGTGTGAGAGGGGACAGGTGGGGGCCAGTGTGAGAGAGGACAGGTGGGGGGCAGTGTGAGAGGGGACAGGTGGGGGCCAGTGTGAGAGGGGACATGTGGGGGGCCAGTGTGAGAGGGGACAGGTGGGGGGGGCAGTGTGAGAGGGGACAGATGGGGGGGCAGTGTGAGAGGGGACAGGTGGGGGCCAGTGTGAGAGGGGAGAGGTGGGGGACCAGTGTGAGAGGGGACAGGTGGGGGGCCAGTGTGGGAGGGGACAGGGGGGGCAGTGTGAGAGGAGACAGGTGGGGGGCCAGTGTGAGAGGAGACAGGTGGGGGCCAGTGTGAGAGGGGACAGGTGGGGGCCAGTGTGAGAGGGGACAGGTGGGGGCCAGTGTGAGAGGGGACAGGTGGGGGCCAGTGTGAGAGGGGACAGGTGGGGGGGCAGTGTGAGAGGGGACAGGTGGGGGGGCAGTGTGAGAGGGGACAGGTTTGGGGGGGCAGTGTGAGAGGGGACAGGTGGGGGGCCAGTATGAGAGGGGACAGGTGGGGGGGCAGTGTGAGAGGGGACAGGTGGGGGGCAGTGTGAGAGGGGACAGGTGGGGGGCCAGTGTGAGAGGGGACAGGTGGGGGGGCAGTGTGAGAGGGGACAGGTTTGGGGGGGCAGTGTGAGAGGGGACAGGTGGGGAGGCAGTGTGAGAAGGGACAGGTGGGGGCCAGTGTGAGAGGGGACAGGTGGGGGCCAGTGTGAGAGGGGAAAGGTGGGGGCAGTGTGAGAGGAAACAGATGGGGGGCCAGTGTGAGAGGGGACAGGTGGGGGGCCAGTGTGAGAGGGGACAGGTGGGAAAGGCAGAGTTAGAGGGGACAGGTGGGGGGCAGTGTGAGAGGGGACAGGTGGGGGGCCAGTGTGAGAGGGGACAGGTGGGGGGCCAGTGTGAGAGGGGACAGGTGGGGGGGCAGTATGAGAGGGGACAGGTGGGGGCCAGTGTGAGAGGGGACAGGTGGGGGCCAGTGTGAGAGGGGACAGGTGGGGGCCAGTGTGAGAGGGGACAGGTGGGGGCCAGTGTGAGAGAGGACAGGTGGGGGGCAGTGTGAGAGGGGACAGGTGGGGGCCAGTGTGAGAGGGGACATGTGGGGGGCCAGTGTGAGAGGGGACAGGTGGGGGGCCAGTGTGAGAGGGGACAGATGGGGGGGCAGTGTGAGAGGGGACAGGTGGGGGCCAGTGTGAGAGGGGAGAGGTGGGGGGCCAGTGTGAGAGGGGACAGGTGGGGGGCCAGTGTGGGAGGGGACAGGGGGGGCAGTGTGAGAGGAGACAGGTGGGGGGCCAGTGTGAGAGGAGACAGGTGGGGGCCAGTGTGAGAGGGGACAGGTGGGGGCCAGTGTGAGAGGGGACAGGTGGGGGCCAGTGTGAGAGGGGGACAGGTGGGGGGGGCCAGTGTGAGAGGGGACAGGTGGGGAGCAGTGTGAGAGGGGACAGGTGGGGGGGCAGTGTGAGAGGGGACAGGTTTGGGGGGGCAGTGTGAGAGGGGACAGGTGGGGGGGCAGTGTGAGAGGGGACAGGTGGGGAGGCAGTGTGAGAGGGGACAGGTGGGGGCCAGTGTGAGAGGGGACAGGTGGGCGCCAGTGTGAGAGGGGAAAGGTGGGGGCAGTGTGAGAGGGGACAGGTGGGGGCCAGTGTGAGAGGGGACAGGTGGTGGCCAGTGTGAGAGGGGACAGGTGGGGGGCAGTGTGAGTGGGGACAGGTGAAGGCCAGTGTGAGAGGGAACAGGTGGGGTGGGCAGTGTGAGAGAGGACAGGTGGGGGGCCAGTGTGAGAGGGGACAGGTGGGGGGCCAGTGTGAGAGGGGACAGGTGGGGGGCCAGTGTGAGAGGGGACAGGTGGGGGTCCAGTGTGAGAGGGGAAAGGTGGGGGGCCAGTGTGAAAGGGGACAGGTGGGGGGCCAGTGTGAGAGGGGACAGGTGGGGGGGCAGTGTGAGAGGGGACAGGTGGGTGGGCAGTGTGAGAGGGGACAGGTGGGGGGCCAGTTTGAGAGGGGACAGGTGGGAAAGGCAGTGTTAGAGGGGACAGGTGGGGGGCAGTGTGAGAGGGGACAGGTGGGGGCCAGTGTGAGAGGGGACAGGTGGGGGGCCAGTGTGAGAGGGGACAGGTGGGGGGGCATTATGAGAGTGGACAGGTGGGGGCCAGTGTGAGAGGGGACAGGTGGGGGCCAGTGTGAGAGGGGACAAGTGGGGGCCAGTGTGAGAGGGGACAGGTGGGGGCCAGTGTGAGAGAGGACAGGTGGGGGGCAGTGTGAGAGGGGACAGGTGGGGGCCAGTGTGAGAGGGGACATGTGGGGGGCCAGTGTGAGAGGGGACAGGTGGGGGGGCAGTGTGAGAGGGGACAGATGGGGGCCAGTGTGAGAGGGGAGAGGTGGGGGGCCAGTGTGAGAGGGGACAGGTGGGGGCCAGTGTGAGAGGGGACATGTGGGGGGCCAGTGTGAGAGGAGACAGGTGGGGGGGCAGTGTGAGAGGGGACAGGTGGGGGCCAGTGTGAGAGGGGACAGGTGGGGGCCAGTGTGAGAGGGGACAGGTGGGGGCCAGTGTGAGAGGGGACAGGTGGGGGCCAGTGTGAGAGGGGACAGGTGGGGGCCAGTGTGAGAGGGGACAGGTGGGGGCCAGTGTGAGAGGGGACAGGTGGGGGGGCAGTGTGAGAGGGGACAGGTGGGGGGGCAGTGTGAGAGGGGCAGTGTGAGAGGGGACAGGTGGGGGGGCAGTGTGAGAGGGGACAGGTGGGGGCCAGTGTGAGAGGGGACAGGTGGGGGCCAGTGTGAGAGGGGACAGGTGGGGGGCAGTGTGAGTGGGGACAGGTGAAGGCCAGTGTGAGAGGGAACAGGTGGGGTGGGCATTGTGAGAGGGGACAGGTGGGGGCCAGTGTGAGAGGGGACAGGTGGGGGCCAGTGTGAGAGGGGACAGGTGGGGGCCAGTGTGAGAGGGGACAGGTGGGGGCCAGTGTGAGAGGGGACAGGTGGGGGCCAGTGTGAGAGGGGACAGGTGGGGGCCAGTGTGAGAGGGGACAGGTGGTGGCCAGTGTGAGAGGGGACAGGTGGGGGGCAGTGTGAGTGGGGACAGGTGAAGGCCAGTGTGAGAGGGAACAGGTGGGGTGGGCAGTGTGAGAGAGGACAGGTGGGGGGCCAGTGTGAGAGGGGATAGGTGGGGGGCCAGTGTGAGAGGGGACAGGTGGGGGGCCAGTGTGAGAGGGGACAGGTGGGGGTCCAGTGTGAGAGGGGAAAGGTGGGGGGCCAGTGTGAGAGGGGACAGGTGGGGGGCCAGTGTGAGAGGGGACAGGTGGGGGGGCAGTGTGAGAGGGGACAGGTGGGTGGGCAGTGTGAGAGGGGACAGGTGGGGGGCCAGTGTGAGAGGGGACAGGTGGGGGGGCAGTGTGAGAGGGGACAGGTTTGGGGGGCAGTGTGAGAGGGGACAGGTTTGGGGGGGCAGTGTGAGAGGGGACAGGTGGGGGGGGCAGTGTGAGAGGGGACAGGTGGGGGCCAGTGTGAGAGGGGACAGGTGGGGGGCCAGTGTGAGAGGGGACAGGTGGGGGCCAGTGTGAGAGGGGACAGGTGGGGGCCAGTGTGAGAGGGGACAGGTGGGGGGGCAGTGTGAGAGGGGACAGGTGGGGGGGCAGTGTGAGAGGGGACAGGTGGGGGGGCAGTGTGAGAGGGGGCAGGGGGGGGCAGTGTGAGAGGGGTCAAGTGGGGGGGCAGTGTGAGAGGGGACAGGTGGGGGCCAGTGTGAGAGGAAACAGGTGGGGGGCCAGTGTGAGAGGGGACAGGTGGGGGGCCAGTGTGAGAGGGGACACGTGGGAAGGGCAGTGTTAGAGGGGATAGGTGGGGACAGTGTGAGAGGGGACAGGTGGGGGGCCAGTGTGAGAGGGGACAGGTGGGGGGCCAGTGTGAGAGGGGAAAGGTGGGGGGCCAGTGTGAGAGGGGACAGGTGGGGTGGGCAGTGTGAGAGGGGACAGGTGGGGGGGGGGGGAGTGTGAATGGGGACAGGTGGGGGGCCAGTGTGAGAGGGGACAGGTGGGGGGCCAGTGTGAGAGGGGACAGGTTGGGGGCCAGTGTGAGAGGGGACAGGTGGGGGCCAGTGTGAGAGGGGACAGGTTGGGGGCCAGTGTGAGAGGGGACAGGTGGGGGCCAGTGTGAGAGGGGAAAGGTGGGGGCCAGTGTGAGAGGGGACAGGTGGGGGCCAGTGTGAGAGGGGACAGGTGGTGGCCAGTGTGAGAGGGGTCAAGTGGGGGGGCAGTGTGAGAGGGGACAGGTGGGGGCCAGTGTGAGAGGAAACAGGTGGGGGGCCAGTGTGAGAGGGGACAGGTGGGGGGCCAGTGTGAGAGGGGACACGTGGGAAGGGCAGTGTTAGAGGGGATAGGTGGGGACAGTGTGAGAGGGGACAGGTGGGGGGCCAGTGTGAGAGGGGACAGGTGGGGGGCCAGTGTGAGAGGGGAAAGGTGGGGGGCCAGTGTGAGAGGGGACAGGTGGGGTGGGCAGTGTGAGAGGGGACAGGTGGGGGGGGGGAGTGTGAATGGGGACAGGTGGGGGGCCAGTGTGAGAGGGGACAGGTGGGGGGCCAGTGTGAGAGGGGACAGGTTGGGGGCCAGTGTGAGAGGGGACAGGTGGGGGCCAGTGTGAGAGGGGACAGGTTGGGGGCCAGTGTGAGAGGGGACAGGTGGGGGCCAGTGTGAGAGGGGAAAGGTGGGGGCCAGTGTGAGAGGGGACAGGTGGGGGCCAGTGTGAGAGGGGACAGGTGGTGGCCAGTGTGAGAGGGGACAGGTGGGGGGCAGTGTGAGTGGGGACAGGTGAAGGCCAGTGTGAGAGGGAACAGGTGGGGTGGGCAATGTGAGAGAGGACAGGTGGGGGGCCAGTGTGAGAGGGGACAGGTGGGGGCCAGTGTGAGAGGAAACAGGTGGGGGGCCAGTGTGAGAGGGGACAGGTGGGGGGGCCAGTGTGAGAGGGGACAGGTGGGGGGCCAGTGTGAGAGGGGACAGGTGGGGGGCAGTGTGAGAGGGGACAGGTGGGGGGGGGCAGTGTGAGAGGGGACAGGTGGGGGGCAGTGTGAGAGGGGACAGGTGGGGGGCCAGTGTGAGAGGGGACAGGTGGGGGGCCAGTGTGAGAGGGGACAGGTGGGGGGCCAGTGTGAGAGGGGACAGGTGGGGGGCCAGTGTGAGAGGGGACAGGTGGAGGGGCAGTGTGAGAGGGGACAGGTGGGTGGGGCAGTGTGAGAGGGGACAGGTGGGGGCCAGTGTGAGAGGGGACAGGTGGGGGGCCAGTGTGAGAGGGGACAGGTGGGGGGCAGTGTGAGAGGGGACAAGTGGGGGCCAGTGTGAGAGGGGACAGGTGGGGGCCAGTGTGAGAGGGGACAGGTGGGGGCCAGTGTGAGAGGGGACAGGTGGGGGCCAGTGTGAGAGGGGGCAGGGGGGGCAGTGTGAGAGGGGTCAAGTGGGGGGGCAGTGTGAGAGGGGACAGGTGGGGGCCAGTGTGAGAGGAAACAGGTGGGGGGCCAGTGTGAGAGGGGACAGGTGGGGGGCCAGTGTGAGAGGGGACAGGTGGGAAGGGCAGTGTTAGAGGGGATAGGTGGGGACAGTGTGAGAGGGGACAGGTGGGGGGCCAGTGTGAGAGGGGACAGGTGGGGGGCCAGTGTGAGAGGGGAAAGGTGGGGGGCCAGTGTGAGAGGGGAAAGGTGGGGGGCCAGTGTGAGAGGGGACAGGTGGGGGGCCAGTGTGAGAGGGGACAGGTGGGGGCCAGTGTGAGAGGGGACAGGTGGGGGTCCAGTGTGAGAGGGGAAAGGTGGGGGGCCAGTGTGAAAGGGGACAGGTGGGGGCCAGTGTGAGAGGGGACAGGTGGGGGGCCAGTGTGAGAGGGGACAGGTGGGGGGGCAGTGTGAGAGGGGACAGGTGGGTGGGCAGTGTGAGAGGGGACAGGTGGGGGGCCAGTTTGAGAGGGGACAGGTGGGAAAGGCAGTGTTAGAGGGGACAGGTGGGGGGCAGTGTGAGAGGGGACAGGTGGGGGGCCAGTGTGAGAGGGGACAGGTGGGGGGCCAGTGTGAGAGGGGACAGGTGGGGGGCATTATGAGAGTGGACAGGTGGGGGCCAGTGTGAGAGGGGACAGGTGGGGGCCAGTGTGAGAGGGGACAAGTGGGGGCCAGTGTGAGAGGGGACAGGTGGGGGCCAGTGTGAGAGAGGACAGGTGGGGGGCAGTGTGAGAGGGGACAGGTGGGGGCCAGTGTGAGAGGGGACATGTGGGGGGCCAGTGTGAGAGGGGACAGGTGGGGGGGCAGTGTGAGAGGGGACAGATGGGGGGCAGTGTGAGAGGGGACAGGTGGGGGCCAGTGTGAGAGGGGAGAGGTGGGGGGCCAGTGTGAGAGGGGACAGGTGGGGGCCAGTGTGAGAGGGGACATGTGGGGGGCCAGTGTGAGAGGAGACAGGTGGGGGGGCAGTGTGAGAGGGGACAGGTGGGGGCCAGTGTGAGAGGGGACAGGTGGGGGCCAGTGTGAGAGGGGACAGGTGGGGGCCAGTGTGAGAGGGGACAGGTGGGGGCCAGTGTGAGAGGGGACAGGTGGGGGCCAGTGTGAGAGGGGACAGGTGGGGGCCAGTGTGAGAGGGGACAGGTGGGGGGGCAGTGTGAGAGGGGACAGGTGGGGGGGCAGTGTGAGAGGGGCAGTGTGAGAGGGGACAGGTGGGGGGGCAGTGTGACAGGGGACAGGTGGGGGCCAGTGTGAGAGGGGACAGGTGGGGGCCAGTGTGAGAGGGGACAGGTGGGGGGCAGTGTGAGTGGGGACAGGTGAAGGCCAGTGTGAGAGGGAACAGGTGGGGTGGGCATTGTGAGAGGGGACAGGTGGGGGCCAGTGTGAGAGGGGACAGGTGGGGGCCAGTGTGAGAGGGGACAGGTGGGGGCCAGTGTGAGAGGGGACAGGTGGGGGCCAGTGTGAGAGGGGACAGGTGGGGGCCAGTGTGAGAGGGGACAGGTGGGGGCCAGTGTGAGAGGGGACAGGTGGTGGCCAGTGTGAGAGGGGACAGGTGGGGGGCAGTGTGAGTGGGGACAGGTGAAGGCCAGTGTGAGAGGGAACAGGTGGGGTGGGCAGTGTGAGAGAGGACAGGTGGGGGGCCAGTGTGAGAGGGGATAGGTGGGGGGCCAGTGTGAGAGGGGACAGGTGGGGGGCCAGTGTGAGAGGGGACAGGTGGGGGTCCAGTGTGAGAGGGAAAGGTGGGGGGCCAGTGTGAGAGGGGACAGGTGGGGGGCCAGTGTGAGAGGGGACAGGTGGGGGGGCAGTGTGAGAGGGGACAGGTGGGTGGGCAGTGTGAGAGGGGACAGGTGGGGGGCCAGTGTGAGAGGGGACAGGTGGGGGGGCAGTGTGAGAGGGGACAGGTTTGGGGGGGCAGTGTGAGAGGGGACAGGTTTGGGGGGGCAGTGTGAGAGGGGACAGGTGGGGGGGCAGTGTGAGAGGGGACAGGTGGGGGCCAGTGTGAGAGGGGACAGGTGGGGGCCAGTGTGAGAGGGGACAGGTGGGGGCCAGTGTGAGAGGGGACAGGTGGGGGCCAGTGTGAGAGGGGACAGGTGGGGGGGCAGTGTGAGAGGGGACAGGTGGGGGGGCAGTGTGAGAGGGGACAGGTGGGGGGGCAGTGTGAGAGGGGGCAGGGGGGGGCAGTGTGAGAGGGGTCAAGTGGGGGGGCAGTGTGAGAGGGGACAGGTGGGGGCCAGTGTGAGAGGAAACAGGTGGGGGGCCAGTGTGAGAGGGGACAGGTGGGGGGCCAGTGTGAGAGGGGACAGGTGGGAAGGGCAGTGTTAGAGGGGATAGGTGGGGACAGTGTGAGAGGGGACAGGTGGGGGGCCAGTGTGAGAGGGGACAGGTGGGGGGCCAGTGTGAGAGGGGAAAGGTGGGGGGCCAGTGTGAGAGGGGACAGGTGGGGTGGGCAGTGTGAGAGGGGACAGGTGGGGGGGGGAGTGTGAATGGGGACAGGTGGGGGGCCAGTGTGAGAGGGGGACAGGTGGGGGGCCAGTGTGAGAGGGGACAGGTTGGGGCCAGTGTGAGAGGGGACAGGTGGGGGCCAGTGTGAGAGGGGACAGGTTGGGGGCCAGTGTGAGAGGGGACAGGTGGGGGCCAGTGTGAGAGGGGAAAGGTGGGGGCCAGTGTGAGAGGGGACAGGTGGGGGCCAGTGTGAGAGGGGACAGGTGGTGGCCAGTGTGAGGGGACAGGTGGGGGGCAGTGTGAGTGGGGACAGGTGAAGGCCAGTGTGAGAGGGAACAGGTGGGGTGGGCAATGTGAGAGAGGACAGGTGGGGGGCCAGTGTGAGAGGGGACAGGTGGGGGCCAGTGTGAGAGGAAACAGGTGGGGGGCCAGTGTGAGAGGGGACAGGTGGGGGGGCCAGTGTGAGAGGGGACAGGTGGGGGGCCAGTGTGAGAGGGGACAGGTGGGGGGCAGTGTGAGAGGGGACAGGTGGGGGGGGGCAGTGTGAGAGGGGACAGGTGGGGGGCAGTGTGAGAGGGGACAGGTGGGGGGCCAGTGTGAGAGGGGACAGGTGGGGGGCCAGTGTGAGAGGGGACAGGTGGGGGGCCAGTGTGAGAGGGGACAGGTGGGGGGCCAGTGTGAGAGGGGACAGGTGGAGGGGCAGTGTGAGAGGGGACAGGTGGGTGGGGCAGTGTGAGAGGGGACAGGTGGGGGCCAGTGTGAGAGGGGACAGGTGGGGGGCCAGTGTGAGAGGGTACAGGTGGGGGGCAGTGTGAGAGGGGACAAGTGGGGGCCAGTGTGAGAGGGGACAGGTGGGGGCCAGTGTGAGAGGGGACAGGTGGGGGCCAGTGTGAGAGGGGACAGGTGGGGGCCAGTGTGAGAGGGGGCAGGGGGGGGCAGTGTGAGAGGGGTCAAGTGGGGGGGCAGTGTGAGAGGGGACAGGTGGGGGCCAGTGTGAGAGGAAACAGGTGGGGGGCCAGTGTGAGAGGGGACAGGTGGGGGGCCAGTGTGAGAGGGGACAGGTGGGAAGGGCAGTGTTAGAGGGGATAGGTGGGGACAGTGTGAGAGGGGACAGGTGGGGGCCAGTGTGAGAGGGGACAGGTGGGGGGCCAGTGTGAGAGGGGAAAGGTGGGGGGCCAGTGTGAGAGGGGAAAGGTGGGGGGCCAGTGTGAGAGGGGACAGGTGGGGTGGGCAGTGTGAGAGGGGACAGGTGGGGGGGGGGAGTGTGAATGGGGACAGGTGGGGGGCAGTGTGAGAGGGGACAGGTGGGGGGCCAGTGTGAGAGGGGACAGGTGGGGGGCCAGTGTGAGAGGGGACAGGTGGGGGGCCAGTGTGAGAGGGGACAGGTGGGGGGGGGCAGTGTGAGAGGGGACAGGTGGGCGGGGCAGTGTGAGAGGGGACAGGTGGGGGCCAGTGTGAGAGGGGACAGGTGGGGGGCAGTGTGAGAGGGGACAGATGGGGGGGCAGTGTGAGAGGGGACAGGTTTGGGGGGGGGGGCAGTGTGAGAGGGGACAGGTGGGGGGGAAGTTTGAGAGGGGACAGGTGGGGGGCAATGTGAGAGGGGACAGGTGGGGGGGCAGTGTGAGAGGGGACAGGTGGGGGGGAAGTTTGAGAGGGGACAGGTGGGGGGCAATGTGAGAGGGGACAGGTGGGGGGGCAGTGTGAGAGGGGACAGGTGGGGGGGCAGTGTGAGAGGGGACAGGTGGGGGCCAGTGTGAGAGGGGACAGGTGGGGGGCAGTGTGAGAGGGGACAGGTGGGGGCCAGTGTGAGAGGGGACAGGTGGGGGGCCAGTGTGAGAGGGGACAGGTGGGGGGCCAGTGTGAGAGGGGACAGGGGGGGCAGTGTGAGAGGGGACAAGTGGGGGGGCAGTGTGAGAGGGGACAGGTGGGGGCCAGTGTGAGAGGGGACAGGTGGGGGCCAGTGTGAGAGGAAACAGGTGGGGGGCCAGTGTGAGAGGGGACAGGTGGGGGGCCAGTGTGAGAGGGGACAGGTGGGAAGGGCAGTGTTAGAGGGGACAGGTGGGGGGCAGTGTGAGAGGGGACAGGTGGGGGGCCAGTGTGAGAGGGGACAGGTGGGGGTCCAGTGTGAGAGGGGAAAGGTGGGGGGCCAGTGTGAGAGGGGACAGGTGGGGGGCCAGTGTGAGAGGGGACAAGTGGGGGGCCAATGTGAGAGGGGACAGGTGGGGGGCCAGTGTGAGAGGGGACAGGTGGGGGGGCAGTGTGAGAGGGGACAGGTTTGGGGGGGCAGTGTGAGAGGGGAAAGGTGGGGGCCAGTGTGAGAGGGGAAAGGTGGGGGCCAGTGTGAGAGGGGACAGGTGGGGGCCAGTGTGAGAGGGGACAGGTGGTGGCCAGTGTGAGAGGGGACAGGTGGGGGGCAGTGTGAGTGGGGACAGGTGAAGGCCAGTGTGAGAGGGAACAGGTGGGGTGGGCAGTGTGAGAGAGGACAGGTGGGGGGCCAGTGTGAGAGGGGACAGGTGGGGGCCAGTGTGAGAGGGGACAGGTGTGGGGGCCAGTGTGAGAGGGGACAGGTGGGGGGGCAGTGTGAGAGGGGACAGGTGGGGGGGCAGTGTGAGAGGGGACAGGTGGGTGGGCAGTGTGAGAGGGGACAGGTGGGGGCCAGTGTGAGAGGGGACAGGTGGGGAGGCAGTGTGAGAGGGGACAGGTGGGGGCCAGTGTGAGAGGGGACAGGTGGGGGCCAGTGTGAGAGGGGACAGGTGGGGGCCAGTGTGAGAGGGGACAGGTGGTGGCCAGTGTGAGAGAGGACAGGTGGGGGCCAGTGTGAGAGGGGACAGGTGGGGGGGCAGTGTGAGTGGGGACAGGTGAAGGCCAGTGTGAGAGGGAACAGGTGGGGTGGGCAGTGTGAGAGGGGACAGGTGGGGGCCAGTGTTGTGCTTAACTTACATGAGAAGCACATATCGAAGAAGCAGCATGCTTTCTTGTGATGTCCGCAGGATGTCCCTCCAGGCAGCACAGTTACCTGTTGCCGAGCGTGTATCAGCAAGACTCAGAGTGTACAAGCAGAAGGACAAATTTGTGCACTGAATCTGGTGTCTGCTCGGGTCAGAGGCCCCTCCCCTCTCCATTGTACTCACTGATACTCAGGAAGTGAACTGTGTGCTGCCTGGAGGTACATTCCGCAGAGCGCAGACATCACATAGCTGCCGATCGCCCCCTCCCGCCCCCCTCTCCTGTATAGTTAGATGCCAGCCAGGGGAGGTGCAGTGTCTTGGGGCCCCCCCACACTGGCAGAATTCCAGAGCCCAGTCACAAGTGCGACTGTTGCGACCCTGGTAATTCCGCCACTGGGTCTTGATCTACAACAGCGGCCCAAATCCCTCTCACCGCCCTCCCAATATGAAAATAGTCTCCTGGAATGTAAAAGGCCTTAGATCCCCCAACAAGAGAATGAAGATCCTCAGACATCTTAAAAGACTTAAAACTGACATCGCCCTACTCCAGGAATCTCACTTATTATCCCAAGACTTCCATCGTATGAATAAGCTATGGGTGGGCACGGTCATAGGCTCAGATGCTGTTGGGCGTAAAGCAGGAGTTCTTCTGCTGATACACAAAAATCTCCCCTGTACAGTCCTCCCCATAAAAGCAGACACCCAGGGACGTCTTCTATCAGCACATATCCAAATAGGCTCTAAGGACCTAGTAATTTCTAATGTTTATGCCCCTAATAATCCCAACAAACAGTTCTATAGTGAACTCTCCACACGGTTACTTAGCAACACCCACCTTCTACACTTAATTGGAGGAGACTTCAACAACATTCTCCATCGGACCGACGACAGATCACCACCCAAACGCTCCAGGGCAGGATCCGATCCTACCACCCATACGCATTTCGTATCCTCTATGGAATCCTTTCACCTCCAAGACCTTTGGCGTCTCTCACACCCAGTTGACAGATAATTAACCTTTTATTCTAATCCCCACCAGGTCCTCACCAGGATCGACTATTTCTTTGGTTCCGACAACCTAATACATATGCTGTCTGGGGCAGCCATACATGACATTGCCATCTCTGACCATGCTCCAATCGAGGTGACCCTCAACAACCTAGATTTACCTCCCCACCCCAAAATCTGGTGCTTCCCTTCCTACCTACACAACAACACTGATTTCCAACAGTTCATGGAGAAAGCTTGGTCTGAATACTCCACGGCCAGCACACCCCACATTAGTGACCCAAATCTCTTCTGGGAAGCCCGAAAAACATACCTTAGGGGACGGATCATCTCCTATGCCACCTCCTTTAAATGAAACACTTTAGCAAAGTACAAATTAGCCAGCGCACGACTGCATCGGGAACAACACTCCCTGATTACCAAGGACTCCTCTGACAGTAGAAACGAATGGCAGGCAGCCAAGAGGGCTTTCGATTCATGGGCAGGCACCCTTGAATTAACTAAAAAAGCACACTTGGATGCCACTCTTCATAAATTTGGAAACAAAGCAGGTAAACCTTTTAGGCAGACTCTGCAAGGGCCCCTTCCGCCCGACCCATATCACCTCTCTACCAGATACTACCGGCAATATACACTCCACACCGCAAACAATCAACATTACCATGCTCAAATACTACTCAGCTTTATTTTTTTATTTTTTTTTATTTTTTTGTTTTTTTATTTTTTTTTTTCAAATCCACGTCAGCGAAGATTTTCCTGAGAGACATTATTTCAGCTTTATATGTCAAACTTTATCTCTTCTCATTTTTCACATCATTGTGGATTGTTTCCGTCCCATCTTTATTATTTTTCCCTTCAAGGGTATTGTTTAATAATTTTAAAAACCAACGACGAATCACCGCCTATAAATATGAACCCATTATTATCTTATTCTCTCTCAATCCCTCTCATTTCCCCCCTCCCTCCCCCTCCCCTGTGTCTGATCCAAATTTTTTTTTTTTTTTTTTTTTTTTCCTATGTTATTTATTTATCCACTTGGCTCTGCACCTATTCTTACTTTCATCTTGTCCAAATAAGTGTCTGAGATTTTGTATTTTTTCCAAATTTCCCATTTTCTATTATCCCTTTTCTCTCCTCCTTCAATTTTGTAGTAATAATCTATTTCCTCTAGCCAATTTCTTATATCTGGTTTTCCACTTTTTAGCCAATTCTTGGGAATCAAGGCCTTAGCCGCAATCAGGAGATTAGGTACTATTGATTTCCTATATTGTTTCTTGGGTTTATTATAAATATGGAAGACGCAAGTCCAGAAGTTTTGTTCTATTTCTTCTTCAGTTATTTCCTTTATGTTATTTAATACTTCCCTCCAATACTCCATTATTATTGGACACTCCCACCAAATGTGTGTGATCGTTGCTATTTGGCCACATTTTCTCCAACACAGAGAGGTTTTGTCTTGTTGAAATTTGTGTAATCTTACTGGGGTCATATATCATCTTGATACTAGTTTATAGTTCATTTCAATAGTCTTCATGTCCCAGGCCTTATTATATCCCATTTCTATCATTTTTTCCACTTTTTGGTTATCTATTTTTAAGTTCAGTTCTTTTTCCCATTGTTTTATGTATTCTGGTCGTTCTTGTGCTTCCAAATCCGTCAGTGTACTATAAATTTTTGATGTTCCGTTTTTCAATGGTATTTCATTGCTACGTAGCTTTTCCAGTGCCGTTAGTTTCGTTTCGTCTCTCAGTGGATGTGGTATTGTGCTTACTAAAGTGCCTTAATTGAATATAGTTCCATTCATTCATCTTCCATCCGTTCCTTTCCTCTAATTCTACTCGTGTTCTTATTTTGCCTTTTCTGGTGATATCTTTCAATTGTGGGTTACATATTCCTTGAGCGCCAAATATTTCCTTCCCGGGAGTGAAGTAATTCGATACTGTGAGTGCTATTAGTGGTGAATTGTATTTCCATTCATTCTTTAAGTAGATAGTGTCCCAAATTTTAAATACGTTTTTTGTTATTTCGTGTGTGTCTGTGTCCAGTGTTCTATATTTCCGTGGAATCCAAATATTCTTGTGTAGTGTGACTCCACTTATTGTGTTTTCCATTTCAACCCATTTTTTTTCATTTTTCTCATTTGTCCACTCCAACATTCATGTTAAGACTATGGCTTTATTAGTACCTGCTTATGTCTGGAGCAGCCAGACCTCCGTGTTCCTTTTTCCTTGTAATCAGCGTGTATTTGATTCTTGGTTTTTTATTAAACCATATGTATTTTAACAAAAATGTTTTAATTGTTTTAAAAAAGCTCTGGGGTATCTTGACTGGTAACATCTGTATTTTGTAATTTATTTTGGGTAATATCATCATCTTGAACATATTTATTCTTCCAATCCATGAAAGTGGCTGAATTCTTAACTTTTTCATTTCTTCTTTGACCTCATTGATCAGTGGGATAAAATTTGCCTGATAGATCTTTTTGACTTTAGGAGTTATTTTAATTCCAAGGTAGTTTAATTCTTTCACCCAAGTGAATGGGAATTCTTTTTGTAAGAACTGAACTTCCTTTTTTTCTAGTCCTATATTTAATATTTCTGTTTTTATTGGATTAATTTTGAAGTTTGACAGTTCTCCATATTTTTTTATTTCTTTCAATATGTTTGGGAGTGACACTCTTGGATTGGATACGTACATCAAGATGTCATCCGCATAGGCAGCGATCTTGTGCTCTTTTCCTCCTAGTCTCGCTCCTTCCACCTCTTGGTTATTGCGGAGTGTTGCTAATAGTGGTTCTAGAGCCAATACGTATAATAGTGGAGACAATGGGCAGCCTTGCCGTGTTCCGTTCTGCATCTTAATTCTTGGAGAGAGTCTGCCGTTTACTTTTACGACTGCTGTCGGGCCGTTATACAAGTTTGTTATCCACTTCATCATTTTTGTCCCGATACCCAAGTGCCGCAATGTATCCATCATGAAACCCCAGTCTACCCTGTCAAATGCTTTTTCTGCATCCAATGACAGGAATAGAACTGGGGTCTCGTTCTGCACCTTCTTGTGCAACATCAGTATTGATTTTAGGCTGTTGTCCCGCCCCTCTCTCCCCGGGACAAAACCAGTCTGGTCCGGGTTGATCCACAGTGGAATTAGTTTTTTTATCCTAGTGGCCAGGATCTTGGAATACAGCTTCGTATCGGCATTCAGTAGGGCTATTGGCCTATAGCTTGAACAGTTAACTTTGTCTTTCCCTTCTTTTGGTAATATTGTAATATGAGCTAGCAATGATTCACTTCTTATTTCTTCTTCTTCTCCTATGGCGTTCATATATTCTAATAGTTTTGGGATCAGCTGTTCTTCAAATTTTTTATAGTATTTGACCGTGAACCCATCTGGTCCTGGGCTTTTGCCTACAGGAGTTTCCTTTAGTGCCAATTTTATCTCTTCTTGCGTAATATTTTTTTCCAGTTCTTCTAAATGGTCTATTTTTATTTTTGGTAAGTTTGCTTTTTTTAGATATTCTTGTATATTCTTTGTTCTTATATTCGCTTCTTTCCAACTTTCTCGTCCTTTTATTGCATATAGGGAGCTGAAGTATTTTTGAAATGTTATCGCTATATCTGTAGTTTTGTTTACTACTTCTCCTTTTTCATTTTTAATCTTCTCAATATATTTAAGAGACTTCTTTTTCTTTACTAAATTTGCTAGGTATTTTCCTGGTTTGTTACCCCATTTAAATTTTTCTTGTACTACTCTGTTGTACTCCTTCCTTTCTTCTTGTTCCATCCAGTCTTTTAATTGCTCTCTCTTTTGAGATAATAGACCAAAGATTTTATTATTTATTTGGTTTTTGTGTTTTCGTTCCAAGTCATAGATTTCCTTAATTATTTGCTGCATGTTTTTTTTCCTTTCCTGTTTTTTTCTTGCCCCTATGGCTATTAATTTGCCCCTAATAACGGCTTTATGCGCCTCCCATATTGTAGCCTTAGGTACCTCTGGTGTATCGTTTTCCTCGAAGTATCTTTTTATTTCTTCAATAATACTTTTTTCGGTCTCACTGTCTTCTAATAAATTTTCATTAATTCTCCATGGACCCGTTTCAAGGACTTCTCCTTTTATTTTCATTCTCAACGTTACTGGGCTATGATCTGACGTGGTTATTATACCTATTTTTGTTTCTTCTATTTCTTCCAAGTTTCTATGTTCAACCATGATGTAATCCAATCTGGAGTAACTTTTGTGTACTGATGAATAGAATGTGTAGTGCCTTTGTGCTGGGGTGTTGAATTCTCCACGGATCTATTAGTTGCTGTTCATATAATAATCTTTTTAATTTCTTTAGTTGTTTTACTTCTCTGTCCCTTACTATTGAGGTGCTGTCCATTTTATTGTCCATGCTGAAGTTGAAGTCTCCGGCTAGTATTAATTTCCCTTGCTTGAATTCCATTAGTGTTTTTATTGTGTCTATCAAATATTTTTTAGGGTTCTTGTTGGGACAATAGACATTGGCCAATGTATATTTTACCCCCTGTATAGTACCTGTAATAAAAAGATATCGACCCTCCGGATCTATTTTTCTTTGATCTATTAGAAAACGTACATTTTTCCCTATGCCGATGGCAACTCCTTTGGCCCTTCTTATTGGCGAGTCCCCTTGATACCATGTTGGTATGTTTCTTGAATAAATTTTGGTAGTTGAGTTTTGGGTTATATGTGTCTCCTGTAGGAAAATTATTTCTGCTTTACTTTTTTCTAGTTCTCGGAGAATGATGTTTCTCTTCCCATGGGAATTTAGTCCTCGGACATTGTAGGAGAGTATTTTTATACTGTTTACATTTTCCATTCTTGTACCTTTTTTTTTTCCCCGCCCATCCTCCGGTCTACCCACTCCCCCGGTCCTCTTTGAGGACCGGGAGGAGGGGGCGCCCAGCGGACACACGGGGTCTCCTCTTCTCTTGTCTCAAAATAGATGCGCCTATGTAACCATCCATATGGATCAGACCTTTCCCCCCCACCCCTCCTTCCCTCCCTTTTCCCTCCTCCCACCCTCCCCCTCCCTTTTTTCTGATATGGGTTTTTTACCCCCATATTTTCTAGAGCTGAGAGCATTTTATTTTGTTCTGTGGGGCACGCTCTGCCCCCTCTGCTCTATTTAATAATTTGAGGCGGAGCTCTGTGGGACACCCTATTCCCCCCTCTCCTAAACACTAATAGGGCGACTCCCTGTCCACTTCATGAGTCCCTGTCTCCCTCTCCCTGCTTTTTTATTATTTTCCTTTCCATCCCACCAACCCCAGCCCCCCCCCTCCCTTTCCACTCTAAGGCCCCCTGTACCCCTGTGCGGTATTTTCTCAGTTATTAATTTCCTCGAGTTTCCACATCCTGATGTCTGTTCCTTGAGTTTAATTGCCATTGGATGTCATCTCCTGCCGTTCTTCGCTCCTGACTATTTGCATATTTTTCCATTTCTGGGGGAGGGATTTCTAATTTGTTACAGAAGTCCGGAATCTCCTCCACAAATCTTAGCCTCGCACTTCTTCCGTTTTTCTTTGCTATTAAACATGCTGGGAAACCCCAGTTGTATTGAAATTCTTGTTCCCGGAGGATTCCTAATAGTGGTTTAATGTCCGTCGTCTTTTCAACGTTTCTTGAGACAAATCTTGGAATATTTGTAATTTAACTTCCGCAAACTCTATTTGTGTTTTCTTCTTTAGGTTTATCCAGATCTGTTTTTTTTCTTCCCATTTTTCAAGGCGAACTATTACATCTCTAGGTGTTTCCCTTGAGAACCATTGAGTTTTTTTCACTCGGAAGGCACTTTCTATTCCTATTATGTTGGTTACGTCCTTTCCCAAGATTTGGTTGAAAAGTATATTCATTTTTTCTATTAGGTTTTCTGCTTGTTCTGTTTCCGGTAGCCCACGTATTCTCAGGTTTTTCCTTTTATTTCTG
Source organism: Lithobates septentrionalis (assembly GCA_037952835.1). NCBI lineage: Eukaryota > Metazoa > Chordata > Amphibia > Anura > Ranidae > Lithobates > Lithobates septentrionalis. The sequence goes on along the minus strand of JBBDGP010000334.1, from coordinate 6,439,319 downwards.
TTTTCTTGATCTTCTATTTTATATGATTGTTCCTGTTGTTCCCGTTTTAATTTCCTTATTTCCTCTTCCAGGTCCTTTATGTTCTTTTGGTGTAGATCTACTTTGATCTCTACTTCTTCCACTCTATTTAACATATATCCCATGTCTTTATGTAGTGTTGACATCTCTGTTTTTAGGGAATTCTCTAGTGCCGCAAACATTTTTTCCATGTCTTGTTTTGTTGGTAACTGTGGTCCTTGTTGTCCTTCCTCTTTTCCTCTTTCTTCCTCTCCCATTTCTGGCTCCGTTCTGGATTCTGAGAGGTGACTGGTTTCTGTTTGTACTTTATGCTGGCCTTTTTTATCTTTATTGTCCTTCTCTTTTATGTCTGTTTGTCTGCCCTTTGAACCTACTTGTTTCTCTCCTTCTCCAATTCCTTGTTGTATATACCTATTCATCGGGCCCGGACTTGGTCCTAGGCTAGTCCTAGGTGATTTCGGTATTGCTCCCGTACTTCTATTTGTTTTCCCCTTCATTTTTGTTTCTATGACCGGATTAATGAGATCTTCGAGGCTTTTTTCCAGAATACCCCTTAGTTGGATTCTCTTAATGATGGTAAAATCTCCCAACCTTCCTAAGTTGGCTTACTTGCGTTCCGAGCTCACCCCCTCCGTCCTCCCCACAGTCCAATAATAAAAATATTTAATGAGGTCTGAGTAGTCCCCTCTTTCCAGAGATATGTCAGAAAAAAAAAAAAAAAAGGGAGAGAAACACCCCCTGCAGCAGCAAGCAGGTGGGGGCTGAGAAACAGTTCTTCTGTTGGCTTATCTTTCTTTCTGCTTCTCTTCTCCCCTGTTCCCCCCCGTCCTTAGTTTTTTTTTCCTTGGCTCACTTGATTCTGCTTTTTCAGCTCTTTTACCTTCGTTTACTTACATTTATCATCATTGCCTTTCACTTTCACTCCCCCAAAGAAAAAAAAAAAAAAAAAACCCCAAGGAACAGTTTAAGCATTCAGTTCTAAACTTCAGGAAATTAGCAGTGTTATTGGGTGTTTAACAGTGTGGTTCAGATGTTCGTCAGAACAAATCGAATGTTTGATAGTCTATTTCAAGTGTTTTCAACAAAATTCCTCAGATATACAGGTAATCAGCAATATAATTCAGGTGCGATCCCACTCAGCGGTTCAGCAATATCATTCAGGAGCTCAATAGTGTGGTTCGGGAGTACCACGGTACAACAGCGCAATTTCAAGTATTTTCATCAGTATATTCAGATAACTCGGCGGTACTGTCTGATGTTCAATTGTATATTTCAGCCATACAGTAGTACATTCAGGTGTTACAGCAATATAGTTCAGACATATCAGCGGTACTGTCTGGTGTTTGGCAATTTGGTTCGTCAGTGCAGCAGTGTGTTTCAGATATTTTGATAGTATAAATCAATATGATATATTTTCAGCAATACTGTCAGATATTCAGCAATATATTTCAATGTAGCACATAAGCTCGTAAGTTCTCAGTTACATGTCTCCTATCCCCCCTTGTATCCTCTAAATCTGTATAGTCTGACAGCGAGCAGGGGGGGAGTGCAAGAGAGAGCAAGAAAAAAAAGAAAAAATACCATTCAGGGCAAATCTCTTCCCCCTCTCTCAATCGTATATGCTCTGCCTCTCCCTCTCTTATTTCTTCTCCTCCTTATTCCGTTCTGCTAGTATTCTTATTTGCATGTTCACAGCAAGCAGAGAAAAGGAGAGGAAAAAAAGAAAAAGAATGTTACTTATCTTCCTCCGGGTGAACGCTTATTGGTGTTCGCCGACTCTGACACTGCTGCTGCTGTCTGTGCTGTCTCTGGTACTTCTGGTATGTTAACCACGGTTCCGCTCTCCGGTCTCCAATCTCGTTCGTTGATCTGTCACGGGAGCCTGTGTGCTTTTCAATGCCTACCGCCCATTCTCCTCGCTTCTTCGGCTTCTCTCCTCCAGCCGCTCCTGGTATGCCTCGGGCGGCTCACCGCTTCTCTGCTGCAGCCCGGTCTTCTCCGTTCTTACGCCAGCGGGGGGGGAGTTTTAAACAGGCACCGAAATCAAGCGCAAACCTCAATACTGCCGCCGGTGTGCTCCGTCTTCCTAGTAAATCTTCCTGACCGGGAGGCAGCGGGGGGGGGAGGCGCACACAGAGTTATGGTTCCAAGCGCAACCCTCCAGCGGTACTCAGGTCAGTGAGTGAGACGTGGGGCGGGGTGGGGAGGCTATCTACGTCCTCTCATCAGGATCTTACCCATCTCAGCTGCAGGGAGAGGGTTCACAGGATCCTCACGCCAAGCACAGGGCCATTACCAGGCTCCTCCCTCCAAGCTCGTCCCTACTCAGCTTTATACGCCCCGATCCCATAGATACACAAATAGCACATTCCTTTCTACAGAAAATTGATATGCCCAAAATAACTCCCTTACGACTAGACACCTTCAATGCTCCCATCTCTCTCTTTCCGAAATCTCATTTACCATCCGCAACCTAACTCCCTCCAAGGCCCCTGGCCCTGAGGGATTCACTAGTAAATTCTATAAAACCCTACAAAACATCATAGAACCCACTCTTCACACGGTATACAACGGTATTTGGTCTGGCAGATCATACCTTCCAACGGGTAATCAGGCCATTATTAAACTACTCTCCAAGAAAGGTAAAGACCCCCAGGACCCAGGCTCCTATAGACCAAATTCACTGCTGAATCTGGATGTCAAAATCTTATCTAAGATCATCGCCACTAGACTCACTGCTATCATTCCCTCACTGATTCACCCTGCCCAATCTGGCTTTGTAAAAGGAAGGACCGCCACCCTGAACATACGTAAAGTCATGTTGGCCTTAGAACATGCTAAACATAACCCAAGGGGAGACTACGCCATCATCACGTTAGATGCGGAGAAAGCCTTCGATAATGTCAGCTTCGATTGGCTCTCTTTGGCCATGTCAAAAATGGGATTCACTGGCCCCTTCTGCCATCTCATTAACACCATGTATACAGCCCCTGTGGCTACGCTGGTGGCGGCAGGCCTACTCACAGATAACTTCTGCCTCCACAAAGGTACGCGGCAAGGCTGTCCACTGTCCCCACTCCTTTTCAACATTGCACTTGAACCCTTTTCCAGATATCTAGCTCAATCAGCCCCACTACATGGCATCAAAATTAGTAAACATGACCTATGCACCTCCCTCTTCACGGATGATGTCCTTATATTTTCATCCGACCCCTCCTCCGACATGCCCACTATCAAAAAGATTTTTGAATAATTTAGATCCTGCTCGGGCCTACGTATCAATTATAGCAAGAGCGAAATCCTTCCTATAGGCACCCTCTCCAATCCACCCTGGACTCAGCATTCCATCTTTTTAGTAGCCAAATCCCACATCACCTATCTAGGAATCAAAATAGGGAAACTACCCTCCTCTTTATACCACCTCAACTACCCCCCCCCCCCCACTGATCACTAAAATTTATCAGGAACTAGCTAACTGGATGGATTTGCCCCTCTCGCTTCTGGGAAGATGTCACTTAGTAAAAATGGTTAGTTTTGCTAGATTGCTTTACCCGATGCAAACTATTCCTCTACTTTTACAACACAAAGATATCAAACTTCTACATTCAACCATTTCAAAATTCCTATGGCAAAATAAAAGACCACGTATAGCCCTAAAAACATTGCATCTTCCCAGACGCAAAGGGGGAATTAGTCTCCCAAATGTTAGGACTTATAACTTGGCATGCTTATTGAGAACTAGCCTGCACTGGATAACACGTTCCTCCCGCTATTCCAACTATCATATGGAAACTGAAATGGCTTTCCCCTACTCTTTAGTGGCCCTCCTCCACTGCAAATGGAAATCAATCCCCCCTCCATACCAACACAACCTCCTCCTGAGAGACACAGCTATAGCCTGGAGGGAAGTCTGGAAACTCCTCAAGCTCTCCTTTCATGTCTAGCTACCTACCAATTCAAGGGAATCCAAGCTTCCCCCCTGGACTGGATCACAAACCCTTCATCGTCTGGCAGGAAAAGGCCTCACAAAATTTTCTTCCCTATGTGACACAATAACAGGACATCCTCTTCCCTTCTCAACTATTGTGGAATCCTTTTCTCTTCCCCAAGCCCATGCTTTCCATTATGGTCAATGCATATGGTCCATTATGGCAAAGCATTATTAAAGGCCGCATGCAAAGAGGAAAACAAGAGGTTCAAACCTAACATTATGGACCGAATGCTCCTGGACGGCTCCTAAAAAATTTCTGACATCTATCAACCTCTTCTACAAGAATCCATTCCCCTTTGACTTCCTCATCTGCAGCCAACTGGAAAAAAGACTTCCCGGATCCGGACTTGGTGCACAAAATTCTACAAGGTCTTAACAAAGTACAACAGCTGTCCCCAATGAAATATGGAGAGAAACTCAACTAAAGATCACACATCGAACCTACATACCATTCTTATCCTCCAAAACAGAACAGAGCAAAGCATTCTGTCCCCTCTGCCACCAACCGAGGCCGTCCCTGACACATCACTTCTGGTCTTACTCCTCCATATCCATCTCTGGGACCAGGTCCTATCATACATCTTTGAAGTTACCCTACTAAAGTTATCTAAGACCCGCTGTTGCTCATCTTTGGTCACTGGGACCCCCAACTCCTGCCATGGTCCCAAACCAACAATACGAATACCAGTGGAATCTCCAATGAGCCCCCCTCTCAAAAGGACTGGTCCTTCATCTGTCTCCTAATTGCACGGAGAACTATATTGAAACACTGGTGTCACGGAACGTCCCACACTCCGCCTGAGTGCTTCCGTCAGTATACCGCTTCCTAAGTTCTGGAACACGAGTCCAATGGATCTGGCTATCGGAACCCCAAGAACTAGACAACACCAGACTTGGAGTACATCAGAACCGTTTATTTGAGATCTCACACACATTTATACACCAGGATGACTCAAAGCTAACCTAATTAACATGAGCTAATTTACTACAAAATTTACCCAGACTAGATGACAGACTTGTGGGCACCGAGCTTCACACAGTAGTATAAGCACAATAGCTGGAGCTAATTACAATTAACATCACAAACAAAACCTAATTAACATGAGCTCCAATAGGAGTCGTCCCGTCTCCTACATTGTATAGAGGACAATGTGATCAGCTCATTCAATTAACATACATCCTGGGAAATATTGTGGACAAATATTACTGTCCCATTTTAAGTAGTCCAAGATATATTTTCTCACTCACCCTGTGCCAGGATGGCACAGGGTGACTTAGACATAAGATGTATTCTGAGTTCCACGGGCCCTCCCGTCACATCTCTCCCCTTTCGGCAGAAGACTAACACAGGAGGAGACCCCAGACGGGTTGACTCCGAAGTTAGTAAGTAGCTCCAGTCCTCTAATGCCTGTACCCACACAGTACCCCAAATAAATTGTTCCAAACAAAGCATTACTCACCCAGCCAACCTCTGGCTCTCTCAGAGAACATATCTGCCACTGGGGAGAGGCCTGGACTGGCCCTTCTCCCTGGATTCCTTTCTGCCGCTGGAGAGAAGACAGGGTGTCTGGGCTCACTCTATCATGCTATTGGGGATCTGGGCCCACTGCCCAGCATCCCTGGGGTATACAGGTGGAGACTGAAGTCCCATCCACCTTCACAGGAAATCCATCCTCTGTTAGTTGAGGGCAGAGTCCAGCATTCCTCGGCCCTGTTGCCAGCCCTGCTGCTGGAAACCCCACACCATCTGTTCCGGCTAACTGTTGGAGAGGGAGGCCGACTGCCCCGCCTCCCTGGAACTCTGTAGTTGTTGCCGGTGCTGGGCAGAGGTTGGTAGCACTCTGCCCTGTTGCCAGCACTTCTGCTGGGGACTCCGCATCCTCCGCTCCGGCTAACCGTTGGGGCAGGAGGCTGGCTTCCTCCACTCCCAAACTGTGTAGCTGCCATTGGGGAGGTGAGCTGGCTGCTTCCTTTTCCATTCCCTCATCTGGCTGCTGGGACGACATGTCGATGGTACTGTCTCCCAGGTGCATGGATCTTTGCTGGGGAGGAAAGCCCGCTTCCTCCACCCTGGCCAACTGTTGGGGAGGGACAACACACACCTCCTCTCCCTTCTCCCCCTGTATCTGCTGCTGGGAAGTGATTGCCATCTTCTCACCCTGAGCCTCCACAATTGCTGCAGGTGTGGGGCAGAGGTCTTGGACCCTCTGTCCGGTTGCCAGCACTTCTGCTGGGGGTTTGCCAGGTGGTTCCTCCTCTACAGAAACGTCTATTAAATCCCCAGTCTCTGGAATTGGTAAAAGTGTGGGACAGAGGTCTTGGACCCTCTGTTCAGTTACCAGATCTTCAGCTGGAGAAGTTTGTTTTAGCTCCATAGATGCTGCTGGCAGAAAATCACATGTCCCTGTCAGTGTTGTGGGAGAAAGGCCGACTACCTCTTCTCTCAAGAAGGCCGAAGCCACTGTTGGTGCTGGGCAGAACACAGTGAACTTTGGCCCTGATAGCGGCTCTTCTGCTGGAGGCTCATCAGGTTGTTCTTCCTCAGCAGAAAAGTCTATCAAATCCCATGTCTCTGCAACTGATGTCTGGGGATAGAGGTTCACCATCTCCTGTCCATGGAACCCAGAAGATGCTATCATTTCTGGGCAGAGGTTAGCAGAGCTCTGCCGTGTTGTCAGCACTTCAGGTTTGGGGACGGCAATCTCCGGATTTTCCACTGCCGATTCTCTGGCATGCTGCTGAACTTGTTCTAGCAGTTTCCTGTATGCCCTTTCCAGATGCTGTTCCTTCCTCAGCAAATGGTCCAGATCAGGTTTGAGCTCTGAGACCCCTGCAAGACTGAGCATAGACTCTTTATATTCTCTCAGGTCCTCAAGGTCAGGTTCCCCTTCATCGCCAAACATAAAAAGATCTGTAAGGCGCTCCCACAGCAATCCAGGGCCGCCAAAGTCATATCCCTCCGGAGAGCATTCTGTTGTCTCCCCTAAATATCCCTCCTCTGCGTGCCATTGCAGAGCCCGATAACGATTGTCCAGCTCTATTTCCTGCTGGACCAACCTGTCCAACTCAGTCACCCATTGCTCCTGGGGCTGCTCTCCCAGGAATGCCATCCGCAATGCCCGTTGGTCACTGGCCCGTTGTTCTTGGGTTGGAAAGCACTTGCCCTGTTTTATACCAGCGAGACGGAGGGCTGAAATCCAGAGCTCCACCCGAATTTGCTGCCTGAGCTCCAGGTATTCATACTTAGACACAGTCCTGGTGTATGTTGAAAGGATGATCCGCAGCAGCCCCGGGAACTTTGATGCCAGGTCCATATTTCCGCTGGGATGACTGAAGTCTGCTATGCTGATCTTGGATCCAGTTGGAGGTTTGGATGTTCCAGACTGCAGGAAGCTTTCCCGCTGCTTGCCACCAATGTCACGGAACGTCCCACACTCCGCTTGAGTGCTTCCGTCAGTATACCGCTTCCTAAGTTCTGGAACACGAGTCCAATGGATCTGGCTATAGGAACCCCAAGAACTAGACAACACCAGTCTTGGAGTACATCAGAACCGTTTATTTGAGATCTCACACACATTTATACACCAGGATGACTCAAAGCTAACCTAATTAACATGAGCTAATTTACTACAAAATTTACCCAGACTAGATGACAGACTTGTGGGCACCGAGCTTCACACAGTAATATAAACACAATAGCTGGAGCTAATTACAATTAACAATACAAACAAAACCTAATTAACATGAGCTCCAATAGGAGTCGTCCCGTCTCCTACATTGTATAGAGGACAATGTGATCAGCTCATTCAATTAACATACATCCTGGGAAATATTGTGGACAAATATTACTGTCCCATTTTAAGTAGTCCAAGATATATTTTCTCACTCACCCTGTGCCAGGATGGCACAGGGTAACTTAGACATAAGATGTATTCTGAGTTCCACGGGCCCTCCCGTCACAACTGGACTTCGTCTCATTCTCCTACCATCACTCAAATCAAAAGAGAGCTCCTTCTCCTATTATTTAAGGATAGACTCAACACCGATTTTAAACATGACAAATCTTGCTCTCGCTTCTTTTCCAGATGGCAAACCTTCATGCTTTCAGCACTCTCTCCAGAAGAACTAGCCAACCTTAATCACTTCACCTTCTCATACTACGGATCTCTATCCTCAGATCTAGTGGACACGAACCCTCCCAATGGAAAACCCACAACAAATGGTCATTAGCTCCATCCAGACTCGGCCGGCAACACAAGTCTCTCCACAAGCTATCTAACCGACCACTCCATTTATCTCTACTATCAGTGTGAAGACACTCACCTCAAGCTGCCCCTCTTCTCAGTCATGGCCCCCCTCCCTTGTTACTTCAAAGACGAAGTTAATACTACCTATTATAACACCCTCCCTGTTTACTCTACCCCAACCACCCCTCCAACTCCCAGTTTTTCCCCCTCGCTCCCTCCTGCAAACTAAGGGGTTTACTGTAAACATGTAATGCAAGCAGATCCATCCAGGTATCTCCTTTTGTTTGATAACTTGTATCCGGTTGTGATCCGTACATCTCCTTTAGATATCTCACCCTGGTATGTATGTCTATAACCCCTAGACTGTTACCTCGCTCACAAATTATTTTGTAAAATGTCTTTACAAATGTTCTTTTTGTCAATATGTTTGTTTTTTTTATATCTCAATAAAAGCTTTTTGAAAAAGAAAAAAAAAACAACCAGTTTATTAAATTTTAAGTTTAAAAACACTCACATTTTCCTGGTGCTTAGAGTGCACCAAACTGTAAAAGGCATTCAGTCCTTACAGTATGGGTATAAGACAATCAGACAGTATTTCCAAGGTATGCTCACAATGTGCGCCTCAGCATGACGACAGATTGGCCCCTCTCCTACATGTTATGCCACAGAGTCATGTGGCTTCCTCACCTGCCTGGACCACACATTACTTCGCAAACTGCATCAATCTACCATGGATTGATGTAAATTTGCAAAGCAATGTGAGTGGGGAAGGACTATCTGTGTAGAGATATAGCAGCTCAGAGCCACAGGTCCTGATGATCTTCTTCCAGTTCTAGCTGTATGGCTCTCTCAGGGAAGCAGAGTAATATTCTGTGAGTCACAGAACTCTCCCTGCCTGCACGTCTCTATCAAAGCAGAGAAGGAGGCGTGGGATATACACACTCTGGCGGTAGGTTGAACAGTTGATTTTTGGAGGCTCATATTCCCTAGGAATTCCACAATGTCCCGAGATGAATCAAGGTAAATGGTTCCTCATCCTGTAATTTCAACTTTGTTTACTTTCTCAGTAATTTCACCACCTGGTGACGTAAACAGGTGACCCTGCCCCCTCTGATGCCATGGGGAAGCCATGGGGAAGCTCCCTCAGAGGGGGGGCGGGGGCAGGCCCCGCCCTCAGTTATATAAGAGCTGTCACAGCGAAGACACGTCAGATGGCGGGAGCCTCCTATGGAGGCAGGTCGGTTGTGGCTTTTTCTTTTTTTTTCTTTTTCGGGTCCTTCGTGAGACATTTTTATTCTTTTATTTTTTAATAAAGGACTTGTCCCAAGCTGTCTCTTGTCTTTTTTACCATTTTGACACTTTTTTGTTAAATGGTAGGGGTACATTTGTACCCCGTTACCAATTCACATGGGGGAGGCTAGGATCTGGGGGTCCCCTTGTTAAAGGGGGCTTCCAGGTTCCGATAAGGCCCCCGCCCGCAGACCTCCACAACCACCGGGCAAGGATTGTGGGGATGAGGCCCTTGCCCCCATCAACATGGGGACAAGGTGCTTTGGGGGGCTACCCCAAAGCACCCTCCCCATGTTGAGGGCATGTGGCCTGGTACGGTTCAGGAGGGGGGGCGCTCTCACATCCCCCCTCTTTTCCTGAGGCCTGCCAGGTTGTGTGCTCGGATAAGGGTTTGGTATGGATTTTGGGGGGACCCCTACACATTTTTGTAAAAGCAGGGTTCCCCTTAAAATCCATACCAGACCCTTAGGTCTGGTATGGATTTTGGGGGGGGACCCCTATGCCATTTTTTTAAACTTTGGCACAGGGTTTCCCTTAATTTCCATATCAGACCCAAAGGGCCTGGTATGGATTTTAGGGGGATCCCCACGCAATTATTTTTTTTACATTTTGATTCGAGGTTCCCCTTATTATTCATACCAGACCCAAAGGGCCTGGTAATGGATGGGGGGGAATCCCATGCTCTTTTTTTCAATTATCTGTATCTATATTGCCGAGACCCGACAATTCATTACAGCCGCGATCAGTTTTGAATGCCAATTTTTCCTTTAGAAATGTAATTTTGCTGTGGTACTGTTCTAAACACAGGGAAAATGTGCCACTTTACAGGCATACTATAGACACCCCCCAGGCACGATATTTAAAGGACTATTTAATTTTTATTGTTTCATTTTAAGCATTAAAAAAATCACAACTCCCGAAAAAACGGGCATTTAAAAAAAAAATTGTATTGATACATGTCCCCTGGGGCAGGACCCAGGTCCCCAAACACTTTTTATGACAATAGCTTGCATATAAGCCTTTAAAATTAGCACTTTTGATTATTCATGTTCGTGTCCCATAGACTTTAACAGTGTTTGTGTGTTCTGCCAATTTTTTTGCCTGTTCGCATGTTTTGCTGCGAACCGAACTGGAGGGTGTTTGGTTCATCCCTATTGCTGAGCCTATCATCAACTGGGACCCCCAGGTCCTTTTCCATCCTAGATTCCCCCAGAGGTTCTCCCCCTAGTGTATAGATTGCATTCATATTTTTGCCACCCAAATGCATTATTTTAAATTTTTCTACATTAAACCTCATTTGCCATGTAGTTGCCCATTTGTTCAGATCTTCTTGCAAGGTTTCCACATCCTGCGCAGAAGTTATTGCCCTGCTTAGCTTAGTATCGTCCTCAAATATAGAGATTGAACTGTTTACTCCATCCTCCAGGTTGTTTATGAACAAATCCTGATGCCAATGTCGCTGATTACGTGCTTTCTGGATCTGGAATCTTTAAAAGACTGTCTAGGCTGCCTAGCTTTATAGGTGTTGATTTCATCTGGAAACATTTTTTTGGTGTAGGTTTCATGAACACAATTAGAACCCAAGGACCAATTTTTCTGCACCTGTTTGACAGGTGCATGTCATTTACATTTTTCACAGCAAGGCCAATTCTTGTTTTCATCAAGAGTACCTCTATAGGGATACGGTGTGAAGGCAACACCAACACCCAAAGACCAATTTTTCCGCACCTGTTTGACAGGTGCATGTCATTTCAGTTTTTGACAGCAAGACCAATTCTTACTTTCATCAAGAGTACCTCTATAGGGTTATGGTGTGAAGGCACCAACAATACCCAAAGACCAATTTTTTTTCACCTGTTACTTCTATGCAAAGTCTGCGAAAGAGACACCAGAATTGATTCATAAAATCTCTAATCCTGATCAGAGGGCACTAAATTATGACCTCATCATACAGATAGAAAATAAAGAAAATTTGCAGGGAAAATGTCATTTTTTTGGCTTTATAAATGTTATTTTTGCTGCAGTAGGTTCTATATATGGTACAGGCCCCCTAGTATTCTACTTTACAGGCATACTAGGGGGACCCCCCAGACACTATATTTAAAGGTATTTTTCTTTTTTTTTGTTACTTCTCATGTTTATGGTTTCAATTTAAGCATCAGTAAATCACTGCTCATTTAAAAATTATGTTTTTTACAAACTTTGTGTTCATTGATACATGCCCCCAAGAGCAGTACCCAGACCCCTATACCCTTTGAATACCCAATTATTTGCATATAAGCCTTCAAAATGGGCACTTTTGAATTTTCCAGTTTGAGTCCCACAGACTTCAATGGGGTTCGTTAATCGTTTCCAATATTTTGCGATGTTCGAATGTTCTGCCGCAAACTGATCCGGGGTCATTCGGCCCATGTCTATATATGGGCTTCTACTATGGAGGATCTCAAAATGTATAGAGTTAGGGCTGCAGATAATACTGAGGTGCCTTGTCCCAGCCTCTGCTGCTTATGCATGTATTAGCAAATGTGTGCAAAGTAAACCCTTGTTTTTAACCACTTCAGCCCTGGAAAATTTTCCCCCTTAATGACCAGGCCATTTTTTGCGATATGATACTGTGTTGATTTAACTGACAATTGCGCAGTCATGCCACATTGTACCCAAACAAAATGTATGTCTCTTTTTCCCCATAAATAGAGCTTTCTTCTGATGGTATTTGATCACCTCTGTGGTTTTTATTTTTTGCGCAATAAACAAAAAAACCCGACAATTTTGAAAAAAACACAATTTGTTGCTATAATATCTAATAAATAAACTTTTTGCTATAATAAATATCCCCCTAAAAAATTTAAAAAACAAATTTCTTTATCAGTTTAGGCTGATATATATTGTTCTACATATTTTTGGTAAAAAAAGTCACAATAAGCGTATATTGATTGATTTGCGCAAAAGTTATAGCGTCTACAAAATAGGGGATAGATTTATGGCATTTTTATTTTATTTTATTTTTTTACTAGTAATGGAGGCAATCTGTGATTTTTATTGGGACTGAGACATTGTGGTGGACAAATTGGACACTTTTGATACTTTTTTGGGACCATTGACATTTATACAGTGATCAGTGCTATAAATAGTCATCGTGCCCGCTGGGGAAGCGCAACCACGGCTCCGGAGACATGCTGCAGGTGTGCGCGGGCACCTCCGGCAGTGCGCACATGCCTGCTACAGCGTCTTAAGAGCCGACATACAGCTACGATGGCTCGTGCAGGGGAGCCAACCTGTCGCAGTATAACTGGTCAGGAAGTGGTTAATGTGAATCTTAAGGCAGGATCATTTGGTTTGTTGCAGCATGATTGATAAGTTGAGCTGAGAATTTTTTTTTATTCCCACAGTAAAGCATGGAGGTATTATTATCCTATCATGGGGATGTTTCTCTGCAGCAGGGACTGGAGCATCTGTCAGGATAAAAGGAAATATGGATGGGGCAAAATATTGTCAAAATCTTTAGGAAAATCTGCTGCCCTCTGCCTCAAAGTTGTCAATGGGAAGAAGGTTTACCTTCCAACATGAATATATAAAGAAAAAATCTGTGCGCTGCCAAAAAAATGTGATGAAACAAAAGAGTTAAACTGTGTTAATCTGCTGCAATCACTGAATGTGTGTTCCTCACATATAGTAACACATATATAAATAAAGAGTGCTGATCTGATATACCAGTGCGTGCAATGAAAAATACTATATATACACACATCTAAAAAATGAGAAGAAAAGAACTATTTAAATAAAGTACTAATACTCATAAAAAACTAAAAAAAAAAATCCAGTGATCCTAAATAAATACAATAAATGTCCAGTGCTGAAAAGTCCAAACAACACTATTACGCACTGCACTTGTTAGGAGCATCACCTAATATGGTTTTACAATACCCGAATGCTCTATATCCAATAAAACATAATTTGTATTTTTTTTTACATTTTATTATTAATATTTTTATTATAAATGAATATTGTATAGCTATATCTGTTAGTATTCCTTAGTTGGAGAGAGGTCCTTCCTTTTTTCCCAAATATTATAAAAAAAATGCATATTTTTAGGGGCAGAATGGACCCATATTTATGATTTTCCGACAAATCGAGATTGACTTATGTATGGTGACCATGAGATCAGATTGCTATAGCATGAACCATGGTCCACTGTGTGGGAAATTAACCTGCACCTCCTCACATACCCTCTAGATGGTGTTAGTAATGCACCAGCATTCATGACAATACACACCTGTTTCACCTGAAATCACGGCCAGTATACCCATCTAATTAAGGTAGCCGCTAAGGATGAGCTCAGGCTTGTTAGAAAGCCACACGTCCAGAGCCCGCCAGGAAGTCGGCACTGCACAGCGCTAATCACAAGCAGTGAGACATTTCCCGATCCCTGCAGCTGCGCATCGGGACAATGTCTCACTGCTTGTGATTAGTGCTGTGCAGTGCCGACTTCCTGGAAGGCTCTACACGTGCGGTTTGTGAACACGCCTGAGCTCATCCTTAGCGGCTACCTTAATTATATGGGTATACTGGCCGTGATTTCAGGTGAAACAGGTGTTGGTCTTCATTTCAGGCTTCAAAGCAATAAAATGTGATCATTTCTAAGGGGGGGTGTTCTTTTCTATATCCACTGTATATCTCAAACTTGATCAATCCTGACGTACTGACAGCTCATCTCATTTCTTGAGGTCCAAAAACACCAGGGCAGTAGAAGAAATCCTCAAAATCACCCCTTTTTGGTAAGTAAACAGTCCAAAGTATTTAGTAAGAGGCATAGCATTTTTTGAAGTTGTAAAGTCATAACTTTTTGGAAAATTAAGAAATTTAAAAATAATTGTTTTTTTCACACCTTTTTTACATACTGTCAACAGTGCAGTACAGCGTCATCATATAACTGGTGTGGCGGTGATCAGGAACACTGACTGGCGGCAGTATGTAAAAAATAAAAATAATAACTGTAATAATATGCCCAGACCATTGTGACACCATTTTGTTATGCTTTGCCATTATAGTTTACAAAATCTTGTCAACCTTGTCATTTTTAGACATGTGCATTCATTTTCGTCCGAATGCATTTTTGTGCGAATTTTGGGTATTTTCGTTATCGTTTTAACAAACGATAACGAACGTCCAGAATCCGAAAACCGAAAGATCCGACATAAACAAATGCTTTATTTTAATTTTCGTTGTGACAACAGTTTGATATAGATAGGAGATTCAACATGACGCTGATAATAGCGATCTGTGTCCATCGAACCTGTGGTCGAATAAGCCTAACCTTAGCTCTAGGGATGAGCTTCGTGTTTGAGTCGAACCCATGTTCGACTCGAACATCGGCTGTTCGGTCGTTCGCCGAATTGCAAACGATATGGGCCGTTAGCGCCAAATTCGTGTGGCGCGTCACGGCCCATAATTCACTGCGGCATCGCAGTGCATTGCTTGCTGATGATTGGCCAAGCATGCACTATGACCCGCATGCTTGGCCAATCACAGCGCCGCCTGAACAGAGAGCTGTAATTGGCCAAAGCCAAGGAGGCTTTGGCCAATTATGGCTCAGGGGATTTAGTACACACCCCACACTATATAAGGCCGCCTGCACGGCGGCCCCAGTGCAGTGTGTTCCGGTGTGCTTAGAGAGAGAGAGAGACAGTGTAATTTCATTTGAGTTATCTAGATTAGGCAGGACAGTCAGTCAGTTAGCTGCACTTAAAGTGTATTGTGTATATATATGCATCCCAGGTGTTGCATATATATATATACACTGTATTCAGTTTAGCTAGATCCGTTCCTGTTATCTTCTAGACTATTTACATTTAGTGCAGTGTGTCCTGCTCACAGTGTTCAGCAAGATCCGTTCCTGTTATCTTCCTACTGACAGGCAGGCTTGTCTTGTTACAGTATTTACAGCTACCTAAAGAAAATTACTGGTGTTCTTTTGATCCTATTAGTACCACGGTCAGGCAGCTAGACTATTTACATTTAGTACAGTGCGTCCTGCTCACAGTGTTCAGCTAGATCCGTTCCTGTTATCTTCCTACTGACAGGCAGGCTTGTCTTGTTACAGTATATAAAGCTACCTGAAGAAAATTACTGGTGTTCTTTTGATCCTATTAGTACCACGGTCAGGCAGCTAGACTATTTACATTTAGTGCAGTGCGTCCTGCTCACAGTGTTCAGCTAGATCCGTTCCTGTTATCTTCCTACTGACAGGCAGGCTTGTCTTGTTACAGTATATAAAGCTACCTGAAGAAAATTACTGGTGTTCTTTTGATCCTATTAGTACCACGGTCAGGCAGCTAGACTATTTACATTTAGTGCAGTGCGTCCTGCTCACAGTGTTCAGCTAGATCCGTTCCTGTTATCTTCCTACTGACAGGCAGGCTTGTCTTGTTACAGTATATAAAGCTACCTGAAGAAAATTACTGGTGTTCTTTTGATCCTATTAGTACCACGGTCAGGCAGCTAGACTATTTACAGTTAGTGCAGTGCATCCTGCTCACAGTGTTCAGCTAAACCTACAAGTTAGTGGGGTGCGTCCACCTCACAGTGTTCAGCTAAAGCTACCTGTAGAAGGTTGGTGGTGTTCTCATACTACAGGCAGGCAGTTGATTTTGCTAGCTGCAGTATCAGTACATATATATATATATATATATATATATATATATATATATATATATATATATATATATATCCCAGCTTAGTGCAGCTACAGGCCATTAGTATGTCTGGAAGGCCAAGAAAGAGAGGCAGACAGTCACAAGCCAATAAGAGAGGGCAAGCAGGCTCTGTGTCTAGTGCTGGTCGTGGAGACGGTGCATCCTCAACAGCACGTGGCCATGGGACACGCTTGGCCTTTTTCTCGGCAGCTGGCCGTGTTGAGCCGCAACATGCGGAAGACTTGGTCGAGTGGATGACCAAGCCGTCCTCATCCTCCTCATCCTCTCTCACCCATGCCCAGGGTGCTTTGTCTGGCAAAGCAGCGGCCTCTTCCCTCGGCTCAATGTCATCAGTGACTCCTTCCCTAGCTCCACCATGTCCTCCTGAGGAGTCCCTCGAACTGTTTGACCACAGTGTTGGGTACATGCTCCAGGAGGATGCCCAGCGTTTGGAAGGCTCTGATGATGATACTGAGCTCGATGAAGGCAGTAACATGAGCACGGACAGAGGGGGTGCCCAAGAAGGACAGCAATCTGGCAGTCATGCTCCCCCTGCTGCAGCATACTGCCAGGTTTGCTCCAGTGATGAGGAGGGAGGGGATGATGAGGTCACTGACTCAACGTGGGTGCCTGATAGGAGAGAGGAGGAGGAGGAGGCGGCACATCACCAACGAGGCAGAATGCCCTCCAGGGGCCAGCCTAAGGGCAGCACATTGACTGCATCACACCCCAAAGCTCCACATGTGCAGGGCACTGCAGTCTCTGCGCGTTATTCAAAAAGTTCTTTGGTGTGGGCCTTTTTTGAGACGAGTGCATCAGATCGCACCGCTGCTATTTGCAACATATGTCTCAAGCGTATCTCACGTGGCCAAAATATCTCCCGCTTGGGTACCACATGCTTGACCAGACATATGTTGACCTGCCATGCAGTTCGTTGGCAAGCGTATCTAAAAGACCCACACCAAAGAACAAAGAGGACCTCTCCTTGCTCCTCATCAGCTGAGATTTCCAACCCCACTAGACCTCCAGTCCTCTCTGAGACCTGCACTGAGAGGAATGAAGGTGTAGAATTAGGTGTGTCACAGCCAAGTACTTGTGGGCAATCTGCTTTTGGTACACCGACGTCAGATTGTACCAGGCAAATTTCCCTGCCCCAACTGCTGCACCGCCGAAAGAAGTTTGCTCCCAGCCACCCACATGCCCAGCGGTTGAATGCTAGCTTGGCAAAATTGCTAGCACTTCAACTGCTGCCTTTTCAGTTGGTAGACTCTGCCCCCTTCCGTGAGTTTGTGGAATGTGCGGTTCCTCAGTGGCAGGTACCCAAACGCCACTTTTTCTCACGGAAGGCGATTCCGGCTCTCTACCGGCATGTGGAAGGCAATGTCCATGCCTCGCTGGACAGGGCGGTCAGCGGTAAGGTGCATATTACCGCTGACTCATGGTCCAGCAGGCATGGACAGGGACGTTACCTAAGTTTCACGGCGCATTGGGTGACTCTGCTGGCAGCTGGGAAGGATGCAGGACAAGGTGCAGTAGTGTTGGAGGTTGTCGCCACCATGCCTCCAAAATGCTAATGATTGTGACACACCTCTCTCCTCCACCCCCTCCTCTTCTTCTTCCTCCATGGCCTCTTCCTCGGAACCAGCGGTGCTCCATAGTCGTTCAAGGGGCTACGCAAGTACGCAGGCCAAAAGATGCCATGCGGTGCTTGAGCTGGTGTGCTTGGGGGACAGGAGCCACACTGGGACAGAGGTTCTGTCAGCTCTGCAGGGGCAGGTTCAGAGGTGGTTGACGCCACGCCAACTTAAGGCAGGAATGGTGGTTTGCGACAATGGCACCAACCTCCTCTCTGCCCTCCGACAGGGACAAATGACCCATGTGCCCTGTTTGGCTCACGTCCTTAACTTGGTGGTGCAGCGGTTCTTGGGCAGGTACCCGGGCTTACAGGATGTCCTGAGGCAGGCCAGGAAAGTCTGTGTGCATTTCCGCCGGTCATATAATGCCAGTGCTCAGCTGGCGGACCTCCAAAAGGAGTTTAACCTGCCCAAGAACCGCCTAATCTGTGACATGCCCACCAGGTGGAACTCAACATTGGCCATGCTGCAGCGGTTGCACACGCAGCAGAGGGCCATCAATGAGTACCTGTGCGACTATGGCACCAGGACAGGGTCAGGGGAGCTTGTTTTTTTTCCCCACGCCAGTGGGCCATGATCAGGGATGCATGCACTGTCCTGTCACCATTCGAGGAGGCCACGAGGATGGTGAGCAGTGACAGTGCATGCATCAGTAACACTGTCCCCCTTGTCCACCTGTTGGAGCACACGCTGCGTGGAATAATGGACAGGGCACTTGAGGCAGAACAGAGGCAGGAAGAGGAGGACTTCCTTAGTTCTCAAGGTCCCCTTTATCCAGACAGTGTTCCTGTGTGCCCGCCGATCACACAGGAAGAGGAGGAGGAGGAGGAGGAGGAAGATTGTGTCAGTATGGAGGTGGAGCCTGGCACTCAGCATCAGCAGCAGTCTTTAAGGGATCAGTCCCAAGAAACACATGGACTTGTACGTGGCTGGGAGGAGGTGGCTGCGGACGTTGTCGTCCTTAGTGACCCAGAGGACTCCGGACCGAATGCCTCAGCAAACCTACGCTGCATGGCCTCCCTGATCCTGCAAAGCCTGCGTAAGGATCCTCGTATTCGTGGTATCAAGGAGAAGGGCCAATACTGGCTGGCAACCCTCCTTGATCCACGTTACAAGGGTAAGGTTGCGGACCTTATCTTGCCATCGCAGAGGGAGCAGAGGATGAAACATCTTCGGGAGGCCTTGCAGAAAGGTCTGTGCAACGCGTTCCCAGAGACTGGGAGGTTACAAACTCCTGTTTCTGGACAACGTGTTGCTGAGGCTTCGGTCAGTCAAAGAAGGAGCGGTGGAGAAGGTGGTCGTCTGACCGATGCGTTCAGACAATTTTTTGGTCCGCAGCCCCAAGGTATGATCGGTTCCAGCAACCATCGCCAGCGTCTGTTTTACATGGTGCAGGAATACCTAGGGGCAAGATCAGACTTGGACACCTTTCCCACCGAAAATCCTCTGGGTTACTGGGTCTTGAGGATGGATCACTGGCCAGAGCTTGCACAGTATGCAATTGAGCTACTGGCCTGTCCTGCATCCAGCGTTCTTTCGGAACGCACATTCAGTGCTGCTGGAGGTGTGGTAACCGATCACAGGGTGCGTCTGTCCACCGACTCGGTCGATCGACTGACCGTCATAAAAATGAATCAGTCTTGGATCACCACCAGCTACCAAGCACCTGATGCTGATGTAACCGAATAATTTTTTTTGAAATCTCAGATCCCTTCAAAGACTGCCTATGCTGATGCTGAGTGACTATCCCTGAGTAATTATCCTCTTCCTCCTCAATCATCACGCTGATAGCTTGTAAGAACATTTTTGGTTCTGGGCGCCACCACCAGTGCCTAAGGCACAATTTTTCAGCCCCTGTTTAACAGGGGCGTGTAATTACAATTTTTGATGTAATACTTTGCAGCAGGGCTCGTTCCTGCATTCCAACTAGAGTGTCTGTGAGGGGTTGCAGTGTTGTGGCACCAGCACCAGTGCCTAAGGCCCAATTTTTCTGCCCCTGTCTAACAGGGGCATGTAATTACAATTTTTGATGCAATACTTTGCAGCAGGGCTCGTTCCTGCGTTCCAACTAGAGTGTCTGTGAGGGGTTGCAGTGTTGTGGCACCAGCACCAGTGCCTAAGGCCCAATTTTTCTGCCCCTGTCTAACAGGGGCGTGTAATTACAATTTTTGATGCAATACTTTGCAGCAGGGCTCGTTCCTGCATTCCAACTAGAGTGTCTGTGAGGGGTTGCAGTGTTGTGGCACCAGCACCAGTGCCTAAGGCCCAATTTTTCTGCCCCTGTCTAACAGGGGCGTGTAATTACAATTTTTGATGCAATACTTTGCAGCAGGGCTCGTTCCTGCATTCCAACTAGAGTGTCTGTGAGGGGTTGCAGTGTTGTGGCACCAGCACCAGTGCCTAAGGCCCAATTTTTCTGCCCCTGTCTAACAGGGGCGTGTAATTACAATTTTTGATGCAATACTTTGCAGCAGGGCTCGTTCCTGCGTTCCAACTAGAGTGTCTGTGAGGGGTTGCAGTGTTGTGGCACCAGCACCAGTGCCTAAGGCCCAATTTTTCTGCCCCTGTCTAACAGGGGCGTGTAATTACAATTTTTGATGCAATACTTTGCAGCAGGGCTCGTTCCTGCGTTCCAACTAGAGTGTCTGTGAGGGGTTGCAGTGTTGTGGCACCAGCACCAGTGCCTAAGGCCTAATTTTTCAGCTCCTGTTCAACAGGGGCATGTAATTACATGGAAAAACAGGACCCTACTTTCAAACATCTAACTTACAAACGACTCC
Organism: Lithobates septentrionalis; assembly: GCA_037952835.1. Classification (NCBI taxonomy): domain Eukaryota; kingdom Metazoa; phylum Chordata; class Amphibia; order Anura; family Ranidae; genus Lithobates; species Lithobates septentrionalis. Next base: position 6,418,667 of record JBBDGP010000334.1, on the reverse strand, counting down.
TACTTGCAAACGGAAGGAGACAACAGGAAGTGAGATGAAATCTACCCATAGGAAGGGAAATTCTCTCCTGTAAGAGTTAATATGGGAAAAAAAAATTCTCCTTTCCACTGATGCTTTCCAATCCTTGTTCCACAAAAAAACCCAAATTTTCAAAAAACATTTTTCATTGGGACAAAAAGTGAGGTGAAATTTTCTGAAGAGGAGGAAAGACAGCAAAACAAATGTCACAGGGGTGATAACCCTTCCCTATGTTTTCCAAAAAGCTTAAAAAAGATTTTTTGGCTGGAGCTAAACACGTTAAAAATGTACCCGTTCAAAATTACAAAGAGATTCTACTTAACAACAAACCTACAGTCCCTGTCTTGTTTGCACCGCCTGTATACTGCTGTTCAGAGTATATAGGGCCTGGTGACCCCACACCTTTCCTTATTTTAATTTGGGTGCGGGGTTCCCCTTAATATCCATACAAGACCCAAAGGGCCTGGTAATGGACTGGGGGGTACCCATGCCGTTTGTCTCACTGATTTTCATCCATATTGCCATGACCCGACATTACATTAAACCCGCAAGCAGTTTTAAATTAGATTTTTTCCTTTGAAAATGACATTTGGTGCAGGGACTGTTCTAAACACGGGAAACACGCGTCACTTTACAGGCATACTATAGACACCCCCCAGGTATGATATTTAAAGGAATATTTCACTTTTTTTTTTTACTTTAAGCATCAATAAAATCACTGCTCCCGAAAAAACGGCCGTTTTTAAAAGTTTTTTTTGCATTGATACATGTCCCCTGGGGTAGGACCCGGGTCCCCAAACCCTTTTTAGGACAATACCATGCAAATTAGCCTTTAAAATGAGCACTTTTGATTTCAAACGTTCGAGTCCCATAGACGTCAATGGGGTACTAACGTTCGTGCGAACTTTCGGTCCGTTCACAGGTTCTGGTGCGAACCGAACCGGGGGTGTTCGGCTCTTCCCTACTTAGCTCTATTAATTCAAGATTATTCTACATAGAGAGAAAAGATTTGACATAGAGAGAAAAGATTTAACATTATAGAGACAATAGCAAAAAAAGGTTGAATGTGCCTAACCTAACTCTATTAGTCCAAGATAATTCGACATATAGAGAAAAGATTCGACATGAAGATTCGATAAAGCAGTCGCCGCGAGCGGACATTTATGGTCAAATGCTCTGCCCATAGGCTATAGAAGAATTCTAATGTTGGTTGACTAGTAATAATAATTAATAAATATAATTATTACTAGTGTCATACAACATTAGAATTCTACTATAGCTTGTAGGCGGAACATTCCACCTGAAATGTACGATTGCGGCGTCGTACAGTTTAGTTGCTCCGTCAAATCTTCTTCTTAGAACATTCGACTGACACCGTAAGCCTTCAATGACAGATTTGAGCTTAATTATTTCGGATTTTCGGACGAACGCATTTTTTAACGAAACAAAATAAATAAAAGCGAATTTCGGGAGTAACTAAATACATTTATTTTTTGGACGAAAACGAAATTCCGAAACAAAATATTTCAGTGTGCACATGTCTAGTCATTTTAGCTTAAATCTGCAACTATGAAAGAATGCTTAGAAAAATGCTTGCACAAGCACTGTACTCTATGTATATCATTGTGGGTTGGTTTTTCCTTTCATGTCCCCTGTTCTGTAGGCCATGGCAGTGTTTCTCAACTCCAGTCCTCAAGGCGCACCAACAGGTCATGTTTTCAGGCTCTCCATTATTTTGCACAGGTGATTTGATCAGTTTCATTGCCTTAGCAATTACCACAGCCATTTCATCCGAGGAAAATCCTGAAAACATGACCTGTTGGGGTGCCTTGAGGACTGGAGTTGAGAAACACTGGGCCATGGGACAGGATGCATGACTTATGACTCATAACCAGATGATCTGTTGACTCCTATAACCTCATGATAAATGTATTTAAGGGGTCAATGACTTGTAACCATATATTTTATACCAATACATCATTTACTAACCACTCCCCCTCCCCTCTTTCTATTGGTAAGTTGAACCCTATATAAGCTGTATACGCACCTAATAAAGGTAGACATTTTACGAATGCACAACCTGCTTCTAGTTTCATTCAATGTCTCCAGATATCTGAGGACCCTGTCGGTGTACCTACAAGAAGGGTGACCATCTAGAATACCTACTATTTCCTTTCAAATGGGGCTCGTGTCTGGGTAATACAATAATCCATGTTGGGTAGACCTTTGTCTATTTTGACAAATTCTTCCTTACCCTGGCTCTGATAAAGTTTTAGCCTTTTAAATTTAAAGAGAAAGGAAGGACGGACCACGCCTTAATAGACACACTCACGGGGGTGTAACATTGTAGGGTCTGGGGGAGACTTGAGTCTTTATTTAAGACTCCATATATTAGAAACTGCAGTTCGGTATCCTTTTGGGAAGGGTATTTAGGTAACTGACAGCGCCCGCTAAAGCTTTGCTTCTCATTCTGTTGCATAGAAGTAATAAGATAATTTGTTGTGTGGATACACTGAATGTAAGGTAGGACAGTCAAAGTGGGCTACAGTATTTTGCATTATGGTTCAAAGACAAGGAAAAGATATCCCTCAGCCAAATCCTTTTTCCTTAAAGGATAAATGCCTCAGTGTAGGAAGTTTGTGCAAATTAGTATTGCTACACTGGTAACTTAACTTGTGATTACTGATGGGTATTGGTAGAGTACTCACATTTTTTTTGTTGTAGCAGCTTAGGGTTCCTATAATGTTATGCCCAGGTTGGCTTTAAGCGTTTTGGGAACACTGTGGAAAAGTGTACATGCCCATTGGAAGCTTGGTGCTCGTGGGAATAAAGGTGATCAATCAGTAGGGATAAGCCGAACACTCCCCTGTTCGGTTGGCACCAGAACATGCGAACAGGCAAAAAATTTGTTCGAACGCGCAAACACCATTAAAGTCTATGGGACACGAACATGAATAATCAGAAGTGCTAATTTTAAAGGCTTATATGCAAGTTATTGTCATAAAAAGTGTTTGGGGACCCGGGTCCTGCCCCAGGGGACATGGATCAATACAAAAAAAGTTTTAAAAACGGACGTTTTTTCTGGAGCAGTGATTTTAATAATGCTTAAAGTGAAACAATAATAGTGTAATATTCCTTTAAATTTCATACCTGGGGGGTGTCTATAGTATGCCTGTAAAGGGGCGCATGTTTCCTGTGTTTAGAACAGTCTGACAGCAAAATGACATTTCAAAGGAAAAAAAGTCATTTAAAAGTACTCGCAGCTATTAATTAATTGCCGGTCCGACAATACACATAAAAGTTCATTGATAAAAACGGCATGGGAATTCCCCACAGGGGAATCCCAAACCAAAATTTAAAAAAAAATGACGTGGGGGTCCCCCTAAATTCCATACCAGGCCCTTCAGGTCTGGTATGGATATTAAGGGGAACCCCAGCCAAATTTTTTTTTTAAAATGGCGTGGGGTCCCCCTCAAAATCTATACCAGACCCTTCAAGTCTGGTATGGATTTTAAGGGGAACCCTGTGCCAAAATTTTTAAAAAAATGGCGTGGGGTCCCCCCAAAAATCCATACCAGACCCTTATACGAGCACGCAACCTGGCAGGCCGCAGGAAAAGAGGGAGGACGAGAGAGCGCCCCCCTCCTGAACCGTACCAGGCCACATGCCCTCAACATTGGGAGGGTGCTTTGGGGTAGCCCCCCAAAACCCCTTGTTCCCTTGTTGATGGGGACAAGGGCCTCATCCCCACAACCCTTGCCCAGTGGTTGTGGGGGTCTGCGGGCGGGGTGTTTATCGGAATCTGGAAGCCCCCTTTAACAAGGAGACCCCCAGATTCTGCCCCTCCCCCCTGTGTGAAATGGTAAGGGGGTACAAAAGTACCCCTACCATTTCACAAAAAAAGTGTCAAAAATGTTAAAAATGACAGGAGACAGTTTTTGACAATTCCTTTATTTAAATGCTTCTTCTTTCTTCTATCTTCTTTCTTCTATCTCCTATCTTCTATCTTCCTTCAGTTTCTTCCTCCATCTTCTTCTTCTTCTGGTTCTTCTGGTTCTTCCTCCGGTGTTCTTGTCCGGCATCTTCCTCCACGGCACCGGCGTCTACTTCCCTTCTTCTTCTCTGGCCGCTCCGCATCCACCATGATGGGAGGCTCCCACTGTGTGATGCTTCTCCTCTTCTGATGGTTCTTAAATAACGGAGGGTGGGGCCACCCGGTGACCCCACCCCCTCTGACGCATGGTGACTTCCCTGTCCGCCCCCTTTGATGTCACGGGGAATGCCACAGGGAAGTCCCTGTGCGTCAGAGGGGGCGGGGTCACTGGGTGGCCCCACCCTCCATTATTTAAGAACCGTCAGAAGAGGATAAGCGTCACACAGTGGAAGCCTCCCATTATAGTGCATGCGGAGGAAGGGAAGAAGGGAAGAAGATGCCGGCGCCGCGGAGGAAGATGCCGGACGAGAATACCGGAGAAAGAACCAGAAGAACCAGAAGAAGAAGAAGATGGAGGAAGAAACCGAAAGAAGATAGAAGATAGAAGAAAGAAGATAGGAGAAAGAAGATAGAAGAAAGAAGAAGCATTTAAATAAAGGAATTGTCAAAATCTGTCTCTTGTCATTTTTACCATTTTTGACACTTTTTTTGTGAAATGGTAGGGGTACGTTTGTACCCCTTTACCATTTCACACAGGGGGAGGGCCAGGAACTGGGGGTCGCCTTGTTAAAGGGGGCTTCCAGATTCCAATAAGTCCCCCGCCCGCAGACCCCCACAACCACCGGGCAAGGGTTGTGGGGATCAGGCCCTTGTCCCCATTAATATGGGAACAAGGTGTTTTGGGGGCTACTCCAAAGCACCCTCCCAATGTTGAGGGCATATGGCCTGGTACGGTTCAGGAGGGGGGCGCTCTCTCATCCCCCCTCTGTTCCTGTGGCCTGCCAGGTTGCATGCTCGGATAAGGGTCTGGTATGGATTTTGAGGGGGACCCCGCACCATTTTTTTTTTTATTTTGGCCTTTAAAATTAGCACTTTTGATTTCTCCCATAGACTTTTAAAGGGTGTTCCACGGCTTTCAAATTTGCCGCAAACACCCCAAATTGTTCTCTGTTGAGCGAACTGGCGAACAGCCGATGTTCGAGTGGAACATGAGTTTGACTCGGACTCAAAGCTCATCCCTATCGATCAGGTAGGTAGGTCGCACATCAGAGAGAGTGGACCTGAACGGATTGCAGATCCAGCCAGAGTTCAGTTTTATGGAAGCAAGTGGCCAAAATAGACTATCTGATGACATCTGAGAGTGGTGGAGTTTATACCAGCATATCCTGTATGAGCCCAAGGGGTGGCTCCAATGCGTGTTTAGACACCGTTTAATTACCGTGTCACACGCTTAGAGGTGAGCGCAAGCACAAGTGGGGGGTCACAGGAGAGCACTGAAGCATGCTGGATTGTGAACACCATTAAGGAGGAGCATGAGGAACACTGTTTTTTGTGGACACCACTTACTTGCACTTTATGTGTTGATATCAATGAATTGAACTTTTTGAATGTGGACACTTGATTTTGCACTTTGAACTTATATTTATTACCACATATATGTATTGTTTTCTTGCATGTTGCACTTTATGGGATACTTTTATATAAGGATTGTATTCTTTCTATATTTTATATATTACTAGCACTTTTCTGGTTCTATTATATTGATTTTTTGTAGTATAGTTTTACACTACATATGCACCTCCCAACTATTGGGATATATATATTTTTTCAGCGCAGACACGTTTATTTATATATTTTTTGGTTTATGCACGAAATGAAACATGGTTAGTGTTTGCAGCTTATCTATATTTGTTTCACCTCACAGAGGCATCAATCCATCTTTGGCTCACAAGACCCCCACATAATTAGGTAGGAATTTTAGTCAGAAATAGGGACAAACTAAATTAGAAATCTCCCTTGCTTATATCCAAATATTGTGATTGTGGTAAGTACTTTTGTATGTATGTTTATATAAATCTGCTAAGTTTTCTTTAAAGAATGAAAGAAGGTATGAGGAAAATTTCAAATGTGGTTTTGTCATTGCTTAACCACTTCAGCCCCGGAAGGATTTACCCCCTTCCTGACCAGAGCACTTTTTACAATTTGGCACTGCGTCGCTTTAACTGCTAATTGCGCGGTCAGCCAATGCTGTACCCAAACGAAATTTGCGTCCTTTTCTTCCCACAAATAGAGCTTTCTTTTGATGGTATTTGATCACCTCTGTGGTTTTTATTTTTTGCGCTCTAAACGGAAAAATACTGAAAATTTTGAAAAAAAATGATATTTTCTACTTTTTGTTATAAAAAAAATCCAATAAACTCAATTTTAGTCATACATTTAGGCCAAAATGTATTCGGCCACATGTCTTTGGTAAAAAAAATGTCAATAAGCGTATATTTATTGGTTTGTGCAAAAGTTATAGCGTCTACAAACTAGGGTACATTTTAAGGAATTTACACAGCTTTTAGTTTATGACTGCCTATGTCAATTCTTGAGGTGCTAAAATGGCAGGGAAGTACAACCCCCCCCCCCAAATGACCCCATTTTGGAAAGTAGACACCGCAAGGAAATTGCTGAGAGGCATGTTGAGCCCATTTAATATTAATTTTTTTTTGTCCCAAGTGATTGAATAATGACAAAAAAAAAAAAATTACAAAAAGTTATCACTAAATGATATATTGCTCACACAGGCCATGGGCATATGTGGAATTGCACCCCAAAATACATTCAGCTGCTTCTCCTGAGTACAGATATACCACATGTGTGGGACTTTTTGGGAGCCTAGCCGCGTACGGGGCCCCGAAAACTAATCACTGCCTTCAGGATTTCTAAGGGCGTAAATTTTTGATTTCACTCTTCACTACCTATCATAGTTTTGAAGGCCATAAAATGCCCAGATGGCACAACCCCCCCCCCAAATGACCCCATTTTGGAAAGTAGACACCCCAAGCTATTTGCTGAGAGGCATGTTGAGTCCATGGAATATTTTATATTTTGACAAAAGTTGCGGGAAAGTGACAATTTTTTTTTTACACAAAGCTTTCACTAAATGATATATTGCTCAAACATGCCATGGGCATATGTGGAATTACACCCCAAAATACATTCTGCTGCTTCTCCTGAGTACGGGGATACCACATGTGTGAGACTTTTTGGGATCCTAGCCGCGTACGGGGCCCCAATCCAAGCACCGCCTTCAGGTTTTCTAAGGGCGTAAAGTTTTGATTTCACTCCTCACTACCTGTCATAGTTTTGAAGGCCATAAAATGCCCAGATGGCACAACCCCCCCCCCCAAATTACCCCATTTTGGAAAGTAGACACCCCAAGCTATTTGCTGAGAGGCATGTTGAGTCCATGGAATATTTTATATTTTGACAAAAGTTGCAGGAAAGTGACAATTTTTTTTTTTTGCACAAAGTTGTCACTAAATGATATATTGCTCACACAGGCCATGGGCATATGTGGAATTGCACCCCAAAACACATTTATCTGCTTCTCCTGAGTATGGGGATACTACATGTGTGGGACTTTTTGGGAGCCTAGCCGCGTACGGGGCCCCGAAAACCAAGCACCGCCTTCAGGATTTCTAAGGGCATACATTTTTTGTTTTTACTCCTCATTACCTATCACAGTTTTGAAGGACATAAAATGCCATGATGGCACAACCCCCCCCCCAAATTACCCCATTTTGGAAAGTAGACACCCCAAGCTATTTGCTGAGAGGCATGTTGAGTCCATGGAATATTTTATATTTTGACACAAGTTGCGGGAAAGTGACAAATTTTTTTTTTTTTTGCACAAAGTTGTCATTAAATGATATATTGCTCACACAGGCCTTGGGCATATGTAGAATTGCACCCCAAAATACATTCTGCTGCTTCTCCTGAGTACGGGGATACCACATGTGTGGGACTACTTTCCAAAATGGGGTCATTTGGGGGGGGGGGTTGTGCCATCTGGGCATTTTATGGCCTTCAAAACTATGACAGGTAGTGAGGAGTGAAATCAAAACTTTACGCCCTTAGAAAACCTGAAGGCGGTGCTTGGATTTTGGGGCCCCGTACGCGGCTAGGCTCCCAAAAAGTCTCACACATGTGGTATCCCCTTACTCAGGAGAAGCAGCAGAATGTATTTTGGGGTGTAATTCCACATATGCCCATGGCATGTGTGAGCAATATATCATTTAGTGACAACTTTGTGCAAAAAAAAAAGTTTGTCAATTTCCTGCAGCTTGTGGCAAAATATAAAATATTCCATGGACTCAACATGCCTCTCAGCAAATAGCTTGGGGTGTCTACTTTCCAAAATGGGGTCATTTGGGGTGGGGGTTGTACCATCTTGGCATTTTATGGCCTCCAAAACTGTGATAGGTAGTGAGGAGTGAAATCAAAAATTTACGCCCTTAGAAATCCTGAAGGCGGTGCTTGGTTTCGGGGCCCCGTACGTGGCTAGGCTCCCAAAAAGTCTCACACATGTGGTATCCCTGTACTCAAGAGAAGCAGCAGAATGTATTTTGGGGTGTAATTCCACATATGCCCATGGCATGTTTGAGCAATATATCATTTAGTGACAACTTTGTGCAAAAAAAAAAATTGTCACTTTCCTGCAACTTGTGTCAAAATATAAAATATTCCATGGACTCAACATGCCTCTCAGCAAATAGCTTGGGGTGTCTACTTTCCAAATGGGGTCATTTGGGGGGGTTTTGTGCCATCTGGGCATTTTATGGCCTTCAAAACTGTGATAGGTAGTGAGGAGTGAAATAAAAAATTTACACCCTTAGAAATCCTGAAGGCGGTGCTTGGTTTCGGGGCCCCGTACGCAGCTAGGCTCCCAAAAAGTCCCACACATGTGGTATCCCCGTACTCAGGAGAAGTAGCAGAATGAATTTTATGGTGTAATTCCACATATGCCCATGGCATGTTTGAGCAATATATCATTTAGTGACAACTTTGTGCAAAAAAAAAAAAATTGTCACTTTCCCGCAACTTGTGTCAAAGTATAAAATATTACGTGGACTCAACATGCTTCTCAGCAAATAGCTTGGGGTGTCTACTTTCCAAAATGGGGTCATTTGAGGGGGGGTTTGTGCCATCTGGGCATTTTATGGCGTTCAAAACTATGACAGGTAGTGAGGAGTGAAATCAAAACTTTACGCCCTTAGAAAACCTGAAGGCGGTGCTTGGATTTTGGGGCCCCGTACGCGGCTAGGCTCCCAAAAAGTCTCACACATGTGGTATCCCCTTACTTACTCAGGAGAAGCAGCAGAATGTATTTTGGGGTGTAATTCCACATATGCCCATGGCATGTTTGAGCAATATATCATTTAGTGACAACTTTGTGCAAAAAAAAAAAATTGTCACTTACCCGCAACTTGTGTCAAAATATAAAATATTCCGTGGACTCACATGCCAACATGTGGAATTACACCCCAAAATACATTCTGCTGCTTCTCTTGAGTACAGGGATACCACATGTGTGAGACTTTTTGGGAGCCTAGCCACGTACGGGGCCCCGAAACCAAGCACCGCCTTCAGGATTTCTAAGGGCGTAAATTTTTGATTTCACTCCTCACTACCTATCACAGTTTTGGAGGCCATAAAATGCCAAGATGGCACAACCCCCACCCCAAATGACCCCATTTTGGAAAGTAGACACCCCAAGCTATTTGCTGAGAGGCATGTTGAGTCCATGGAATATTTTATATTTTGCCACAAGCTGCAGGAACTTGACAAACTTTTTTTTTTTTGCACAAAGTTGTCACTAAATGATATATTGCTCAAACATGCCATGGGCATATGTGGAATTACACCCCAAAATACATTCTGCTGCTTCTCCTGAGTACGGGGATACCACATGTGTGAGACTTTTTGGGAGCCTAGCCGCGTACGGGGCCCCGAAATCCAAGCACCACCTTCAGGTTTTCTAAGGGCGTAAAGTTTTGATTTCACTCCTCACTACCTGTCATAGTTTTGAAGGCCATAAAATGCCCAGATGGCACAACCCCCCCCCCCCAAATGACCCCATTTTGGAAAGTAGACACCCCAAGCTATTTGCTGAGAGGCATGTTGAGTCCACGGAATATTTTATACTTTGACACAAGTTGCGGGAAAGTGACAATTTTTTTTTTTGCACAAAGTTGTCACTAAATGATATATTGCTCAAACATGCCATGGGCATATGTGGAATTACACCCCAAAATACATTCTGCTACTTCTCCTGAGTACGGGGATACCACATGTGTGGGACTTTTTGGGAACCTAGCTGCGTACGGGGCCCCGAAAACCAAGCACCGCCTTCAGGATTTCTAAGGGTGTAAATTTTTTATTTCACTTCTCACTACCTATCACAGTTTTGAAGGCCATAAAATGCCCAGATGGCACAAAACCCCCCCAAATGACCCCATTTGGAAAGTAGACACCCCAAGCTATTTGCTGAGAGGCATGTTGAGTCCATGGAATATTTTATATTTTGACACAAGTTGCAGGAAAGTGACAATTTTTTTTTTGCACAAAGTTGTCACTAAATGATATATTGCTCACACAGGCCATGGGCATATGTGGAATTGCACCCCAAAACACATTTAGCTGCTTCTCCTGAGTATGGGGATACCACATGTGTGGGACTTTTTGGGAGCCTAGCCGCGTACGGGGCCCCGAAAACCAAGCACCGCCTTCAGGATTTCTAAGGGCATACATTTTTGATTTCACTCCTCACTACCTATCACAGTTTTGAAGGACATAAAATGCCAAGATGGCACAACCCCCCCCCAAATTACCCCATTTTGGAAAGTAGACACCCCAAGCTATTTGCTGAGAGGCATGTTGAGTCCATGGAATATTTTATATTTTGACACAAGTTGCGGGAAAGTGACAATTTTTTTTTTTTTTGCACAAAGTTGTCACTAAATGATATATTGCTCAAACATGCCATGGGCATATGTGGAATTACACCCCAAAATACATTCTGCTGCTTCTCTTGAGTACAGGGATACCACATGTGTGAGACTTTTTGGGAGCCTAGCCACGTACGGGGCCCCGAAACCAAGCACCGCCTTCAGGATTTCTAAGGGCGTAAATTTTTGATTTCACTCCTCACTACCTATCACAGTTTTGGAGGCCATAAAATGCCAAGATGGCACAACCCCCACCCCAAATGACCCCATTTTGGAAAGTAGACACCCCAAGCTATTTGCTGAGAGGCATGTTGAGTCCATGGAATATTTTATATGTTGCCACAAGCTGCAGGAAATTGACATACTTTTTTTTTTGCACAAAGTTGTCATCAAATGATATATTGCTCACACATGCCATGGGCATATGTGGAATTACACCCCAAAATACATTCTGCTGCTTCTCCTGAGTACGGGGATACCACATGTGTGGGACTTTTTGGGAGCCTAGCTGCGTACGGGGCCCCGAAACCAAGCACCGCCTTTAGGTTTTTTAAGTGCGTAAATTTTTGATTTCACTCCTCACTACCTATCACAGTTTTGAAGGCCTTAAAATGCCAAGATAGCACAACCCCCCCAAATGACCCCATTTTGGAAAATAGACACCCCAAGCTATTTGCTGAGAGGCATGGTGAGTATTTTGCAGCTCTCATTTGTTTTTTGAAAATGAAGAAAGACAAGAAAAAACATTTTTTTTTCTTTTTTCAATTTTCAAAACTTTGTGACAAAAAGTGAGGTCTGCAAAATACTCACTATATCTCTCAGCAAATAGCTTTGGGTATCTACTTTCCAAAATGGGGTCATTTGGGGGGGTTTGTGCCACCTGGGCATTCCATGGCCTCCGAAACTGTGATAGGCAGTGAAGAGTGAAATAAAAAATGTACCCCCTTAGAAAGCCTGAAGGCAGCGCTTGGTTTTCGGGGTCCCATACGCGGCTAGGCTCCCAAAAAGTCTCACACATGTGGTATCCCCGTACTCAGGAGAAGCAACAGAATGTATTTTGGGGTGTAATTTCACATATTCCCATGGCATGTTTGAGCAATATATCATTTAGTGACAACTTTGTGCAAAAAAAAAAAATTGTCTCTTTCCCGTAACTTGTGTCACAATATAAAATATTCCATGGACTCGACATGACAAATAGCTTGGGGTGTCTACTTTCCAAAATGGGGTCATTTGGGGGGGGGGTTGAACTGTCCTGGCATTTTATGCACAACATTTAGAAGCTTATGTCACACATCACCCATTCTTCTAACCACTTGAAGACAAAGCCCTTTCTGACACTTTTGCAAGAAAATTACTTTGAACCCCCAGACATTATATATTTTTTTAAAGCAAATGCCCTACAGATTAAAAAGGTGGGTGTTTCATTTTTTTTTTTCACACAGTATTTGCGCAGCGATTTTTCAAATGCATTTTTTGGGGAAAAAACACACTTTTTTAAATTTTAATGAACTAAAACACACTATATTTTGAAATGTTTGATGAAATAAAAAAGATGATCTTAGGCCGAGTACATGGATACCTAACATGACATGCTTTAAAATTGCGCACAAACGTGCAGTGGCGACAAACTAAATACATTTTTAAAAGCCTTTAAAAGCCTTTAAAGGTTACCACTTTAGATTTACAGAGGAGGTCTATTGCTAAAATTACTGCCCTCGATCTGACCTTCGCTGTGATACCTCACATGCATGGTGCAATTGCTGTTTACATTTGACGCCAGACCGACGCTTGCGTTCGCCTTTGAGCGAGAGCAGGGAGGGCAGGGGTGCTTTTTTTTTTTTCTTTATAATTTTTTTGCTTTTTTATCTTATTTTTAAACTGTTCCTTTCAATTTTTTTTAAATCATTTTTATTGTTATCTCAGGGAATGTAAATATTCCCTATGATAGCAATAGGTAGTGACAGGTACTCTTTTTTGAAAAAACTGGGGCCTATTAGACCCTAGATCTTTCCTCTGCCCTCAAAGCATCTGACCACACCAAGATCGGTGTGATAAAATGCTTTCCCAATTTCCCAATGGTGCGGTTTACATCCGGCGAAATCTAAGTCATGAAATGCTTGCAGCTTCCGGTTTCTTAGGCCATAGAGATGTTTGGAGCCACTCTGGTCTCTGATCAGCTCTATGGTCAGCTGGCTGAATCACCGGCTGCATTCTCAGGTTCCCTGTTGGCACAGGAGAGCCAGAGAAAAAGATGGAAGACAGTGGCGGGATTCCCTCCCACTGCTTGTAAAAGCAGTCTAGAGGCTAATTAGCCGCTAGGATTGCTTTTACATGAAAGCCGACCGCTGGCTGAAAAGAATGATACCAAGGTGATACCTCAACCTGCAGGCATCATTCTGGTATAACCACTCAAAGTCCAGCAACATACCAGTACGTTGCTGGTCCTTGTTGGGCATATATTGTAAACTTTTTTTTCATGAAGCCTGTGGGCTGAAGGAAAAAAAGAGATTGATCGGTGGGTATGCCCACCATTAGAATACCTCCCTTCATCCACCCACTTCTAATGATGGGCATACATGCACCGTATATATATGCCGAAGTAGGGGGGCATCCTCCCGCAAAAGTTAGGAGCAAATCGTTCCTCCGCCCTCTGCTGCCCCCACGCTTCGGCATATATGCTGAAGTATGTAACTGTGGTGGTGAAATCACCTCCGCCAGCGCTGGAGTCACAGCTTTATATATCGTGGGAGCAAACGCTGTTGCTGTCAAGTTAAATAAATCCGCGCTGCAACTGAATGGTGTACCTGCTAAGCAAATGATGGTTAACAATAAAACAAAGTAACATTACAGTATAACAGTAATGCCCCGTACACACGGTCAGATTTTCCGATGGAAAATGTCCGATCGGAGCGTGCTGTCGGAAATTCCGACCGTGTGTGGGCTCCATCGGACATTTTCCATCGGATTTTCCGACACACAAAGTTGGAGAGCAGGAGATAAAATTTTCCGACAACAAAATCCGTTGTCGGAAATTCCGATCGTGTGTACACAAATCGGACGGACAAAGTGCCACGCATGCCCAGAATAAATAAAGAGATGAAAGTTATTGGCCACTGCCCCGTTTATAGTCCCGACGTACGTGTTTTACGTCACCGCGTTTAGAACGATCGGATTTTCCGACAACTTTGTGCAACCGTGTGTAGACAAAACAAGTTTGAGCCAACATCCGTTGGAAAAAATCCTAGGATTTTGTTGTCGGAATGTCCGAACAAAGTCCGACCATGTGTACGCCCTATAAGACTTACCATACCTGCAAAGCAAATACAAAAAAAACATAGTAAAAAATAAAACATTTAACGCAACCTGTGCCTAGAATATATATATGCCAAAGCATGGGGGCATCCTCCCGCAAAAGGCAGGAGCTAATCGCTCCTCCACCCACTGCTGCCCCTACGCTGCGGCATATATGCTGAAGTATGTAACTGTGGTGGTGAAATCACCTCCGACAGCGCTGGAGTCACGTCTTTATGTATCGTGGGAGCAATTATCCCTCCACTTCATAGCTAGCAAGTTATTATACTTCAAGCAGGCTCTCTCCCCCAGCCTAAGACGGGAATCTACAAGCCGCTGGGGAAAGCCCCGGCGATTAGATCGCACGGTGCCACATGCTCCAATCTGTTGATCAAAAAGGTGACTAAAAAGTGGCACGCTCATGTAATAATTGTTCACGTACAAGTGATACCCCTTTCCGAATAAGGGTGACACCAAGTCCCACACAATCTTGCCAGCGCTTCCTATGTAGTCAGGGCAGTTTGTCGGCTCTACATGACTATCTTTGCCCTCGTAAACCATAAAACTACATGTATAGCCTGTGGCCCTGTCACGGAGCTTATACATCTTGACCCCGTATCTGGCATGCCTCCTGGGAAGGTAATGTTTGAATGACAAGCTGCCAGAAAATTTAATCAGGGACTCATCAACGCAGACAACTTGATGGGGAGTAAACAAGTCTGCAAAACGCTGGTTGAAGTGGTTTACGTGGAGCCGAATTTTGTAGAGCCGATCGTATTCAGGGTCTCCACGAGGACAACAGAGTTCATTGTTGTTGAAGTGCATGAGCCGCAAAATCTGCTTGTATCGTGCCCTGGTCATGGAGGCAGAGAACACGGGCATATGGTAAATTGGGTCAGTGGACCAATATGACCGCAACTCCTCTTTTTATTTATGCCCATGTTGAGGGAAAGGCCCAGAAAGATCTTGATCTCCAATCTCTGGCAAGGGAGGACTGGGGAATAATGGCGATGTGTTGACCAGCGTATAAATTGCTTTGGTCCACAATAGATCTATAGAGATCTTCGGTGAAAAACAGCGAATAAAAATCCAGTGGTGTAAAATCAACTGTTTCCTCCTGAATGCCGGGTTGGCCAGTGAGAGGTACGGGTACGGGTGCTGCAGAAGTGGTGGGTTCCCAACTCAGATTGGCAAATGCAGCAGGAAGGGCACTATGGGCACAATGGGCCTGTGTTCGTCTTCTTGGTGGCAGCGGAACACTACTAGTGCTTGCCACCTCGCCAGCTTGAACTGCACTTATGGGACTCGCCACGTCACCACGTGATACTGCAGTGCTGGATATACGACCAGGGTGTACTAGGCCGCTGGTGCTTGCCAGTTCACCAGAAGGAATAGCGGCGCTAGTACTTCTCTGCTCCATACGAGAGCCCTGCGATTCTTGCACTTCAAGGACAGAAGAAGTTCGGGGTCTGGTACGCCTGACCTTAGCAGGGACCACAACTCCGTCGTCAGATCTATCTGTCATGGAGTCGCTGTCCTCTACAGGATCGTATTCTGAGCCTGAATCTGACAGATGAGTGACTTCCTCTTCACTATCTGTCATGCTCAGAAATGTGTAGGCCTCTTCACTAGTGTACCTTCGATTTGCCATTTTGGGCTCTAAATTTAGGGATACACTAGTGAGACTCACAGGCAAAAAAGCTCCTGACTGTTAGCGACTGATTCAAAACGCTACCAAAAAACTGTTAGCGATCGCAGGGATCAGGCCTGACTCTGTGAACGCTGCAGTTATATGTGCTTAGTGTTTTGTAAGTGTCAGTGATCGATTGATCCTGCACTTGGGTGGGCTGGGCAGGGCTGGGCCGAGGGGCAAAACGCAGGTGCTAGCAGGTATCTGGGCTGATCCCGCTAACACTGTGTTTATGGGAAGCCTAAACTGCTGGGGACGCTAGTATAGATCTGATCGGATCAGATATTGATCCGTTCAGATACTATAGCACTAAGGGAGGTGTATGCTGCGTGCGTGGGTGTTAGCGGTACTGGCGCTAACCTGACGCTGCCTGGGGCGATGCAGACCTTATCTGACCCTAAAAACTTAACTTATATCACTGCCGGGCAATTAGGGGGTTAAACCTTTATTAGGTAATAAACGGCGGGTGCCCTGAAACTATAATAAACTATGAAAAACAAACTAACTAACCAGTGTCATCCGTAACAGTTATACGGTGATCACGGTGAAAGGGTTAACTAGGGGGCAATCAGGGGGTTAAAACCTTTATTAGGTAGTATATGGGGGTCCCTGTTGCTATAAAACGCTGACGGCGAACCTATATACTTACTTCCCTAACTAGCGTCACCTGTGTCACTAATACAGCGATCAGAAAAACGATTGCTTAGTGACACTGGTGACGGGGGGTGATTAAAGGGTTAATCTTTATTAGGGGGGTTAGGGGGGTACCCTAGACCAAAAGGGGGGTACCCTAGACCTAAAGGGGGCTAACCCTAACTGTCCTGACACTTATAACTGTCACAAACTGTCACCAATGCAAAAAAAAACCTGCTATTGGTGTCACTGTGACAGGGGGACAGGGGGTGATCGGGGGGTGATCGGGGGGTGAAAAGTGTGCCTAGTGTGTTCTACTGAAAGTGTAGTGTTGGTGCAGACTTACTTGATGTCTTCTCTCCTCGGTGCCGGAACGAAAAAAACAGCTCGAGGAGAGATGACATCACTTCCTCTGCCTCTGTTTACATTACAGAGGCAGAGGAAGGATTTCATTGGCCGGGAGCGATCGTGAGGGGCTGGCCACGAATTGATGGCCTCCCCCTCACCTCTGATCGCCCTGGAACAAATGCCGGCTGCCTCGGGCACCGCGGCGGGGTCCGATCAGACCCCCGCCTGCGGGAGGCAGATCACGTACAGGTACGTGATTCTGCCTGCCCGTGCCATTCTGCTGATGTATATCGTCGTGAGGTGGTCGGCAACTGGTTAAGGTGTTAAAAAGACTAAAGAAATTAAGAAATGTTGTTGCTGTGGCACATATGGAAGAAAGGGGTTTTGGCTACGTAATTTAAATTTAGAACGGTTATTTATATTTTTGCTTAGTGTCAACAAATATCTTAAGAGAACAAAATAGACATACAGTATATAAAGAGAATAAATATCAAACGACCAGTCAGTACAGTAATGCCCCGTACACACGGTCGGACTTTGTTCGGACATTCCGACAACAAAATCCTAGGATTTTTTCCGACGGATGTTGGCTCAAACTTGTTTTGCCTACACACGGTCGCACAAAGTTGTCGGAATTTCCGATCGACAAACACGCGGTCACGTACACCACGTACGACGAGACTAGAAAAGGCCGGTTCAGAACCAAGCGCGGCACCCTTTGGGCTCCTTTTGCTAATCTCATGTTAGTAAAAGTTTGGTGAGAGATGATTTGCGCTTTTTCAGACTCGTGGCTTTCAGACCGTTTTCTGCCGTTCAGTTTGTGCTTGTGGGTTTGTATCTGCTCTTCAGTGCGTGCAAGCAAGTTCCGCGTGACTTTAAGGAGTCATTGTTCGTTCGTTACTGGTTTTCAGGTTGCTCTTCACAGGCCTTGCTGTTCTTCAGTGCGTTCTGTTACTTCGTTCTGAGCAGCCGACCGTTTTCTAGCCATGTTTCGTATGCGTACTCCTCGTACAGTTCGTGCTGTGCGGGGGCTTGGTGTTGGGGTCCTGACCTTGACACAAGTCCAGTCCATGAACAGGGTGGGGAGGAGTTCATGGACCAAGAATTGGTTGCTTTAGCGTGACCAGTTCTCTCATATGCCTTTGCTCCGTGAGATCCGTGAGAATAATCCTGATGATTTCAGGAACTTTCTCAGGATGACGGACCCCGTGTTTCACCGTTTGTTGGCTTCGCTGACCCCCTATATCAGCAGGCAGGATACCTGCATTAGGCAAGCCATTACTCCGGAGCAGAGGTTGGTCGCTACCCTGCGGTATTTGGCCAAAGGGAGAAGCCTGCAGGACCTCAAGTTCTGGACAGGCATCTCCCCCCAGGCTCTTCTTTGTGGACATTTACTGCTTGTGTTTGTTTGAGCTGACCCTGACAGAAATGTGTGGAGTCCAGAAAATGTCGTGATTGTGTAACCTTACAAAGCACTGTTGGCTGTTATTTACTAAATGCAAAGACACTTTGCACTACTACACTGAAACTGCACTTGTAGTGCAAAGAGTATTTGCCCTTAGGAAATTACCCCCATTTTCTCATCAAACAACAATTACATCACCCCAAAAATGTTGTAGCGTTGAGACAATAATCCACACATTCTTGATGAACAATCTTTTTAATACCTGCACAATCACATGTGCATTTACCAAAGGTTTTTCTGACAAACCAACATGTTTGTTGTATAACACTTTTTGTGGTGTCATTATCCAAAATCAAAATGTCCATGTTATAGAAAACAGGCCTGTGTAAAACCAACAAGAAAGACACAAATCTTGATCTTACAAAGTTCACATTTGGTAGAACTGGAAGGCAATATCAGACATGAGTATTTAGGAACTGAGTTTGATATAGCGTTCAGATGGGGGGAAATCACCCCTGGAAAAGCCAAATTTGGAAGATGCACACAAATTTCACAATGTCAACATGTGCTATCTGCCATCACGGGGGATCAAGGGACGTGTTTTGGGGGAGAAAGCCCTTCCTCACCGCTACTTTATTATTGAGGAAGGGGTTACACCCCCAAAACGCGTCCATTGATCTCCCGTGATGGCAGATAGCACATGTTGACACACTGTGTGCATCCTCCAAATTTGGCTTTGGGAAAAATCACAAAAACATTTAGCACATTGTAGCACACAAAAGAAGAAAGTGATTTGGAGGGGCTTTAAACTCGCCCCAAAACATCAATGATGTTTTTATATTTTGGAATAACATCATTGATGTTTTGCTTGATGTTTTGCAATTGTAAATTACACCCCATGATCTCCCCGATCAGGATCTGGGCACTTTCGGATGTGAAAGGATCTTCATCCACACCCTCACGATCACCTAAAAAGAGAGGAAACCCAAAATAAATTAGGTTTGCCAAAAAATGCCGCCATCCATCTCTTACCTGAGCCTGTGGTTGCAGACACTCACCTGTTGTGGTGACTAGTTCCACCACGTCTTCTTCCTCCTGCTCAGCTTGTGTTGGGGGGATTTCCCCTTCTTCCAGAGGGGGGGGGGCTCTGGTCTCCTCGGATGAGGGGTGTCCTCCGAGTCTTTTCTCCCCTATGTAAAACAAAAATGGTATAATTAGCACACAGATATTTGATGGCAGAACTATAAAGATGAAACATTGCTTGGAAGTGGGGTACAATTGTCTGTTTTAGCCGAGTTCCAAGATGTAGCTTTTTTAGTGTCCTTTGTCAAGCTGCAATACTTTACCTGTTTGGTACATGCTTCACAGATGGAGACCCCCCTATAGTATACACTGGAGCACCTGTGTGGCCCCCTAATAAAAATGGTGTTCTTGTGTCACACACTAGTGCTCCAGTGTCCAGATGTGAAAACAGCTGCTCAGTGTCCTCTCCTTACACAAAATCTAGTTTGCATTTCATTCTAGTAACAAAGCCATCTACACAACCCAATTCTTTGAAGACAAGTATAGGGCGTCAAAATGGTGGCCAAATGCATATGGCCTAAACAATGGTATTTTATAGTCCGAAAGAAAAATGTGTGATCCGAACGAATAATGTGCCCATAAACATGAAAGTTGCCATTTTAAACTGTACAACAGTTATTAAAAGCACATGGAGCAGCGCAAACATAATAAACAACTAAAAAATAGGAACACAGCACAACTACTTACTTTTTTGCAGCACTCTCCGGATCTTTCTGTACTGCTCGTGTTCTCGTAATTTGAAGTCCGACCACCGCTTCTTGAGCTTATCTTTCGATCGTCGTACCCCAAATTTCCGGTGCAGACTCCTGACCACTTTCGCCATGATCTTGGCCTTTCGGACATTGTGGTTGGGGTAAGGCCCATACTTTCCCTCATAGTCAGCCCTCTTCAGGATGTCCACCATTTCCAACATCTCCCCAAAGGACATATTTGAGTCCTTTAATCTCCTTCTGGATCGGGACGTTTCAGGCTCCAGCCTTTCCTCCTCCTCCTCCTCGTTGCTACAGTTAGCACGATCCTGCTGTCTATCCGCCATGTGCTCTTCCCCCACTGCGCCGAACGAAAAGGGGTGGGGAATAGACTAGAAAGAACGTCAGGGGCGGGCGGAGTTATACGCATGCGCAGTGTGTATAAAGCGTAACGCGCGTGCGTCTTACGTACGGTCTGTGACCGGAGGAAGGAGCATCGGACACGCCGATCGTGCTAACGAAGGTAAGATCTAAACTTGGGCCTATACTGCTTCGAAATGGAAGCCTATATTGTAACAAGATTATGGGAGTTTGGCCTGACATTAGGGTTTGTCTTGTGTTGTGTCTTGCAGAGAAAATGGATGGCTTCAATGACCACAACTTCCCCTGTTCATAGACCAGTACAGGGAGCTGCCCTGTCTGTGGCAGGTGAGACACCCCCATTACAACCACAAACAGAAGAGGCAGGCAGCGCTGGAGAAACTGCTGGAGTTGGTGAAGCCGGTGGTCCCCACAGCAACCATCCCTTATTTGAAAGCTAAAATTGGTGGCCTGAGGAGTGCATATCTCAGGGAGCGCAAGAAGGTCACAGATTCCCAGAGGTCCGGAGCTGCAGCAGATGACGTTTATGTCCCCAGGCTGTGGTACTATGAGAGACTGCGATTTCTGTCAGACCACACTGAGGTCAGGGAATCCCTCTCCACTCTTCCTTCCACACTTCCTTCCATACCAGCTGAGGCTTCCGATGTCCAACCTGGGCCTTCCTGCCAGGAAGAAGTGGAGGAGCCCAGCTGGAGTCAGGTATAGCATTCTTCTACAGATTTCTGGGCAATAAAGAAATGATGTTTATTAGATGTTATTATTGATCACTAATTGCTGCTTGAAAGTGTTTTACATATCAATAGACAGTAGTGGGCACCCAAAATTGGGACAAGAATGAAAACTGCTGGGCTCACAATGATAGTCTGTTATATTTGTTAACATTCAATTTGCAGCAGTCAGGAGGTGAAAATTGTGTGTGATTGATGAATTAAAAACTAAAACTATGTCCCTTTTTCATACACAGGAAGATCTCAGCCAGGAGGAGGCTGTGGAATGTGGCAGTCAGGAGGAGGCGGGGATTAGTGGCAGCCAAGAGAAGCCTGGGACCAGTCGCAGCCTGACTGAGTCTCAGGTTCCTCCCCTCCGCCTGCCACATAAACGAGCCAGGAAGATGACTCCCAGTCCTGTGCAGGATTCAGCATACAGGCTGATCCAGGAGGCTTCTGCGCCCCTCAGAGCCTTCCCCAGTCCTGCAGAGGCCTTTGCCTGCATGGCTGCCACAAAATTGCAGGGCATGCAGGAGGGCCAACACAGGCTCTGTGAGGACCTGCTTTATAAAGTGCTACGTAAGGGGGAGAGTGGGGAACTGACACCCAAGACAGATGTCATGGAGATGGACCATCCTCCTCCTCCTCCTCCTCCTGCTGCCACAACTCCACCACCACAGCCAAAGCCTGGAAGGAAGCGTGGAAGGAAGACCTGAGAGTGATTGCCCTTGGTTCAGTCTGGTCTGACAGAAGATGCAGTCTCTCGTATGACCACAGCCTGGGGACATAGATGTCATCTGCTGCTTTCCGGATCTCTGGGACTTCTGGACCAGACTGCCCTCCCTAAGATAAGGACTCCTCAGGCCACCAAATTTGCTTTTAAATAATTGATGTCTGCCCTGGGGGTCCAAGGCTTCGCCAATTTCTGCAGTTTCTCCAGCGTTGCCTCCCTCTTTGTTTTTTTTATAGTTGTGACCCCTTAATAAAAAAAATTTCGGGAAATTCTACTCTCCTGTCTGTGTTTTCATCCAAAAAAGACAGTTTGTTGGTGACGATTCAGGTACATTTCTAAAGTACAATGTGAAATTAACAAGGGACAACAACACCAAACAATCTCCTACAGATTAAATAGAACAACATATCAATGGTGTGGTGGGAACTTGTCACAAAAAACACACAAACATTTTCGGGAGTACAAATCAAAATCAACAAAAAAAAAATTAAAAAAGAGAAACACAAAAAAAGATTCTACATTAAAGTAAAAAAAAAAAAAATATGTTGTCAGATGTGAGAAATCAAAATATATTGAGGGAATCCCGATAAATAGTAACGAAAGAAGTTTGTGAGAAGTGTGTGTGAATATGAGCATCAAAACTACTTAATTCTTGTCACATTATAAAGAAGAAGAGAGTGCGCTGTATTAAACCATTTTTAACATTGCAGCGTGACGAAAGTGCTGTATCCATTGCGAACGCTAAGTTTACCAGAACGAGCTGGCCCGTGTCGGAATTTCTTCTGAGCATGCGTGGCACTTTGTGCGTTGGAACAGGTCACACACGGTCGGAATTGACGCAATCGGATTTTGTTGTCGGAAAATTTTATCTCCTGCTGTCCAACTTTGTGTGTCGGAAAACCCAATGGAAAATGTCCGATGGCGCACACACACGGTCGGAATTTCCGACAACACGCTCCGATCGGACATTGTCCATCAGAAAATCCGACCGTGTGTACGGGGCATAACACTACAGTAGTAAGTGAGGTAAGTCTCCCCTCTACTAATATTTGTTCATAGAATTGTAATTGTTTGAAGTACATGTTAAATTCATGTTTTGATGACTCTTTGAAGGTAAAAAGAATAGTATTTTGAAGGTTAGCAAAAGAATTTGTTAAGTGTGCTGGGGGTTTCTGTAAGGAAAGGGAATGTTCTGGGAACACCCTACTGTGGTAAAGATAAAGTGAGTTTAAAGGTGTTTTTAATGAAAACATCCTACATTGTAGATGGTAAAACAAGTTAAGTTTTGAAGGTGAAGAGGAAGAGAGAAGTTGTTTATATAGGAAAGCTAAATTAAAATACGAAAAAAGAGAGGGATTGCAGTGGAAAAGTTAATAGAACTTACCACTCCTAGGGCCAGGTAGAGCTCACATCTAGAAGCTTAGGAACACTGTGTCTGCAGTTAAATCCATTATCAAACCTATATACCTATATGTCTGCCAAACAGTTCAGAGACAAGATACGCAGGAGTAAAATGTAGTTTTAAAAACAGGAAATAACATTACGGAGCTTTTAGAGGTTTAAAGGGACATTGGAAAACATTAATGGCGAAGTGTACCAATCCTGGCAAAGTGTCCATGTCTGCTGTAGCATCACGGGAACAATCATTTTCATGTATTTATTGATTATGAAGAATATTTGAACCAAAGGATGGTTAGGAATTATATTAGATTGCCAAGGACTGTCTAGATTGAATAGATGATAGCTGGTTTAATATGAGGAAGTTATTTTTTTTTGCAGCCTGTCTCAAATCTATGCAGTAGATATTGAGAAATTTCAAGATATGTGTAAGCACATGTATTAATAATTATTATTCAGCATAATATTGTTACTTATTTTAAATGATTAGCCAAATACAGACCAAGCGTTTTAACACATATAACATTGCCATCTTTGTTCTGTTAATTCAATAATAAAGGTTGGAACAGAAAGGTAAGAGGTTAACCCGAACATAGCAATACAACATAGCAATTAAATGAAAGAGTATTATTGTATAGCAGAGCTTTGGAGTGTGTATGTGTGCAGGGCACACACAAGTGGTATCACTGGTAGCATTTTTTGAAGCTCATGAACTACTGGTGAATTACTGGTTATTAGGTAAGGAAAAGTTGTTGTTAGTATAGGGAATTCTCTTCCACCTGCTCAGGGAGAAATGCTTAATTTTATGTGCATGTGAATTTTTGTCTTGTGTTGGAATTCCAATTTAGAGTATAAGTTGTTTTTTCTTCTGAATGCAAATAGATTGTTAGGTAGTTGATATATGTCCTATGATCCGGACAAGATGGAGAGCGTTGCTAAAGTGGGCAGGTGAGAGGGACTGTAGGGTACTCATCTGTGTGTGGTACTTTAAGAGGCTTAAACCGCGGATTTGGTCAAGGACAAGTTACTATTTGAGTGATTCCTCCTATCCAAAGTATTGTTTAGCACAATACACAGAGGTACATATCCGCTTGCATAGATCTGCTTGAAGTGAAAAAAAGGTTGTTGAACCGCCGACCAATCCTTCGCCACCGCTTTTGCATTGCATATTCAGCGAGTCTGAGAGACTTGCTGAGGTGGAGAGTGAATGTTAAAGAAGGATTTCATTCAGAAAAGTTATCTATATAGATTAAAATTTGTGTTTATTGTTAAAATGTTGCAACTATTGTCAGTCTACTCATGAATTGTGTTGGGCACAAATTAAGCCCATGCCCAACGCATAGTTAATTGGAAAAATTAAAAGGGGAATGTGACACATCACCGATAAATTACATGTATGCGCTGGTACCAAATGTTTTTTTGAGGAATCTGATCAGATACAATTTTTTAAGAGTAGATGCTATGGAAAGAATAAGGAAGTTGTGTATTCCAGGCGCTAAGTCAGAGGAATTGTGGTTAGTAAAAAAAAAAGAGACGTAACTGTGTTGTGTAATCCTATGCACTAGGGAAAATATATACTTCGGTGAGAGAAGGATTTAGAAATCTGGAAAAAGGTGTTCAAAGGTGGTCAAGGGGAAAATATGGAAAACAGTTCTAAATGAAGAATGAATGGAATGGCCAAATGAATGTGGAATGAGAAAGTGGTTGTATTGTGTTTAATAAATGCACAGGGTATTATTATCTTAAGTGTCTGTTTAAAATGTACACAATGAGTTGTCTCATATTGTGTTTTCTTGTTTTGGGAGAAGAGGTTATTAGGCCCATGTTCCTGATAATATACTGTACATTTCCCTAAAAGTAAAAAAAAAGGGTGAAACTATACATGCTTGAAGAGTTACTAAAATTAAGTAACCAGGACCAAAACAAATTGCTGCATGTATTGAGTCCATGAGATGGTAAAATATGGAGGGGAAAGTTTGTTTGAATAACAGTCAGAGTGACTATTCTGGATATATTTACCTTTTGAATTCCCAGAGTGTCAATCGTGAAGTGTTAATGATATAATGTTGTTTATCCATCAATGTTTTGTTTGTTACTGATGATCAGATATATTTGCAAAGTTGGGATTCTGACTTCTGAGTCAGAACATGTGTAAAATAGGTAAAATGTTCTGTTCGGAGACCCTCAGGTGCACTTAGGTCCCGGGGATAGAAGGAGCTAAAGGTGTTTAAGTTTTGTTGAAATCCTGCTGTAATACTGGATTTGAAGGGAAAAAATGTTTAGTTCATTATATAGATTCAATATATTTAAGACTGTTGCTGAGAAACATTTTTTTTTCTGCATGCTTTACTTATGTTTGAAGCAATGAGGGATATTAATACTTCAAATGGTTAAGGCCTGAATTGACAGGTAGATTCTGTGATCATTCATGTTGGATGAGGAGTATCTGCTCCATTCAGCCAGCATACCCCTAGCCCCATGCACATGAAGAATGCCCACCCCATTCATACCCTGCCCTATACCCTATCCGATGAAGAGATGACTACAGCTTTTACATGGAAATCTTTGTTGTTCATCTTTGTTGTTCAAATGCCATGGGAAGTGCTGAGATGAGTAAAGGCGGACTCCTGCTGGAAAATGTTCCTGAGAATAACACCTTGAGGGTTAGCCAATTGACACACGCCCAAGGTCTACGAAATTCCAGTGAGCATCATGAGAGAAAGATCCAGATGTGCCAGCCCGAAGACCCAAGTCTAGCCCAATGCATCAGTTCTAGTATGTCTGTGGATATTGAGTTCTATCATTACAAAGAGGCAGGGTTTTTGGGGTGGATCTATGTAAAATATGAATGAGCACAGAATCGAACCAAATATTTTGGGAACAGTTTAGGAGAATGAGAATGATAATGTGGACATTTCCTTTTCCTTCCTTTTTATGAATTTAATGAACATTCAGAAGCCATACAGGAAAATCATACTTTTTTTGTGCTTTTCTTTGGGACTATTTTTTATTTGGCCTAAAGGCTGTCATGCCCCTCCCACTTACTTTTATGGACTGTCACGCCCCTTCCCCTTTTGTATTTCATGGATAATCGCTATGCAGCTGAGATTATGTGTTAATTTTTCTCTATTTTTACATGCTTAGGATAACGGTAAATTTGTGGGAAAATAGTCCAGGTGAATGTCGGGGGCATATTGGGGCAACAGGGTTTGTGATTGTCACATTTGTGACAAAAGAAAGGATTGTAATAATATGCCCAGACCATTGTGACTCCATTTTGTTATGCTTTGTCATTATAGTTTACAAAACCTTGTCAAGCTTGTCATTTTAGCTTAAATCTGCAACTACGAAAGAATGCTTAGAAAATACTTGCACAAGCACTGTACTCTATGTATATCATTGTGGGTTGGTTTGTCCTTTCCTGTTCCCTGTTCTGTGGGCCATGGCACAGGATGCATGATGTATGACTCATAACCAGATGATCTGTTGACTCCTGTAACCTCATGATAAATGTATTTTAGGGGTCACTGACTTGTAACCATATATTTTATACCAATACATCATTTACTAACCACTCCCCCCTCCCCTCTTTCTATTGGTAAGTTGAACCCTATATAAGCTGTATACGCACCTAATAAAGGTAGACATTTTATGAATGCACAACCTGCTTCTCATTTCATTCAGTGCCTCCAGATATCTGAGGGCCCTGTTGGTGTACCTACAAGAAGGGTGGCCATCCAGAATACATACTATTTCCTTTCAATAACAATACTATTTTTCTTTTTTTCTCTTTTGTTACATTTTTTTTCTTTTTTTTTTTTACATTTTTTTTAACACACTGACCAGAGCAATACAGTTTTACCACAGTAATGCCCCGTACACACGGTTGGATTTTCCGATGGAAAATGTCCGATCGGAGCGTGTTGTCGGAAATTCTGACCGTGTATGGGCTCCATCGGATATTTTCCATCGGATTTTCCGACACACAAAGTTGGACAGCAGGAGATAAAATTTTCCGACAACAAAATCCGATCGCGTCAATTCCGACCGTGTGTGGCCTGTTCCGACGCACAAAGTGCCACGCATGCTCAGAAGAAATTCCGACACGGGCCAGCTCGTTCTGGTAAACTTAGCGTTCGCAATGGATACAGCACTTTCGTCACGCTGCAATGTTTAAAATGGTTTAATACAGCCCACTCTCTTCTTCTTTATAATGTGACAAGAATTAAGTAGTTTTGCTGCTCATATTCACACACACTTCTCACAAAGTTTTCTTTGTGTTTTTTTATTGGGATTCCCTCAATATATTGTTATTAGTTGTCACATCTGACAGTTTTTTTTTTATATATTTTTTTGTTTTTTATTTGACGCCTTTTTTTTTTCTGTAATGTTTGGATTTTTTCCAAGGCTGATCTTTGTTCAATGTTATTTTTATTTTTACTCCAGAATATTTTTGTGTGTGTTTTGTGTGTCAAGTTACCCCAACACCATTGATATCTTTTATTATTTAATCTCAAGGAGATTGTTTGTTGTTGGTGTCCCTTGTTCATTTCACATTGTATATTTGAAATGTACCTGAATCCTCACAAACCAACTGTCATTTTTTAAGTAAAACACATAGGAGAGTATAATTCAAAACAAAAATCCTTTATTAAGGGATCAGAACCAAACAAAGAGGAAGGCAACACTGGATCAACATGAGAAATTAGTGAAGCCTGGGACCCCCACGGCAGACATCAATTCTTCAACATCAAAATTGGTGGCCTGAGGAGTCCATATATAAGGGAGGGCAGTCTGGTCCGGGATTCGCAGAGACTCGGATAGCAGCAGATGACATGTATGTCCCCAGGCTGTGGTACCACAAGAGGCTGCATCTTTTGGCCGACCAGACTGGATCCAGGGTCCTCACTTTCTGGTCTTCCTTTCACGCTTCCTTCCGGGCTGTGGCTGTGCAGTTGGAGATGTGGCAGGAGGAGGAGTAGGACCTTGAGGAGGACTGTGAGGACCTGGAGGAGAGGGAGGACGAGGAGGAGGACCTGCAGGAGGAGGAGGAGGACCATCACAAAGGTGTGTCTCAGGTGTAATTTGGCCCCTCATACCTTTCTCCAGAGCCTCCGATATGAGGGCCTCACACATTACTTGTTGGCCCTCCTCCATCCTCTGCATTTTATATGCAATGTCAGCAGCAATGTCCTCCTCCACGGTCTTTCGTGCTCCCAGGACCTCTGTAGCCCTCCAAAAGACTCCTCCGGTAGCCTCCTCTAGGGTACTCCTCCTCCTGCCACTTTCTCTTTCCAGGGGGGTGGAAGGACCTGCAGATCAGCCAGCCGGCTCGGCCCGGCCACCTCCTGGCTGAGACTTCCCTGTGTATGAAAAAGGGACATTGTTTAATGTTTTGCATCATCAATCACAATCCTAAATTAGTACTCCCAACTAACAACTAGTTAACATGATTGATTGGACAAGTAGAAATATTTAGAGGAATGCTATATCTGGCTCAATCTGGGCTCCTCCACATGTGGCCTGGAAGGCCCAGGTTGGGCATCAGAAGCCTCAGCCGGGGGGAAGGAAGCGTGGAAGGAAGACTGGAGAGGGATGGCCTGGGTTCAGTCTGGCTTGCCAGAAAATGCAGCCTGTCGTAGGACAACATCCTGGGGACATAGATGTCATCTGCTGCTCCGGATCTCTGTGAATCCAGGACTTTCTTGCGCTCCCTTAGATATGTGCTCCTCAGGCCACCAATTAAGATCTTTAAATAAGTGATGTCTGCTTCACAATTACCAACAATTGCACCAGTGCTGCCTTCCTCTTTGCTTGGTTCTTGAAATGGGGGTGGTTAATCTCCCACAGACAGGGCAGCTCCCTTAGCATATCTATGAATACTGACATGAAGTCATTATCTTTGAGTACCATATCCATGTTCACTGCAAGACACAACACAAGACAAAGCCTAATGTCAGACAAAACTCTCCTAATCTTGTTACAATATAGGCCTTAATGTAGAAGCAGTATAGGCACAAGTTTGTCTCTTACCTTCATTCTTACGATCGGCGCCTCCAATGCTCCTTCCTCCGCTCACAGATCGTACGTAATACGCACGCGTGTTACGCTTTATATACAATGCGCATGCGTGTAACTCTGCCCACCCCTGACGTTCTTTCTAGTCTCTTCCCCGCCCCTTTTCGTTCGGCGCAGTGGGTGAAGAGCATGATGGCGGAGTTAGAGCAGGTGCGTGCTAATTGCAGGAACGAGGAGGAGGAAAGCCCGGATCCGGACACGTCCCGATCCAGAAGGAGACGTTTTAAGGCCACAAATATGTCCTTTGGGGAGATGTTGGAGATGGTCGACATCATGAAGAAGTCCGACTATGACGGGAAGTATGGGCCTTACCCCAACCCGAACATCCGAAAGGCCAAGATCATGGCGAAAGTGGTCAGGAGTCTTGAGAGGAATTTCGGGGTCCGAAGATCAAAAGATCAGCTCAGGAAGCGGTGGTCGGACCTGAAGTTGAGAGAGCCAGAGCAGTACCGAAAGATCCGGAGAGTGCTGCAAAAAAGTAAGTAGTTGTGCTGTGTTCCTATTCTTTCTGTCTTTATTCCGTTCGTTCTGCTCCATATGCTTTTAGTAATTGTAATGTTTAAAAGGGCAACTTTAATGTTCATGGGCCCATTATTCGTTCGTATCAAACATTTTTCTTTGGGCCTCTAAAACACCATTGTTTAGGCCATATGCATTTTCCCACATTTTTTGGGCCTACTTGGATGCCAAATATTTGTTTGTGTAGATGGGTTTGTTACTAGAATGAAATGCCAACTAGATTGTGTGTAAGGAGAGGACACTGAGCAGCTGTTTTCACATCTGGACACTGGAGCACTAGTGTGGGACCCCAGAACACCATTTTTATTAGGGGGGCCACACAGGTGCTCTAGTGTATACTATAGGGGGGGCTACATCTGTGAACTTTGTACTAAACCGGTAAAGTATTGCAGCTTGACAAAGGGCAATAAGAAAATTACATCTTGGAACTCGGCTAAAATAGACAATTGTACCCCACTTCCAAGCAATGTTTCCTATTTCTAGTTCTGCCATCAAATATCTGTGTGCTAAGTATACCATTTTTGTTTTACATAGGGGAGAAAAGACTCGGAGGACACCCCTCATCCCAGGAGACCAGAGACCCCCCACCTCTGGAAGAAGGTGAAATACCGCAAACCCAAGAAGAAGAGCAGGAGGAAGAAGAAGATGTGGTGGAGATTGGCACCACAACAGGTGAGTGTCTGCGACCACAGGCTCAGTTTACCGATATGGATGGTGGCAGATTTTTGATACCTGTTTTTGTTTTCTTTATCTCTTTTTAGGTGATCATTATGTGAGGGAGAGAGAACGCTTTACTTCTGAAAGTGCCCAGATCCTGATCGGGGAGATCATGGGGTGTAATCTCAAATTGCACAACATACAGCAACAAATCAGTGATGTTATTAAAAAAAATAATAACATCATTGATGTTTTGGGGCGAATTTAAAAAGGCCACAAAATCACCTTTTTGGATTGTGGTCCAATCTTTAAAATATTTTTGCAATGTTTTGAAAAGCCAAATTTGAAGGATGCACACAGTGTGTCAACATGTGCTATCTGACATCATGGGAGATCAATGGACACGTTTTGGGGGTGCAACACCTTCCTCAATTATAAAGTAGCGGTGAGGAAGGGCTTGCTCCCCCAAAACACGTCCCTTGATCCCCCCTGATGGCAGATAGCAGATGTTGACATTCTGAACTTGGTGTGCATCTTCCAAATTTGGCTTTTCCAGGGGTGATTTCCCCCCATCTGAACGCTATATCAAACACAGTTCCTAAATACTCATGTCTGATATAGCCTTCAGGTTTTACCTAATGTGAACTTTGTAAGTTCAAGTTTTTTGGCTTTCTTGTTGGTTTTACACAGGCCTGTTTTATCAGAAAAGGACATTTCGATTTTTGATAATGCTACAGCAAAAATTGTTATACAACAAACATGTTGGTTTGTTTTAAAAAACTTTGGTAAATGCACATGTGATTGTGCAGCTATAAAAAATTTGGTTACTCAAGAATGTGTGGATTATTGTCTCAACACTACAACACTTTTGGGGTGATGTAATTGCTGTTTTATGCAAACATGGGGGTTATTTCCTAAGGGCAAATACACTTTGCACTACAAGTGCAGTTTCAGTGCAGTTGCAAGTGCACTTGTAGTGAAATGTGTTTTTGCATTTAGGAAGTACCAGCCAACACTGTTTTTTATAAGGTTACCCAATCACGACATTTTCTGCACTCAACACATTTCTGTCAGGGTCAGCTAAAACAAACACAAGCAGTAAATGTCCACAAAGAATTTCTTTTGGTTGTTTTTTATTTGAAAAAGGTTTCACAGATTGTCTGGCATATTGATAGCCCCCCTACCCGCAAAGAACTCCAGGTATCGTAACCGGACATCACGGGCATTCAGGGAGGGCAAGCCAGGACGGCCGCTTTCAAGCGTCGTCAGTGTTGATGGATTTTGGATTCCGGCCTCAGGCCCAACTGAGCCAGCATAGTTGGCTGAATGTTTTCTTAAAAAATTATGGAGAACACAGCAGGCAAGTATTATATGGTTCAGTTTATACTCCGCCATATGGATGGGTGTCAGAAATAATCGGAACCGGCTGGCCAGGATTCCAAATGTGTTCTCCACCACTCTTCGGGCTCTGGCCAGCCGGTAATTAAAAACCCCCCGCATCAGGTGGTCCCCCAGCGCAAACGCTTCATCAGCAACGAACACAAATGGGAGACCTTCAACATTGTCCTCTGGAGGTGGCAAGTCCAAGCTGCCATTCTGGAGACGCCTGTAGAACTCCGTCTGGGCGATGACTCCACCATCGAACATCCGGCCATTCTTCCCCACGTCCACATACAGGAACTCGTAATTAGCCGACACCACCGCCAACATCACTATACTATTAAACCCCTTGTAATTATAATAGTACGACCCCGAGTTGGGTGGTGGGACGATGTGGACGTGTTTCCCATCAATTGCCCCTCCGCAGTTAGGAAAGTCCCACCGCTGGGCAAAGTGGGAGGCCACAGTCTGCCATTCCTGTGGCGTTGAAGGAAACTGTTGAGGAAAAAACAATAAACATTACTATTTTTTCACAGAAACATGGCAAGCAGATTAGACACAAACATTATGGGGCAACCTCCAGTTAGCATTTATTAAGGGGAATTTAACAACACCAAAGTATAAGGTACACCTATCATATTCCCCCCCCCCCCTCTCATGGGCCATTTCTAACATTATAGGGGGGGGGACTCTTGGACAGGTAACCCTCTTCACTTCATTGAGAGATGAATGCCTAAATAATGGGTATTACTTGGAACAGCCCCTCCTTAGTTACACTATTGGCAGACCACTGGACAGGTAAGAAGTGTCTGAATACAAAGATATAAATACACACTGTACACATTTGAGCACATTTGAACATTCTGATATTACCTATCAAGATAATAATAGGATACAAAAACTTTAAACAGTACCATTGGAAATTATACAGGAAGGCCCTTGCACTACATGCTTTGGGGAATTCATCCATAAATCTGACCAGTAAAGAGATGGGTATAGTGTGTATGGGTTTGGCAAAGTCAGCAGATAGATGATTGAGGATAGAGAATTGTGATCAGCTGACTTAGCAGTTGGGGGGAGGGAGGGTTACAAAAAATTTGGGGACACCACAAAAAAAAGCCTCTGGCACTCTGCCTGAATTTAAATCAAAAATAACATTACCAAACATTTTAGGGGGTGTTTGGGGTAAAGCACTACTATGGAGCAGATAAAATACATTGTTAAGTGACTACATGAGGTGAATATAGGGCAGGAGATACCATGCTGGGGAGGTTATTGAAGGGCAAATATGTATGAAGGACATAAAATAATAATTACATAAAAATCCAGCATGCATGAGAACAAAGGGGACATTCACAGCATATTACAATCATGGGAATTAGGGAATGAGGAAAGAAATACAAGATATTAGCAAACATTCAATTCAATAAAATGTGATATTAAAGGATAAAAATCTTACCTTCATATACTCCTTCTGCAGGACCTGGATGATGGCAGAACAGGTCTCTGGGATGATGATACCCAGAGCCTGGGGGGAGATGCCTGTCGAGAACTTTAAGTCCTGCAGACTTCTCCCTGTGGCCAAATACCGCAAGGTAGCGACCAACCTCTGCTCCGGAGTGATGGCTTGCCTCATGCAGGTATCCTGCCTGCTGATATAGGGGGTCAGCGAAGCCAACAAACAGTGAAACACGGGGTCCGTCATCCTGAGAAAGTTCCTGAAATCATCAGGATTATTCTCACGGATCTCACGGAGCAAAGGCATATGACAGAACTGGTCACGCTGAAGCAACCAATTCTTGGTCCATGAACTCCTCCCCACCCTGTTCATCGACTGGACTTGTGTCAAGGTCAGGACCCCAACACCAAGCCCCCGCACAGCACGAACTCTACGAGGAGTACGCATACGAAACATGGCTAGAAAACGGTCGGCTGCTCAGAACGAAGTAACAGAACGCACTGAAGAACAGCAAGGCCTGTGAAGAGCAACCTGAAAAACAGCAACGAGCAGGCAAGATCACACTGAAAACTCTGATACGAACTGACTGCACGCACTGAAGAGCAGATACAAACCCACAAGCACAAACTGAACGGCAGAAAACGGTCTGAAAGCCACGAGTCTGAAAAAGCGTGAATCGTCTCTCACCAAACTTTTACTAACACGAGATTAGCAAAAGGAGCCCAAAGGGTGCCGCACTTGGTTTTGAACCGGCCTTTTCTAGTCTCGTTGTACGTGGTGTACGTGACCGCGTGGTTGTCGATGGGAAATTCCGACAACTTTGTGCGACCATGTGTAGGCAAAACAAGTTTGAGCCAACATCCGTCGGAAAAAATCCTAGGATTTTGTTGTCGGAATGTCCGAACAAAGTCCGACCGTGTGTACGGGGCATAACACTGTACTACTCTGGTGCAGTGATCAGGATTCTTTTTTTTTTTACACATTATGATTGATTGATTGCTATGATTGCTTATACCAATGAATTTCAACAATTTATATATATATATATATACACATTATTAACATGGTACAGACAGGTTGTGATTGGCTCTATCTGTACATGTGATCACTGTGATCAATCACAGCTAGCAACACAATTATACACAATGGATGACATGAAAGGAAGCCATCCATTGTTTACAACTGTTGTTTGATCTGCTATGATTGGTCACAGTGATCACATGGTACCACCAGCAGGCCAGTGCAGTGATCTGTCATTGGTGGTGCGATCTTTCACATAGGGAGACAGATCGCAACTGCAGAGCGACCCCTTCGAACATCGGAAGTCTGCTATAACAAAATCATGGCCAGGCAGGAAGTGGTTACGGTCTTCACTGTTATTATATTGGCAAAAGTATTCATTCTCTAACTTGTAGATATGCTAGTTAGTTATCTTTCCCCCTAAGAATACCCATTATCAATCATTAATAGTAATATTTATTTTACACAGACCCAGATGATGTTTGCAAAAATCTAAAAAAATTGAGGAGTAAATAAATAAATAAATAAATACACAATTACATTTTCCTTATCTCTCTAACATCAAGTACTTTTTGTTAAAATAAACAGTTTTGTTACCCAAAGGAAAATGTGGTAATATCTGTGTTTGTCAAGTTAATATGGGCTAAAATAGTTATTTTTAAATGTAGGATTGTTTTTGAAGGGCTCTGGGTTATGTCATTCCAAGTATGTTTTCCTTCGGTAAGATTCAAGGTAATACAGCATGTACCATTCTGGTAACCATGGATACATTTGTTTACTCTGTTCACTGAATAGTTGAACAGCTTGCTTTGTCTCTTGCCTTGTATATTTTCATAAAAATAAAAGGCTTGTACTAAAAATGTCAGGGACTTGATTGAAAAAAACAGAAACATGACTGTTTTATTATTATTATTATTATTATTAATGTTATTATTATTATTATTAGCAGTTTGCCAATGGCCTGCATATTATATAGTGTGTAAATACTCCAGGGGTAAAAAAGAGAAAATGGACATATGCTACCATGACCAATACTGATAATTAGGCTGTGAAAAAAAACGAAGACATAAAAGGCACAGCTGATGAAAATTTTCAGCATCCCTCAATTGAACATATGTCTAAAGCAAAGTACAGTCATCACAATGGAAGAGAGACCAATTCACATTTGAATAGATTATGAAAGTCCTTGTTCTGAATTACTTACAAGTAAATCATCTAAAATTTGCCCTGAGAGAGATTTGCACAGATTCTATTATATTTACCAAAAAGGTAACACCAACATTATGTAATTATTTTTTATTTGTAGGGGTCATGGTGTTAAAGTCTCAACATCTTTTTTGACATCCATATGTCTATAGAAAATGGTACATATAGAAAACTAGAGGAAAGGCTTGTTCTGTTTTTTGGCTATTACCAAGAAACATATTATTCAGGCAAGTTTAATTTTTTTAAACATTTTGACAGGAGCACAATATGTTTTTATCCTTGTATACCACAGTTTACTTACTACCAGCAGAACCAAGCTTAGAAGAAATCAAACCATCGTTCCTTCTTCCCGTTTGGGTGGAGGTTAACTGCCAATAATTTTCCTTGGCCAAAGGATGTTCAGAGGCCGGTTTGATTACATACATTAGATTAGCGATCATAAATAATTGAAGACTAGGGAGTTCATCAATAGGGATAACTAGAGTAAAATCTCATCTTGGCATAGTTTTTGTCAACATTTATACAGTATTTTTGTGACACCCGTGTATTCTATAACAATTGCAATGAGAGAGCAGTGTCGTGTTACAATTACCTCAAAACGCAAGGGGCGGTTGTAGAGTAGATTACGCTGACAGAATTTAAATCAGTTCATATCTGACGTGAAATTAAGCTAATTTGCCATTTTAATTTTTGTACTGGCCTGGAGGGAAAAAAATAAATACATGTGAGTGGAAAAATGGAAAATATATCCTATATACTATATAATAAACAATAAGTCTGGAAATCAAAACCAACGTGTCCAATCTTTGATTTGTTAAACCTATTGAGGCAGCGCTACATGTCCGATATTAAAAACACTGTATATAGACCCAATGTTTCAAAGACAGGAAAGTTCATAATCAAAGATGCAGACTGTGGATGTGAGGGTGAACTTGGAAATTCTTTCACCAGTAGCAGTCACCGCGTGAGGGGGTCACCCCCCGTGAGATTGCACTCACCACAATGTCTATAACCACAAGCCTTTGAGAGATGATCTTTAAATCTTTAAATCTTTGCCGTCTCCTTGCTTCAGCCACCAGGTGGTGCAAGACCCTCACGGTATGTACAGCATGGGGAGAAATGAAATGCCAGATAGTGTAATATTGCTACAAGCAGTTTATTAAACACTTCCTAAAAATACATTCCCCAAATAAAATATGCGTACCAGATAAATAAAAACATTGAGCATTGAAAGGTGCACTGTGCCTGTATTGGTGTTCCCGGGAGGAATTCCTAGATGCGAACCGTCCACAACTATACCGTTCGCTTCCTGGTTCCCTTCCGTGGAACGCAAACGTCACTTCCGGTTGATTGCGACCCTGACGCGTTTCGTCACTTCCGGACGTCATCTGAGGGCGTAATCAACCACTCACAAGGCCGGCTTTTTATACTGATGACAGTTTTACCCAGCGAATCAGGGAGACAGAAAAACGAACCACTCCCACTGCTCTACTCCAGCTCTCAACACTGTCAGCAAAGGAGGGCTCTGGCTTACGACTCGCTGGCACTATTTTAAACTGAACCAGCCAACGGCATTAAGGAACCAGTGACTTATGCAAATTATCTGAACTCCATCTAGGATACTGCTATCCCCAGTGGAATTCAAATACTTTTACTGACTATGAGTCGAATACACAAATATGTAACAGATATACTAGATGTGTGTACATACTTGATGGTGGGAACAATCAAATAACTGTAAATGAAGGTGCAGCTAAAACGAACCACAGAATAGTGAGGGGAATGACACAAGGAATGAAATGCAAACTCTCGAATGACACACGTCTTTCTTATTTACCGTTCTCATAGCAAACATGAAAAGCAGATATTGAAATGAGTGAATCTTCAACGGATCTTACTATGTTAATCCAATATTATAATGAAAATATATGTGTTAATCTACACCCATCTGAATTAGTGATTAACCCGGGAGGAAGTGTTCACAATCGCTTTGCATTTCATTATGGGATTAGAGTGCTGGTCATTGCCACCACTATTCAAATTTAGCTACACTCTGGTGAATAAATATTAAAAAGCATTAAACATTAGTACATGTCCAAACAATGATCCATGTCCAAAAAACAAAATTATGTGTTCACAAAAGGTGGTAGAGGAAGTGGCAACTTTACCCAGATCTGAATGCCTACAAGAATCAACTCAGGAGAAATTATTAAAGAAAGATAGTGCACGAAAAAATGAATGGGGATTTATCTCACAATTCCACTCCCAATATAAAGAAGTGGAAAACATCTTTAAAGCACATTGGCATATCCTTCTTATGGACAAAAAGTTGACAAATGTACTTCCACCTGTACCACAGTTCATTTACAGAAAATCAGTGAACTTTGGAGATAGAATCGTTAAAAAAGTTTTAGATCCCCCCGCAAAACCACAGACGTTCTGGGACCGCAATGGTTTCTTTGCGTGTAGAAAGTGTAAAGCATGCAGGGAAGTCACCAGACCTCTGAGGGGAATCAATAGCTTCACTTCTCCTGTAAATGCACGTTCCTTCGAGATAAAACAATTTATTACGTGTAATAGTTCTTATGTAGTATATGCGCTAAGGTGTCCCTGTGGCCTGTTATACATAGGCCGGACCAAAAGGCTACTACGAGTCAGAATTGCAGAGCACATTAACAATATAAAAAATGGGTATAAAGACCATAATGTGTCTCTGCACTTTAGGTTGAAACACAACAGAGACCCCAAGGGGTTGGAATTTTGGGGGATAGAACAACTCCAAACCCACTGGAGAGGTCTTAATCGTATCCGCGAATTGTCAAAACATGAAACCCAGTGGATCTACTCTGTAGATGTGCTCTCCCCCCGTGGCTTAAACATAGAGCTAGATATAAATTGTTTTATTAGTGATACATAATACAAAATACTTTTTAATATTTTTTATCATTTAGTAATAATATCCATACTCCCTGTTGATATAGCTAATAATCTATTAATTTTAAACGTATTTCTATATTTAATCTTATAAATTTTAAATATCGCATCACGATGCGATTTTAATGCATTTTTAATATATTTCATGTGCTAGAGTGAACACATAATTTTGTTTTTTGGACATGGATCATTGTTTGGACATGTACTAATGTTTAATGCTTTTTAATATTTATTCACCAGAGTGTAGCTAAATTTGAATAGTGGTGGCAATGACCAGCACTCTAATCCCATAATGAAATGCAAAGCGATTGTGAACACTTCCTCCCGGGTTAATCACTAATTCAGATGGGTGTAGATTAACACATATATTTTCATTATAATATTGGATTAACATAGTAAGATCCGTTGAAGATTCACTCATTTCAATATCTGCTTTTCATGTTTGCTATGAGAACGGTAAATAAGAAAGACGTGTGTCATTCGAGAGTTTGCATTTCATTCCTTGTGTCATTCCCCTCACTATTCTGTGGTTCGTTTTAGCTGCACCTTCATTTACAGTTATTTGATTGTTCCCACCATCAAGTATGTACACACATCTAGTATATCTGTTACATATTTGTGTATTCGACTCATAGTCAGTAAAAGTATTTGAATTCCACTGGGGATAGCAGTATCCTAGATGGAGTTCAGATAATTTGCATAAGTCACTGGTTCCTTAATGCCGTTGGCTGGTTCAGTTTAAAATAGTGCCAGCGAGTCGTAAGCCAGAGCCCTCCTTTGCTGACAGTGTTGAGAGCTGGAGTAGAGCAGTGGGAGTGGTTCGTTTTTCTGTCTCCCTGATTCGCTGGGTAAAACTGTCATCAGTATAAAAAGCCGGCCTTGTGAGTGGTTGATTACGCCCTCAGATGACGTCCGGAAGTGACGAAACGCGTCAGGGTCGCAATCAACCGGAAGTGACGTTTGCGTTCCACGGAAGGGAACCAGGAAGCGAACGGTATAGTTGTGGACGGTTCGCATCTAGGAATTCCTCCCGGGAACACCAATACAGGCACAGTGCACCTTTCAATGCTCAATGTTTTTATTTATCTGGTACGCATATTTTATTTGGGGAATGTATTTTTAGGAAGTGTTTAATAAACTGCTTGTAGCAATATTACACTATCTGGCATTTCATTTCTCCCCATGCTGTACATACCGTGAGGGTCTTGCACCACCTGGTGGCTGAAGCAAGGAGACGGCAAAGATTTAAAGATTTAAAGATCATCTCTCAAAGGCTTGTGGTTATAGACATTGTGGTGAGTGCAATCTCACGGGGGGTGACCCCCTCACGCGGTGACTGCTACTGGTGAAAGAATTTCCAAGTTCACCCTCACATCCACAGTCTGCATCTTTGATTATGAACTTTCCTGTCTTTGAAACATTGGGTCTATATACAGTGTTTTTAATATCGGACATGTAGCGCTGCCTCAATAGGTTTAACAAATCAAAGATTGGACACGTTGGTTTTGATTTCCAGACTTATTGTTTATTATATGTTTTCACTTTAAGGCAGCTGCTTGGTTCTACTGCATCTAATAGCTGAGTGATTCCGAGGCGCGGATTGATGTGAGGCATAGGCATACTACTATTTTTTCATTGTCCCCACATTTTTACACTTTGATATCCTATATACTGTACATTACAATTGCTATATGAGACACTGGTCTCAAAGCTGAATTACAGGCAAACAAAAAAAGTAACAGGCAATAATCTCAATGTTTTTACAAAAATATAATAATGAATACATGTTTTTAAATGTTTAAAACTTTCTTCCATAATTCCTTTGTGCAACTGCAGCTAGTAGAAATGCATGCTGTAGGAGGATGTAGAGGGAGTAGCAGGGGATTATAAAGAGGGTATTTTGTTCAGATGCCCAGTGAGTTTTCAACACATGGGGGGTTATTTACGAAAGGCAAATCCACTTTGCACTACAAGTGCAAACTACAAGTGCAAAGTGCACTTGAAATTGCACTGAAAGTGCACTTGGAAGTGCAGTCGCTGTAGATCCGAGGGGGATATGCAAGGAAAATAGAAAACAGCATTTTAGCTTGCACATGATTGGATGATAAAATCAGCAGAGCTTCCCCTCATTTCAGATCTACCCCTCAGATTTACAGCGACTGCACTTCCAAGAGCACTTTCAGTGCAATTTTAAGTGCACTTTGCACTTGCAGTTTGCACTGGTAGTGCAAAGTGGATTTGACTTTCGTAAATAACCCCCATGGGATGCTTATGCAAATAAAATTATTCATTTAACTATGCTGGGAGTCTGACATTGCATGATTTTTTTATTTAGTATTTAGTATAGTAGCAAGTCCTAGTTGCAATCTTGAAACACCCAATACGAGGACAATATGCGACCGGTCTAAACTATGTGGCATGTTCACCAATGCCAGGAGCATGGCGGACAAGATGGGTGAATTAGAGATACTGTTGTACAAGGAGGATTTGGATTTTGTGGGAATTTCAGAGACCTGGTGTTAGGTACCTGGTAGTAGAGCCTGACTTGTAGGAGAAGACCTCTCATACAGCGCTGGTTCAGGAGCCACTGGAATGGGAACAGTGGTCTCCAGAGCACAGTGGGGTAGGAGTGCCTGTTTGAGGTAAGTCTCTGATGCTGAGATGAGGGAGAGATCCCACCAGGATGGCTGGACTGCAGATCTCGTGAAGACTTGAAGACAGCAGGCTGGGTGCTGGAGATGCAGGAAGCACTAGAGCTGAAGCTGAAGGTGCAACAGCAAGGAACAACAGCAGGCACAAGCAAGGTCAAACAGTCCGGGTCAGCAGGCAGATAAACACAGGCAATAACGGCAGGCAGAGGCAGAGTCAGTAGGCAGGCAGAGATCGGCAATGGTATCAGGCAGGAGCAGTAGGATAGTCAGGCAGGCCGGGTTGGATAGGAGCAGGACGGATGGTCAGACAAGCCGGGTCAATTAGGAAACAATCAGTCAATCAGATGCAGGTTACAGAGATGACAGAGCTGAGACGAAGCAGCAATGTGCCAGAGGCACACGGTAACCTTTATGCGTCCTTTGGTGCCAAATGGCGCTAACGCGAAAGCCCGCGCGCCCGTACGCGCGCACGTGCATTCGCACCATGCGCCCGAGCGCCGCGCTGATGCCTGGGAACATCAGGATTCTGCTGAGGAGCTTGCCCAGGAGCACGCTGGTGCATAGGGGCATGCAAACGCCCAGGTCTTGCGCCGGCGGCTCCCTGACACCTGGTTCAACAGCTCTCATGATTGGCTGGCAAACATTCAAGGGTATACCCTATACCGCAAGGATAGAGAGGGTAAAAAAGGGGGAGGGGTATGCCTATATATCAAGAATAATGTACAAGTGAATGTGAGAGATGACATCACTGAGGGAGCTAGTGAGGAGGTGGAATCCTTATGGGTAGAGCTCCAAAGGGATAAAGCTAAGGGAAAAATAATACTGGGAGTATGCTATAGGCCCCCTAACCTGAGGGAGGAAGTGGAGACAGATCTCCTATCACAAATTGGATTAGCAGCAAGGATGGGAAGTGTTATCATAATGGGGGATTTTAATTATCCAGACATAGACTGGGCGGAGGGAACCGCGCATTCATTTAAGGCTCGCCAGTTCCTTAATGTCTTGCAGGACAATTTTATGGGTCAGATGGTAGACACACCAACTAGAAATAAAACATTACTGGATCTACTGATTACCAACAATACAGACCTGATCACAGATGTGGAAATACGGGGCAATTTAGGTAACAGCGATCACAGGTCAATTAGTTTCAGTATAAATCACACAAATAGGAAACATGAAGGGAACACAAAGACACTGAATTTCAAAAGAGCCAACTTCCCTAAACTACAAACCTTGCTAAAAGGCATAAATTGGGATAAAATATTAGGAACAAAGAATACGGAGGAGAGATGGGTTTGCTTTAAGAGCATATTAAATAAGGGCATTAGCCAATGTATCCCATTGGGTAATAAATTTAAAAGAGCAAACAAAAATTCTGGATGGCTTAACTCCAATGTAAAAATGCATATAAAAGCAAAGGAGAAGGCCTTCAAAAAATACAAGGTTGAGGGATCATCCTCAGCATTCAGACTTTATAAAGAATGCAATACGAAATGTAAGGGTGCAATTAGGACGGCTAAGATAGAACATGAAAGACACATAGCGGAGGAGAGCAAAAAAAATCCCAAGAAATTCTTTAAGTATGTAAACAGTAAAAAAGGAGGACAGACCATATTGGCCCCATAAAGAATGAGGAAGGACATCTGGTTACAAAGGATGGGGGGATGGCAAAGGTATTGTATTTATTCTTCTCCTCAGTATTCACGAGTGAATCGGGGGCTTTAGTAACCAAAACTGCAGTGTTTATCCTCATGACACAACACAGGAAGCACCTACATGGTTAACAGAGGACGGAATTAAAATTAGACTTGAGAAACTTAACATTAAAAAATCACTGGGACCAGATGGCTTGCATCCGAGGGTACTTAGGGAACTCAGTCAGGTGATTGCCAGACCGTTGTTCCTAATTTTTACAGACAGTCTATTGACTGGAATGGTACCAGCTGATTGGAGAAAAGCCAATGTAGTACCAATATTTAAAAAGGGCCCAAAAAACATCCCTGGGAATTACAGACCAGTTAGCCTAACATCAATAGTATGTAAACTCTTGGAGGGGATGATAAGGGACTATATACAAGATTTTAGTAATAAGAATGATATCATTAGCAGTAATCAGCATGGATTCATGAAAAATTGTTCTTGCCAAACCAATCTATTAACCTTCTATGAGGAGGTGAGTTGCCATCTAGATAAAGGAAGGCCCGTAGACGTGGTGTATCTGGATTTTGCAAAAGCATTTGACACAGTTCCCCATAAACGTTTACTGTACAAAATAAGGTCCGTTGGCATGGACCATAGGGTGAGTACATGGATTGAAAACTGGCTACAAGGGCGTGTTCAGAGGGTGGTGATAAATGGGGAGTACTCAGAATGGTCAGGGGTGGGTAGTGGGGTTCCCCAGGGTTCTGTGCTGGGACCAATCCTATTTAATTTGTTTATAAACGACCTGGAGGATGGGATAAACAGTTCAATCTCTGTATTTGCAGACGATACTAAGCTAAGCAGGGCAATAACTTCTCCACAGGATGTGGAAATCTTGCAAAAAGACCTGAACAAATTAATGGGATGGGCGACTACATGGCAAATGAGGTTCAATGTAGAAAAATGTAAAATAATGCATTTGGGTGGCAAAAATATGAATGCAATTTATACACTGGGGGGAGAACCTCTGGGGGAATCTAGGATGGAAAAGGTAGTAGATGATAGGCTCAGCAATGGCATGCAATGCCAAGCTGCTGCTAATAAAGCAAACAGAATATTGGCATGCATTAAAAGGGGGATCAACTCCAGAGATAAAACGATAATTCTCCGGCTCTACAAGACTCTGGTCCGGCCGCAACTGGTGTATGCTGTCCAGTTCTGGGCACCAGTCCTCAGGAGGGATGTACTGGAAATGGAG
Source organism: Lithobates septentrionalis (assembly GCA_037952835.1). Lineage (NCBI taxonomy): Eukaryota > Metazoa > Chordata > Amphibia > Anura > Ranidae > Lithobates > Lithobates septentrionalis. The sequence goes on along the minus strand of JBBDGP010000334.1, from coordinate 6,374,553 downwards.
CGAGTACAAAGAAGGGCAACAAAGCTAATAAAGGGTCTGGAGGATCTTAGTTATGAGGAAAGGTTGCGAGCACTGAACTTATTCTCTCTGGAGAAGAGACGCTTGAGAGGGGATATGATTTCAATTTACAAATACTGTACTGGTGACCCCACAATAGGGATAAAATGTTTTCGCAGAAGAGAGTTTAATAAGACTCGTGGCCACTCATTACAATTAGAAGAAAAGAGGTTTAACCTTAAACTACGTAGAGGGTTCTTTACTGTAAGAGCGGCAAGGATGTGGAATTCCCTTCCACAGGCGGTGGTCTCAGCGGGGAGCATTGATAGCTTCAAGAAACTATTAGATAATCTCCTGAATGATCGCAACATACAGGGATATGTAATGAAATACTGACACATAATCACACACATAGGTTGGACTTGATGGACTTGTGTCTTTTTTCAACCTCACCTACTATGTAACTATGTAACTATGTATTGACTTCAACTTTAATACTTAAAGAGTAACTCCACTTTTGTTATGAAAAAAAATCCCCTCTGAGTGATTAATGCACATTTGAGGGAAATTTAACAAATTAAGGCCTCGTACACACAATACAAAAATCAGAAGGGAAAATTTGTGAGACGAGCTGTCTGCAGATTTTTGGATCAATAGTACGATGCTTTCGACAGCTGATTTGACTTTTTTGTCAGACAAAAGCTGGATGTGCAGGCTATAAAATTTTTGTTGGATATGAACTCAACATTTGATTTTCGGATGGTCAGTACAGAAATCGTGACACAAAAGTCGAAAGCACAAACATACATGTTCGGAATCAAGGAACGGCTGGGAACAGTTTGGTCTTGTAAACTACTGTTCGTAATCTAGAATTAACATTTGTGATGCGGCAATTGATGAAATGTCGAAATGCAGCACACATTCTCACCTTCTTTAATGGGATAATAATGAAGCTGCTTTGCTGGTGATATGGATGTAGTTATGCCAAACGTATTTTAAAAGGCATCGTTTTGTACGATCTGAAAATCATGAATCAACACTCACCAAACTTCTACTAACATGAAATTAGCAGAAGGGGCCCAAAGGGTGGCGCTTGAGAAATGAACTTCCTCTTTATACTCTCATGCCCTGTACACACGGTAGGATTTTCAGACGGAAAAAGTGCGATCGGATTGTGTTGTCGTAAATTCCGATCATATGTGGGCTCCATCTGACTTTTTCCGTCGTAATTTCTGGCACACAAAGTTTGAGAGCAGGCTATAAAATTTTCCGACAACAAAATTCGATTGGTTAAATTCCGATTGTGTGTACACAAATCCGATGCACAAAGTGCCACGCATGCTCAGAATAAATTAAGAGACGAATGTTATTGGCTACTGCCCTGTTTATAGTCCCGGTGTACGTGTTTTACGTCACCACGTTCAGAACGATCGGATTTTCCGACAACTTTGTGCGACCGTGTGTATGCAAGACAAGTTTGAGCCAACATCTATCGGAAAAAATCCATGGATTTTGTTGTCGGAATATCCGATCAATGTCCGATCGTGTGTACAGGGCATAATAGTACATCATTACGTTCATGTTTGTCAAATGACAATTTGCGTATAGTTAGCATGCTAGACAAAATCCTGCAAACGTGCTTTTAACAAAAATCAGACGCTCGGTCGTACAACAGTCAAACCGTGTATACCAGGCCTTACTTTAAATCAGAGTCCTGTTTTTGCGCTGAAAAAAATGCTGTTTGTTCTTTTACATCTTTTAGTCTTAGTTCACACTTATGCGAAATGAATGTGGGTTTCCACATCCAATTCGCATGACAGGAGATTATGACTGACTCTCAATGAAGCCGGTTCACACATCTCAGGGGCACCTGCGGAGCAGCCTGCACAAGGGTCCTGTGCGTCTTTGGCTCAGTTTCAGGTCCGAATTCAGGCAAAAATTTGGTCCGGATTCGTCCCTAAAAAGGAGAACCGGACCCCTGCTGTTAGCCACATCCGTAGTAGGTGTGAACCCAGCCTTAGATTCTGATTCTGAATGGGTGTGATTTGATGCACTGATGTATTTGCAATGGTCTAATGAGAAGAGCTGCAAGGTCTGCATACTTTTACAAGTGAATAACCCTTTGAAAGCCTCTCACTAAAAAAATACATTTTTGCTGCAGAGGATGCCTAAATTCTGACTTATATCTTAGTGTAGCCTTCTGGGATCAGTGAGCTAATCACACAAGAAGAAAATTATATTTCTGGTGGTGTCTTGTACACCAGCTGTGTATAGAATGCCTCCAGATTGCAATGTTGCATTGCATTTTACAACAAATTACAGGACTGCAGAATGAACTATATATTATAGTATATTATACATTTGCTTTTTTTTTTTTTTTATGAAAGTGGAGTTACCTTTTAACTCAGTACATGGAAGATATAACATATAAAGGATGTTATGATCACTTTTAACATACAAAAAAAGAAGGCAAACCACTTCAAAATCATTTCAATATTTAAAATGGTTTTAAAGGCATTCTATGCATGAAGGTAAAAAACTTTCTGTGTGCAACAGCCCCCCCAATACTCACCTGAGCCCCCTCTCGATCCAGCAATGTGCATGAGAGATGAGCTTCTCCCAGGTCTCTTTCTCCTTATTGGCTGAGACAGCAGCAGGAACCATTGGCTCCTGCTACTGTCACTCACTGCCAGTGAGCCAATGAGGAGAGAATGGGGATGGGGGTGGGGGTGTGGCTGAGATGCATCTCTGTGTGTTATAGAGTAAGAATGGATCTTGAGTTCACATAGGTAGGAATTTAAAACTAAGTTCATCGTTTTAGACAGAATTTTACTTTTCACAATATATAGAAGCCTTTTCAATTTCTTTTCTGCCAAAACCATCCCAATGCCCTTATCTCTTACATACCTAGTCCATAGCAGCCTTCAAATCAAATTTTATAGTGTATGGTGAGCATTACAGGGACACACATTTAATTATACAGCTCTGCTCCACATAGGCTGTTACATGCTCACTCCTGCACAGGCTGCCAAAATGCTACAGAACAATTAATCAGCAGAGGAAGACACAGGGAGAATGCTGTTTATTGATAGAGATGGGCTCAGATGTGTTTGAAATCCCACGTGCCCAATCCCGCCAGGAAGATGACACTGCACATGGCTAATCATAGGCAGCGATTTGCAGCTGCACAGGAAATGTCTCACTGCCTGTGATTAGCAGTGTCGGCTTCCTGGCGGGATCGGGCACATGGGATTTTAAACATACCCGAGCCTATCTCTATTCACTGAAAATTAGTGCATTAGAAAAGCATGAAACTACTGAGGTTGGTGGAAAAAATCTCCTGGGAATGGAATGGAATAAGATGGGATGTAATGGGATGGGATGGGATGGGATGGAGGGGGACAGAAGCAGGCTGTATTTTTATAGGGTCAGCTGATGAAGTACTTCCTCACACTAATATGGCTACATTCACAGGGGCCATTTAGGGAAATTGTAGTAGCAGGAATCTTCTAGCCGCTTAAAACCACTCAGAGCCAGAGCAGGAATCATGGCTAATCACAGGTGGTGATTTGCAGCTGCACCGGAAATGTCTCACTGCCTGTGATTAGCAGTGTGCAGTGTCGGCTTCCTGACGGGATCGGGCACATGGGATTTTGAACATGCCCGAGCCTATCTCTATTCACTGAAAATGAGTGCATTAGAAAAGCATGAAACTACAGAGGTTGGTGGAAACAATCTCCTGGAAATGGAATGGAATAAGATGGGATGGAATGGGATGGGATGGGATGGGATGGGATGGAATGGGATTGGATGGGATGGGGGGGACAGAAGCAGGCTGTATTTTTATAAGGTCAGCTGCTGAAGTACTTCCTCACACTAATATGGCTACATTCACAGGGGCCATTTAGGGAAATTGTAGTAGCAGGAATCTTCTAGCCGCTTAGAACCACAGAGCAGGAATTATTATTATTATTATTAATATTAATATTCACAATTTATATAGCACCAACAGTTTACGCAGCACTTTACAATGTATAGGGGGGACAACACAATTACAGTACAGTTCAATACAAAAAGGACAGGAGGGCCCTGCTCGTAGAGCTTACATTCTACGGAGGGGGTGGTGGTACAAAAGGTAATAGCTGCAGAGAATGATTTGATGGGGGTGGCCTGGGGACAGTTGTTAGGTGGGTGTGGGATAGGCTTCCCTGAATAAATGAGTTTTCAGGGATCTCCTAAAGGTGGACAGGGTAGGGGCTGATCGGACATACTGGGGCAGGGAGTTCCAGAGGATGGGAGAGGCTCTGGAGAAGTCCTGAAGGCGAGCATGGGAGGTGGTAACAAGGGAGCTAGAGAGCAGGAGGTCCTGGGAGGAGCGGAGGGGACGATTTGGGCGAATTCTGCCGATAAGGTTGATGATGTAGATGGGGGCGATGTTGTGAATGGTCTTGTAGGTTATGGTTAGCATTTTAAATTTTACGCGGTGGGGTAGGGGAAGCCAGTGAAGGGATTGGCAGAGAGGAGCAGCAGTCATGGATTGGTTAGTGAGGTGTATTAGTCTAGCAGCAGAATTCATAATAGACTGAAGGGGGGATAGCCTGCTTAAGGGTAGGCCATTAAGGAGAGAGTTGCAGTAGTCAAGGCGGGAAATAATCAAGGAGTGAATAAGTTGCTTTGTGGTGTCATTAGTCAGGAAGGGTCGAATTCTGGAGATGTTGCGGAGGTTCAGGCGGCAGGATTTAGCCAGTGATTGGATGTGGGGGCTGAAGGAGAGGTCAGAGTCAAGGATTACACCCAGCACCCTGGCATGTGTGGAGGGACCAATGGTTTTGTTGTTGATATTAATGGTGAAGTCACAGGGGGGACCATGAAGAATGAAATATAACAAGCTCAGTTTTAGAAAGATTGAGTTTGAGGAAGTGGTGTGACATCCATATCGATGTCATTTAGTAAGTTTGAGATCCATGAGGAGATTGAGGGGGTGAGTTGAGAAGTGTAGAGATATCTGGGTGTCGTCATCATAGAGGTGGTATTGGAAGCCATGGGAGGTTATCAACTGGCCCAGGGAAGAGGTATAGAGTGAGAATAGGAGAGGCCCAAGGACAGAGCCTTGGGGTACCCCAACAGAAAGAGGAAGGGGAGCGGTGGAGATGGAGTTGTAAGTGACACTGAAAGTGCGCTGAGATAGGTAGGAGGAGAACCAGGATAAAGCAGAATCACGGAGGCCAAGGGAGTGTAATTTGCTAAGGAGGAGCAGGTGGTCAACTGTGTCAAAGGCAGCAGAGAGGTCTAAAAGTATGAGTATGGAGTAGTGCTCATTGGTTTTAGCAGTTAGTAGATCATTGGTTAGTTTTAGTTGGGCAGTTTCAGTAGAATGTTGTGGGCGGAAGCCAGACTGTAGGAGGTCGAGAAGGTTGTTGTCCATGAGGTAGCGACTCATTAGGTCATGGACAAGACGTTCGATGAGCTTGGAGGCAAACGGGAGCAGGGAGATGGGTCTTAAGTTATTCAAACTGGGGTCTAGTGAGGGTTTTTTGAGTATGGGGATAACCAGTGCATGTTTGAGCGGGGAAGGAAAGGTGCCGGAGCAGAGGGAGAGGTTGAAGATGTTTGTTAGGGAGTTGAGGATAGAGTGGGAAGGTGGTTGCAGTAATTGAGAGGGGACAGGGTCCAGGGGACAGGTAGTGAGGTGGGCCATGGAGAGGAGTTTATCAACTTCATCTGTGGTAACTGGGCAAAAGGAGGAGAGTATTGAGTGTGGTGTTGAACCCGATGTATTGGGTAGGGGAGGAGTTTGAATGCTGGATATCTCCTTGCAAATTGTGTCGATTTTGCAATTAAAATGGGTGGCAATCTGTTGAGTGGTAAGCAAGTTGGTGGGTGGAGGCAGTGGGGTGTGAAGTAAGGAATTAAGGGTAGAAAAGAGTTGATGAGGTTTGGATGAGAGGGTTTTGATGAGAGTATTGTAATAGGTTTGTTTAGCAGTGTGGAGGCAGGAGTTGTATTTGAGAAGGGCAGATTTGTAGAGGGTAAAGTCTTGCAGGGATTTCAATTTACGCCATGCTCGCTCAAGAGCACGGCTGTGTCTCTTAAGACTTCTCGTGTCATCTGTTTGCCAGAGATGTGGCAGATGGGGCCTGGTTCTGCGTGCAGAAAGAGGAGCAAGTATGTCTAGGGAGGATGACAACGTGGTGTTGTAAATGGAAGTGGTTAGGTCTGGGCAGGACAGGGGTGCAATTTTGTCATAAAGGCCATCAGTAGTAGAGTGAAGAAGGGAAGGGTTGAGGTTGCGAAGGTTTCTGCGGGTAGTGGTTTGTGGGTTGGCAGCATGGGATGTAGGAGACAAGGAGAGTGTGAAATGGATAAGGTTGTGATCAGAGAGAGGAAAGGGGGTGTTAGAGAGATTGCAGGGAGTGCAGCGATGGGAGAATACAACGTCAAGAGTGTTGCCATTGGAGTGAGTGGTGGTTTGTGTCCATTGTGTTAGGTTAAAAGAGGAGACTAGGTTGAGCAGTTTAGAAGTGGTAGCAGTATTAAAGTGTTAAAAACTATAATGACTAAGTTTATGTGGCAAAACAAGAAACCGAGAATTCAATTAATGGTATTAAGGAAAGATAAAACGCAAGGAGGATTAATGGTACCAGACTTTAAAATATATTGCAATGCAGTGTTACTATCATGAGTAGTTGAGTGGGCAAAAGAGAAAAACTGAAAAAGGTGGGTAAAATTAGAGAACACAATGAGTAATGCACGGTTAGGTAGGATAATATGGATTCCACCAAAATTTAGGGCACTTGGAGAGAACACACATGTAATGACACAAAATGCACTTAGAATTTGGGACTTAAAACATAAACAAGGTAAATGGAAGTAAAATTCACCATTAATCCCTCTGAAGAAAACAAACTATTTTACATCGGGGAAAGAGAAAGTAGGCGGGAAATTGATAAAAAATGAAAATGCACAATTAAAAGATATAATAAAAAAAGGGGAAAATATGTGCATTTCAAGAATTAAGGCACAAAACAGATTTGATGGTGATTAACGAATGGAGGTATCTCCAGCTGAAGCACTTTGTCACAACCTTGCCCCAACCAATAAGGTCAGAGGAAGATCTAATGCCTCTGGAGCGGCTGTGCGCAGCAGAAAATACAAGAAATGGCATATCCCGGATCTACAAAATTCTGATGGCAGTGGACAGGCTGGAGGTCCCGCCATATATAAAAAAAAAATGGGAGAAAGAATTGGGAACACAAGGAAAACAAAATATAGGAAAGATACTGAGACTGGTACATGTATATATTAATACTGTTGAAATTAATTACAAATGTCTGACAAGATGGTACATAACACCAGATAAAGCATGTAAATACCAATTAGGTATGGCAAGGATGTAAGGTAGTGGGAACCATGGCTCATATCTGGTGGGATTGCCCAAAAATAAAAAAAAAATAAAAAAAGAGATCCTACAACTAATAAAAGAGATTACCAATAGAGAAATACCAAAACAACCGTGGGCGTGTTTGTTCCATGGGCTGGAAAGTTCAATAAAGCAATACAGAGAATCAATGATACCTCATATGATGAACGCAGCTAAAAGCTTGATACCAAAACATTGGCAAGAAATAGAAAGCCCTAAAATAAGAGACTGGATTGGAAGGGTAGAAGAGACATATAATATGGAATACCTGAGATATAGTGGGGAGGAGGAAACGGAGGGATTGGCAAATAAATGGAAAGATTGGAAAATGTTTAAGAAGATGAGGAGATATTTAAAGGCGATGGGTTGATAGGAGAGGGGGAACTGGGAGAAATGGAGCAAAATAGATAAAGGATATAGTGAGAGGATGGGAAGGGGAGAAGGGCGAGGGGGGGGGGGGTTGGGCAAAGGGTGGTGGGAGGGAGCTTAAATTTATTTTTTATTGTAATCATCTCTGAAATGTGAATGAACTTTTTTTTGTATTTTGATATAATGAAAATAAATAATTAAAAAGATAAATAAATAATCATTCTGATCAGCCCCACACCTATGCGGATATGTCTGGGTTTGCAGCAGATATAAATTCTACCTTCTCTGCAGCCATAACTGATCTAAAATCAAACGTGCTAGTTATCATAGAGAAGCTAGCAGTGGTGGAGGCGACGGGAAAGCACAAAGACAGGGCAATTCACAGACTGGAGAAGGTAGCAGTGAACTGAATTGAAATGAATAGGCACTTGGAGGACTTAGACAATAGAGGGAGAAGAAAAAAATATCAGGGTGAGGGGGATCCCTGAGTCTGTGGACACAGAAAAAAATCATTCTAGCACTACAGAGAGTCTTTAACAGCTTGCTGGAACGGAAGGAAAACACTGAAATAGACTTTGCGTGTGCACGCAGAGCTCTCAGGGCAAGGGGTCCAGAATCTGCTCCCCCTAGGGACATTATCTGTTGTCTACATACATAATGCGCAAGGCCAGAAGAAATGACCGCATTATTTTCAACGGGAAACCCATTATGCTTTTTCAAGATTTATCACAAATCACCTTGAGAAATCACAGAGCTCTGCGCCCCCTGCTGGAGAAATTAAAGGAAAAAGAACTGAGATACACGTGGCGCTTTCCTTTTGCACCGATTGTCACTCATGGGGGTAACGCTAATGAATGAAAGATAAGAAAGGACTAATGAGCACAATAACAATCCACCACAGTGTGTGAAATAATCAGTCCATATATTCGGTCCACATGAATCTTCAAAGAGTGGAAAAATGCATGCTTGCAAAAACGGTGATTCCAGGAGCCCACCACCACGGTAACAAATGGCCTCTCACCTGATGTAATGGACCCTTTGGTTATAGAGGGTCGTTCTGAACGAGGAACGTCGTGACGTCACCCGCGGCCACTGCGCATCTGCTAAGCTGTTCCACTCTTTGAAGATTCATGTGGACCGAATATATGGACTGATTATTTCACACACTGTGGTGGATTGTTATTGTGCTCATTAGTCCTTTCTTATCTTTCATTCATTAGCGCTGCACCTTCTGTTTTGTGATTTATGCTGAGGGATTTGAAATTTGACCCTGGTGTTCAGCTGCTGCCTTTTGTTATATATCATTTCGCGCTGATTCATTTTTTATACTCATGGGGGTAAGGAGCATATCCTGCGCACATCAGCTGATTTACCGGATTTATGTGAGGCCCTGGACCTGGTTTATCCTCCAGAGTGGTATCAGGAATTTGCCCTAAAGCTTGGAGAAAGGAGCCCGCCAAGATCTCCACCTTCTTCACCTGATAAGCGTTTCTCTAAAAAAATGAAACGTAATCATGGGGAACACTCCAGCATGGGAACACCCAATCCAGGACCGACCCCCTCGGCTAATTGTGTGCTTTTTATTTTTCCCAATTACGTCACACACCAACACCAAATGCCTGTGACTTTACCTGAAGGATGGAAGAACTTCCTTTTTTTCTCATCGTTCACATGTTGGATGATGGAACCATTTGTTTTCCTCTCTAGCTAAAGGGCTTCTACCGGCTACTTCAACCACTCAGTGTTCAGAGACATTCACTGAGACCAGAAGCACTGCCCAAACAGGATGTTTCCCTATTTAGCATCAAAACCAATCCACAGTTGCTCCAGCTTAAGTTTCTCTATTCGTAGAGCTTACTTTCGACTTTTGTATTGAATTTGTCAACAAACACGAACCCACCACATGAAGACTTTGCTTCTACTGAGGGTGCGTCCCTCTTCACACTCAGGCCAATTACTTCTCTACCGCACACGGTCTACAGACAATATCTACACCGTATGGCGGGGACAGTAGACTCAGCAAGATGGATAGCTTCACTCTGCAATATCGATGGTTGCTCTCCTAAGGTTGCCTACAGTTATTTGTTGCAGTTCTCTTCAGGGTTGATTCATCTTAAACGACACCGTATTAGATTATAGGGTTTTTATAGGCTGTGTTTTTTCCTTTGTTTGGCTGTTTTAATATATGATAGTGTTATAACCTATATCACTTCTTGGTTATATACCAGGGACATACACCCCATAGTTGCAGTCTACCCACGTCACCACAAAGTGATCTTGAATCTGGGTTCATTCCCTGGTTCCAAGATACGCTACTTTAGTAATTGGGCTAATTTGCTAAAGTGTACTAATAATACTCCTGTACTGTCCTCTTATTATTACTATACACTTCTCTTCTCTTTTCTAATACTCATTCTTTATCCTCCTTAGCTCCTTCTTATAAATACATCAAGGTACAAACTAACGAGAATCTTTTATCATTCTTGAGCTTATTTCACAGTTTCAGATTTGACACGACTCCTCCTGAAACCTTCTGATGGCATACTCCTCGTTGGGGCGGTGCCCTATGGTAATCTCACATAACGTGAAAGGACTGAATGTCCCAGAAAAACGGACCACTCTCTTGAGGGAAATGAGGAAAGGTAAGCCTCACTTTGTATTCCTTCAGGAGACACATTTCAAAACTCACCAGTAGGGATGAGCCGAACACCCCCCAGTTCGGTTCGCACCAGAACCTGTGAACGGACCGAAAATTTGCACGAACGTTAGAACCCCATTGACGTCTATGGGACTCGAACGTTCAAAATCAAAAGTGCTAATTTTAAAGGCTAATTTGCATGGTATTGTCCTAAAAAGGGTTTGGGGACCCGGGGCCTACCCCAGGGGACATGTATCAATGCAAAAAAAACTTTTAAAAACAGCCGTTTTTTCGGAAGCAGTGATTTTAATGATGCTTAAAGTAAAAAAAAAAGTGAAATATTCCTTTAAATATCGTACCTGGGGTGTGTCTATAGTATGCCTGTAAAGTGGAGCGTGTTTCCCGTGTTTAGAACAGTCCCTGCACAAAATGTCATTTTTAAAGTAAAAAATCTCATTTAAAACTGCTTGCGGGTTTAATGTAATGTCGGGTCCTGGCAATATGGATGAAAATCAGTGAGACAAACGGCATGGGTACCCCCCAGTCCATTACCAGGCCCTTTGGGTCTTGTATGGATATTAAGGGGAACCCCGCACCCAAATTAAAATAAGGAAAGATGTGGGGCCACCAGGCCCTATATACTCTGAACAGCAGTATACAGGCGGTGCAAACAAGACAGGGACTGTAGGTTTGTTGTTAAGTAGAATCTGTTTGTAATTTTGAACGGGTACATCTTTAACATGTTTAGCTCCAGCCAAAAAATCTTTTTTAAGCTTTTTGGAAAACATAGGGAAGGGTTATCACCCCTGTGACATTTGTTTTGCTGTCTGTCCTCCTCTTCAGAAGATTTCACCTCACTTTTTGTCCCAATGGCAAATGTTTTTTAAAAAAGTGTTTTTTTTTGTGGAACAAGGATTGGAAAGCATCAGTGGAAAGGAGAAATGTTTTTCCCATATTAACTCTTACAGGAGAGAATTTCCCTTCCTAGGGGTAGATTTCATCTCACTTCCTGTTGTCTCCTTCCGTTTGCAAGTAGGAGTCGTTTGTAAGTTAGATGTTTGAAAGTAGGGGCCTGCCCTATATACTCAGCAGAAATTTGGGCCTTAGGTGTTGTTGTGGCCACAACACTGTAAGCCCTCACAGGGCCCTGCTGTGAAATATTAGATCAAGAATTGTAATTACATGCCCCTGTTGAACAGGGACAGAAAAATTGGGCCTTTGGTAGTGGTGGTGGTGCTGGTGCCACAACACTGTAAGTCCTCACTCGCTCTTGGTGGGTGCAGAAATGGGCCCTGCTGTGAAATATTAGATCAAGAATTGTAATTACATGCCCCTGTTGAAGAAGGGCAGAACAATTGGGCCTTAGGCACTGGTGCTGGTGCCACAACACTGCAACCCCTCACAGACACTCTAGTTGGAACGCAGGAACGAGCCCTGCTGCAAAGTATTGCATCAAAAATTGTAATTACACGCCCCTGTTAAACAGGGGCAGAAAAATTGGGCCTTAGGCACTGGTGCTGGTGCCACAACACTGCAACCCCTCACAGATACTCTAGTTGGAATGCTGAAATGAGCCCTTCTGCAAAGTATTGCATCAAAAATTGTAATTACACGCCCCTGTTAAACAAGGGCTGAAAAATTGGGCCTTAGGCACTGGTGCTGGTGCCACAACACTGCAACCCCTCACAGATACTCTAGTTGTAACGCAGAAACGAGCCCTGCTGCAAAGTATTGCATCAAAAATTGTAATTACACGCCCCTGTTAAACGGGGGCTGAAAAATTGTGCCTTAGGCACTGGTGGTGGCGCCCAGAACCAAAAATGTTCTCACAAGCTATCAGCGTGATGATTGAGGAGGAAGAGGATAATTTCTCAGGGTTAGTCACTCAGCATCAGTATAGGCAGTCTTTGAAGGGATCTGAGATTTCAAAAAAAATTATTCGGTTACATCAGCATCAGGTGCTTGGTAGCTGGTGGTGATCCACGACTGATTCATTTTTATGAAGGTAAGTCGATCGACCGAGTCGGTGGACAGACGCACCCTGTGATCGGTTACAAAGCCTCCAGCAGCACTGAATGTGCGTTCCGAAAGAACGCTGGATGCAGAACAGTAGCTCAACTGCATACTGTGCAAGCTCTGGCCAGTGATCCATCCTCAAGACCCAGTAACCCAGAGGATTTTCGGTGGGAAGGGTGTCCAAGTCTGATCTTGCCTCTAGGTATTCCTGCACCATGTAAAACAGACGCTGGCGATGGTTGCTGGAACGGATCATACCTTGGGGCTGCGGACCAAAAAATTGTCTGAAAGCATCGGTCAGACGGCCACCTTCTCCACCGCTCTTTCTTTGAATGACCGAAGCCGCAGCAACACGTTGTCCAGAAACAGGAGTTTGCAACCTCCCAGTCTCTGGGAACGCGTTGCACAGACCTTTCTGCAAGGCCTCCCGAAGATGTTTCATCCTCTGCTCCCTCTGCGATGGCAAGATAAGGTCCGCAACCTTACCCTTGTAACGTGGATCAAGGAGGGTTGCCAGCCAGTATTGGTTCTTCTCCTTGATACCGCGAATACGAGGATCCTTACGCAGGCTTTGCAGGATCAGGGAGGCCATGCAGCGTAGGTTTGCTGAGGCATTCGGTCCGGAGTCCTCTGGGTCACTAAGGACGACATGGTCCGCAGCCACCTCCTCCCAGCCACGTACAAGTCCATGTGTTTCTTGGGACTGATCCCTTAACCACTTGCCGACGGCCTCACGCATATATACGTGAACAGAATGGCACGGGCAGGCAAAATCACGTACCTGGTACGTGATTGCCTTCCCGCGGGCGGGGGGTCCGATCGGACCCCCCCGGTGCCAGCGGCGGTCGGCATATGTCTGGGAGCGTTTATAGATAAGGGGAGGCCATCCGATCGTGGCCCCCTTCGCGATCGCTCCCAGCCAATGAGAAACATCCCCTGCCTCTGTGGAGTACACAGAGGCAGAGGATGTGATGTCATCTCTCCTCGGCTCGGCAGTTTCTGTTCCGGCGCTGAGGAGAGAAGACATGTGAGTGCACAACACACACACACACACACACTCAGTAGAACATGCCAGGCACACTTTACACCCCCGATCCCCCCCGATCGCCCCCCGATCCCCCCCAATCACCCCTCCCCCCTGTCATACTGACACCAAGCAGTGTTTTTTTTTTTCTGATTACTGCATGGTGTCAGTTTGTGACAGTTAGAAGTGGTAGGGCAGTTAGTATTAGCCCCCTGTAGGTCTAGGGTACCCCCCTAACCCCCTCTAATAAGGTTTTAACCCCTTGATCACCCCCTGTCGCCAGTGTCACTAAGCGATCATTTTTCTGATCGCTGTATTAGTGTCACTGGTTCCGCTAGTTAGGGACGTAAATATTTAGGTTCGTGTCAGCGTTTTATAGCGACAGGGACCCCCATATACTATCTAATAAATGTTTTAACCCCTTGATTGCCCCCTAGTTAACCCTTTCACCACTGATCACCGTATGTCAGGGCACCCACCGTTTATTAACGAATAAAGGTTTAGCCCCCTGATCGCCCGGATGTGATATGCATCGCCCCAGGCAGCGTCAGATTAGCGCCAGTACCGCTAACACCCACGCACGCAGCATACGCCTCCCTTAGTGTACGGATCAATATCTGACCTGATCAGATCTATACTAGCGTCCCCAGCAGTTTAGGGTTCCCAAAAACGCACTGTTAGCGGGATCAGCCCAGATACCTGCTAGCACCTGCGTTTTGCCCCTCCGCCCGGCCCAGCCCACCCAAGTGCAGTATCGATCGATCACTGTCACTTACAAAACACTAAACGCATAACTGCAGCGTTTGCAGAGTCAGGCCTGATCTCTGCGATCGCTAACAGTTTTTTTGGTAGCGTTTTGGTGAACTGGCAAGCACCAGCCCCAGGCAGCGTCAGATTAGCGCCAGTACCGCTAACACCCATGCACGCACCGTACACCTCCCTTAGTGGTATAGTATCTGAACGGATCAATATCTGATCCGATCAGATCTATACTGGCGTCCCCAGCAGTTTAGGGTTCCAAAAACGCAGTGTTAGCGGGATCAGCCCAGATACCTGCTAGCACCTGCGTTTTGCCCCTCCGCCCGGCCCAGCCCAGCCCACCCAAGTGCAGTATCGATCGATCACTGTCACTTACAAAACACTAAACGCATAACTGCAGCGTTCGCAGAGTCAGGCCTGATCCCTGCGATCGCTAACAGTTTTTTTGGTAGCGTTTTGGTGAACTGGCAAGCACCAGCCCCAGGCAGCGTCAGATTAGCGCCAGTACCGCTAACACCCATGCACGCACCGTACACCTCCCTTAGTGGTATAGTATCTGAACGGATCAATATCTGATCCGATCAGATCTATACTGGCGTCCCCAGCAGTTTAGGGTTCCCAAAAACGCAGTGTTAGCAGGATCAGCCCAGATACCTGCTAGCACCTGCGTTTTGTCCCTCCGCCCGGCCCAGCCCACCCAAGTGCAGTATCGATCGATCACTGTCACTTACAAAACACTAAACGCATAACTGCAGCGTTTGCAGAGTCAGGCCTGATCCCTGCGATCGGTAACAGTTTTTTTGGTAGCGTTTTGGTGATCTGGCAAGCACCAGCCCCAGGCAGCGTCAGATTAGCGCCAGTACCGCTAACACCCATGCACGCACCGTACACCTCCCTTAGTGGTATAGTATCTGAACGGATCAATATCTGATCCGATCAGATCTATACTGGCGTCCCCAGCAGTTTAGGGTTCCAAAAACGCAGTGTTTTTTTTTTAACAGCAAAAGGTTTTTATTTTTCAAAAAACAAATCAGCATTACAAAACCGTCACTGCACGACAATGAGCATCTGAATCCTTACAGCGATATAATAAAACGTCTGTTCAACAATGCAGCATTTCACAGATACATTTTACAAGTTCCCTATACATCCGTTAGGATATAAGAGGAGTAAAGAGTTATCTACTCGACAATGGTGTGCATTTCAAGTATTACATACCGTCTCATATTTAACTTCCACATTATAGTTTTTAGTGTTTAGCCTTGTCCAAAGTCTCCCTGAAGTCCATAACTACCTACTCCCTTTCTCCCTGGCCCCGTGAGGTCTGAGGATGTTCCTGACTGCATTTACCCCTTTCGTCAGGTCTGAATCAATCACCCATCAGTGTGACCCGACAGCGCCCCGTGTCCGAGGTTGGGGGGCATTGCCCCTGACCGCAAGGGGGGAGTCCATCAATAGGTCCCCCACTCCCGGTCCCTCAAACACGCGCCGCCGTCCAGGCCGACCAGACCTTGTCGAATTTG
The DNA here is from genome assembly GCA_037952835.1 of Lithobates septentrionalis. Lineage (NCBI taxonomy): Eukaryota > Metazoa > Chordata > Amphibia > Anura > Ranidae > Lithobates > Lithobates septentrionalis. The sequence continues at coordinate 6,358,807 of JBBDGP010000334.1, read as the reverse complement.
GCCGGACACTGCCTGCTTTCATACGTGAGTTTGTATAGTGGCAGCACCGAGTTTACTGCTTTCTTCCATGAGCCAATGGTGGGCGGCTCTGCTGACTTCCAATGCAGCATTATCTCCCTCCTAGCATAGAATAGCAGGAATGTAACAGAGAGTTTGGTGTATCTGTCCCCCTCCACGTCTCCCATATAGCTCAGCAGGAGCAGCATAGGGTCAAGTGATAGCCTGAGGTCCCATATATCGTTGAGCACTTCCGTCACTCCCTCCCAGTACGGCCCGAGTTTCGGGCATGCCCATACCATGTGTCAGAATGTCCCCTCACTGATCCTGCAGCGGGGGCATAAGGGGTCAGCATGGGGATAGATTCTAGCCATGCTATGTGGAGTGAAGTATGCCCTATGGAGAAATTTCAGTTGTATAAATCTATCCTTAGCTGCTATTACAGTTGGGATATAGGTTGAGACAATGTCCTCCCATTCGTCATCTCCCAGTGCCTGAATGTCCACCCTCCATTTATCATATGCCCGAGTGGGCTGAATGTCGTGTGCTACCGTCAAGTACATGTACAGTGTGGATAAGGGCTTCCCCATCACACTTGAAGTCAGAAGTCTCTCAACCGAGTCTGGTTCTAAGATTAATCTGTTCGGGAACTGTGCCCTCCCTGCGTGCCTCAATTGCCAGTATCTGAACTCAAAGGATCGGGGTAGGGAGTACTGCCGTTTAATGCCTTGAAAGGACATAAGTTTCCCATTAGCTATAATGTGTTTTAGGGTGGAAATGCCCCGCGTGGCCCACTGGGAGGGATCTGGCACGTCATAAAGATGTGGGAGGGCGGGGTTGCACCAAAGCGGTGTGTGTGGGGATATTCTATTCGGCTCAGCATAAATAGCCCTGGCTTCCCTCCATGCTCTAATGGTGGTTTTCATCGGCGTCGTCAGGGGATAAGGAGCTTTAAGACCCCTATAAACTAGGTTTGATAGAGCCGCATAGGAGCCGACGATGGCAGCCTCGAGCCTGATCGCAGGGTTTTGTCTGGGCTGGGAGAACCACCAGCGCACCGTGACCAGCACAGCAGCCCAGTAGTATAACAAAAAATTTGGAAGGGCAAGTCCACCCCCCGAGAGAGGAAGATAGAGTACCCTCTTCGCCACCCTGGGTGTCCTCCCAGCCCATATGAAAGAGGTTAGAATCCCCTCCAAACGTCTAAAAAAGGACCTAGGTATATGGGAGGGTGTGTTGCGGAAGAAGTATAGGAATTTTGGGAGAAACACCATTTTAAGCAGATTTATTCTACCCACAGGGGTGAGTGGTAAGGAACGCCAGGCCATACATTTCACTGTAAGCTGAGAAAGGAGAGGCTGCACATTTTTTTCCATAAATTCCTGGGTGGTATTACTAATTTTGATTCCCAGGTAGGTAAACTCGCCCACCCACTGAAGTGGGGTTGCAGTATCCACCCTGGGAAGCGAGGGGTGGAGCGGAAAAAGGACCGATTTATCCCAGTTTATGCGAACCCCTGAAAACCGAGCGAAGTCTTCGAATAAGCCTAGCGCTTTCTGCAGTGATTGGCCTGGGTCAGCGAGGTAAAGCAGTGTGTCGTCCGCATATAGGGAAACTTTTTCCCCGATTGTGCCTACTGGTATCCCCTTCACCCCGGCCTCCGCTTTCAGGGCAATGGCAAGAGGTTCTATCGCCAAGGCAAAGAGTCCCGGTGACAAAGGGCATCCCTAACGAGTGCCTCTTTCCAGGGGAAAGGTTTCAGAGAGGGATCCGTTTGTACGGACCCTCGCCTTGGGATTGGCATAGAGCATCCGTATCCATGTCCGAAATTTCGGACTAAATCCGAATTTTGATAGAACCTCCCATAAGAACTCCCATTCCACAGAGTCGAAGGCTTTTTCGGCGTCAAGGGACACCACCACTCCTGCCGAGTCTACCTGAGCCCTATCCATATGGGTAAAAAGCCTTCTAATGTTGATATCTGTCCCTCTCCCCGGCATGAACCCTGTTTGGTCTGGGTGTACTAGGGCCGTTATTACTGTGTTAAGCCTCCTGGCCAGCACTTTGGCCAGGAGCTTAGCATCCACATTGATGAGTGAGATAGGGCGGTAAGAGGAACATAGAGTCAAATCTTTACCTGGCTTGGGAATTACAACCACCACCGCCTCACTTAATGAGCTCGGAAGCATCTCCAGGCGTTGTGCCTCCATAAACATAGTGTGTAGTTTCCCCGTCAGCTCCTCTGCATATTGCTTATAGAACTCGACTGGTATTCCGTCCGGGCCCTGAGATTTGCCCGCCTGGAGAGTCTTAAGAGCCTTCAGCAGCTCATCTGTGGTGATAGGGGCGTCAAGACTGTCACGGTATTTTGTAGTGAGAACTGGGAAGTCAAAAGGCTCTAGATAAGTGGTCAGTTCCTCCTTAGTGTATGCCGCCCTGGAGCTGTAAAGAGTTTTATAAAAGGAGGCGAAGCATTCGTTTATCTCGTCTGGGTCGTATTTGAGACATCCGTCAGGTCCCTTTATGTGTGGTATGCACAGCCCCCCCTGCTGTTCCCTGGACAGCCATGCCAATAGCTTCCCGGACCTCTCCCCCTGCTCAAATATGCGGTGTGTCTGAGCAAGAAGACGTTTCTGGGTGAGAGAGGTGCAGATGCGGACAACCTCCCCAGTCAGTCTCTGAAGCTCGTCATAGTCACCGGGGTGTTTGGTCCTAAGAAATAATGCTTCCTGCAGATCCGCCCTCCCCTCGGCTGCCTCCAAGTCCGCTCTCCTCTCCCTGCGCACTCTAGCTATAATGGTCTGGTATCTTCCTCTAGTGTATGCCTTGAAAGTGTCCCATACTGTAGCTGCACTGGCTGAGCCTGGATTAATATCCCAGTATTCCCCCATTGCCTCTCTGAAGTGTCCATCGACCGACTCGTCCGACACCCAGAATCTAGATAGTCTCCACAGGGAAATTCCCGGTGTGGAGGAGACGTTGAGTGACAGAAGGAGCGGTGCATGATCCGAGATTCCACGGGGGAGAATTTTAATGTCCCTCACCCTAGCCAAGGCCGTGTGGTCTACGTATGCCAAATCGATCCTGGAGAAGGATCTGTGAGAGGCCGAGTGGCAGGTATAGGCCCTAAGGTAAGGATTCCTCCACCGCCACACGTCCGTCAAACCATATAATTCAGCCCAATCTGCCAGGCCGGGGTGGAAGTGCCCAACACTGGACATTCTGTCGACCTCCGGATTGGGGGCTAAATTAAAGTCGCCTAAAATGGTTATGTTGTCACTTTGGAAGTCAGCTATTTTGGAGGCCAATTGGTGCAGGAGAGGTATTGAGGCCGGGGGGTAAATACACTCCCACAATCACCCATCTCATAGAGTGTATCTGAGCGTGAATCACTACATATCTACCCTCCGAGTCCAGCACCAGGTCCAGCAACCTGAAGGGGAGAGACTTATGGACTAGGACACTTACGCCCCGTGCAAAATTGGAATATGTGGAGTGGTAATGATGCCCAATCCAGGGTTTCTTTAGGGCCATAGTTTTACTACCCAACAAGTGGGTTTCCTGCAAAATGCAGATGTGTGGGCCGTGAGCTTTAATGTATTGGAACACCAGTGATCTTTTGACCGATGAGTTCAGACCCCTGGTGTTCCAGGACAAAATGTTAAGTGATGCCATAGTTGTGTATTAAAGTGGGTGTGCTTGGATTTAGAGGACACTCTCCCCCTGAGGCTGTCAACCCGGTCCGGAGGGTATAACATCCCAAGTCGTACAGTACTGAGGCTTGCAATGCATTCAAAAAACGTATTTTGTCCTGGAACACCAGGGGTCTGAACTCATCGGTCAAAAGATCACTGGTGTTCCAATACATTAAAGCTCACGGCCCACACATCTGCATTTTGCAGGAAACCCACTTGTTGGGTAGTAAAACTATGGCCCTAAAGAAACCCTGGATTGGGCATCATTACCACTCCACATATTCCAATTTTGCACGGGGCGTAAGTGTCCTAGTCCATAAGTCTCTCCCCTTCAGGTTGCTGGACCTGGTGCTGGACTCGGAGGGTAGATATGTAGTGGTTCACGCTCAGATACACTCTATGAGATGGGTGATTGTGGGAGTGTATTTACACCTACGTTTTGCCCCTCCGCCTGGCCCGGCCCAGCCCACCCAAGTGCAGTATCGATCGATCACTGTCACTTACAAAACACTAAACGCATAACTGCAGCGTTCTCAGAGTCAGGCCTGATCCCTGCGATTGCTAACAGTTGTTTTTGGTAGCGTTTTGGTGAACTGGCAAGCATCAGCGGCCTAGTACACCCCGGTCGTAGTCAAACCAGCACTGCAGTAACACTTGATGACGTGGCGAGTCCCATAAGTGCAGTTCAAGCTGGTGAGGTGGCAAGCACAAGTAGTGTCCCGCTGCCACCAAAAAGACAAACACAGGCCCGTCGTGCCCATAATGCCCTTCCTGCTGCATTCGCCAATCCTAATTGGGAACCCACCGCTTCTGCAGCACCCGTACTTCCCCCATTCACATCCCCAACCAAATGCAGTCGGCTGCATGAGAGGCATTTTCTTCATGTCCTCCCGAGTACCCCTACCCAGCGAACCCCCCCAAAAAAGATGTCATGTATGCAGCAAGCGCGGATATAGGCGTGACACCCGCTATTATTGTCCCTCCTGTCCTGACAATCCTGGTCTTTGTATTGGTGAATGTTTTGAACGCTACCATTCACTAGTTGAGTATTAGCGTAGGGTACAGCATTGCACAGACTAGGCACACTTTCACAGGGTCTCCCAAGATGCCATCGCATTTTGAGAGACCCGAACCTGGAACTGGTTACAGTTACAAAAGTTACAGTTACAAAAAAAGTGTAAAAAAAAAAAAAACACAAACAAAAATATAAAATAAAAAAAAATAGTTGTCGTTTTATTGTTCTCTCTCTCTCTATTCTCTCTCTATTGTTCTGCTCTTTTTTACTGTATTCTATTCTGCAATGTTTTATTGTTATTATGTTTTATCATGTTTGCTTTTCAGGTATGCAATTTTTTATACTTTACCGTTTACTGTGCTTTATTGTTAACCATTTTTTTGTCTTCAGGTACGCCATTCATGACTTTGAGTGGTTATACCAGAATGATGCCTGCAGGTTTAGGTATCATCTTGGTATCACTCTTTTCAGCCAGCGGTCGCCTTTCATATAAAAGCAATCCTAGCGGCTAATTAGCCTCTAGACTGCTTTTACAAGCAGTGGGAGGGAATGCCCCCCCCACACACCGTCTTCCGTGTTTTTCTCTGGCTCTCCTGTCTCAACAGGGAACCTGAGAATGCAGCCGGTGATTCAGCCAGCTGACCATAGAGCTGATCAGAGACCAGAGTGGCTCCAAACATCTCTATGGCCTAAGAAACCGGAAGCTACGAGCATTTTATGACTTAGATTTCGCCGGATGTAAACAGCGCCATTGGGAAATTGGGAAAGCATTTTATCACACCGATCTTGGTGTGGTCAGATGCTTTGAGGGCAGAGGAGAAATCTAAGGTCTAATAGACCCCATTTTTTCAAAAAAGAGTACCTGTCACTACCTATTGCTATCATAGAGGATATTTACATTCCCTGAGATAACAATAAAAATGATTAAAAAAAAAAATGAAAGGAACAGTTTAAAAATAAGATAAAAAAGCAAAAAAATAATAAAGAAAAAAAAAAAAAAAGCACCCCTGTCCCCCCTGCTCTCGCGCTAAGGTGAACGCAAGCGTCGGTTTGGCGTCAAATGTAAACAGCAATTGCACCATGCATGTGAGGTATCACCGCGAAGGTCAGATCGAGGGCAGTAATTTTAGCAGTAGACCTCCTCTGTAAATCTAAAGTGGTAACCTGTAAAGGCTTTTAAAGTCTTTTAAAAATGTATTTAGTTTGTCGCTACTGCACGTTTGTGCGCAATTTTAAAGCATGTCATGTTTGGTATCCATGTACTCGGCCTAAGATCATCTTTTTTATTTCATCAAACATTTGGGCAATATAGTGTGTTTTAGTGCATTAAAATTTAAAAAAGTGTGTTTTTTCCCCAAAAAATGCATTTGAAAAATCGCTGCGCAAATACTGTGTGAAAAAAAAATGAAACACCCACCATTTAAATCTGTAGGGCATTTGCTTTAAAAAAATATATAATGTTTGGGGTTCAAAGTAATTTTCTTGCAAAAAAAATAATTTTTTCATGTAATCAAAAAGTGTCAGAAAGGGCTTTGTCTTCAAGTGGTTAGAAGAGTGGGTGATGTGTGACATAAGCTTCTAAATGTTGTGCATAAAATGCCAGGACAGTTCAAACCCCCCCCCCAAATGACCCCATTTTGGAAAGTAGACACCCCAAGCTATTTGCTGAGAGGCATGTCGAGTCCATGGAATATTTTATATTGTGACACAAGTTGCGGGAAAGAGACAATTTTTTTTTTTTTTGCACAAAGTTGTCACTAAATGATATATTGCTCAAACATGCCATGGGAATATGTGAAATTACACCCCAAAATACATTCTGTTGCTCCTCCTGAATATGGGGATACCACGTGTGTGGGACTTTTTGGGAGCCTAGCCGCGTACGGGACCCCGAAAACCAAGCATCGCCTTCAGGCTTTCTAATGGTGTACATTTTTGATTTCACTCTTCACTCCCTATCAAAGTTTCGGAGGCCATGGAATGCCCAGGTGGCCAAAAAAAACCCCAAATGACCCCATTTTGGAAAGTAGACACCCCAAGCTATTTGCTGAGTGGTATAGTGAGTATTTTGCAGGCCTCACTTTTTGTCACAAAGTTTTGAAAATTGAAAAAAGAAAAAAAAAAAATTTTCTTGTCTTTCTTCATTTTCAAACACAAATGAGAGCTGCAAAATACTCACCATGCCTCTCAGCGAATAGCTTGGGGTGTCTACTTTCCAAAATGGGCTCACTTGGGGGGGGGTTTGTGCCACCTGGGCATTCCATGGCCTCCGAAACTGTGATAGGCAGTGAAGAGTGAAATCAAAAATTTACACCCTTAGAAATCCTGAAGGCGGTGATTGGTTTTCGGGGCCCCGTACGCGGCTAGGCTCCTAAAAAGTCCCACACATGTGGTATCCCCATACTCAGGAGAAGCAGCTAAATGTATTTTGGGGTGCAATTCCACATATGCCCATGGCCTGTGTGAGCAATATATCATTTAGTGACAACTTTGTGCAAAAAAAAAAAAAAAATTGTCACTTTCCCGCAACTTGTGTCAAAATATAAAATATTCCATGGACTCAACATGCCTCAAAGCAAATAGCTTGGGGTGTCTACTTTCCAAAATGGGGTCATTTGGGGGGGGGGTTTATGCCATCTGGGCATTTTATGGCCTTCAAAACCGTGATAGTTAGTGAGGAGTAAAATCAAAAATTTACGCCCTTAGAAATCCTGAAGGCAGTGATTGGTTTTCGGGGCCCCGTACGCGGCTAGGCTCCTAAAAAGTCCCACACATGTGGTATCCCCATACTCAGGAGAAGCAGCTAAATGTATTTTGGGGTGCAATTCCACATATGCCCATGGCCTGTGTGAGCAATATATCATTTAGTGACAACTTTTTGTAATTTTTTTTTTTATTGTCATTATTCAATCACTTAGGACAAAAAAAATGAATATTCAATGGGCTCAACATGCCTCTCAGCAATTTCCTTGGGGTGTCTACTTTCGAAAATGGGGTCACTTGTGGGGGTTTTGTACTGCCCTGCCATTTTAGCACCTCAAGAAATGACATAGGCAGTCATAAATTAAAGGCTGTGTAAATTCCAGAAAATGTACCCTAGTTTGTAGGCGCTATAACTTTTGCGCAAACCAATAAATATACACTTATTGACATTTTTTTTAACCAAAGACATGTGGCCGAATACATTTTGGCCTAAATGTATGACTAAAATTGAGTTTATTGGATTTTTTTTTTAACAAAAAGTAGAAAATATCATTTTTTTTCAAAATTTTCGGTCTTTTTCCCTGTATAGCGCAAAAAATAAAAAACGGCAGAGGTGATCAAATACCATCAAAAGAAATCTCTATTTGTGGGAAGAAAAGGACGCAAATTTCGTTTGGGTACTGCATTGCATGACCGCGCAATTAGCAGTTAAAGCGACGCAGTGCCAAATTGTAAAAAGTGCTCTGGTCAGGATGGGGGTAAATTCTTCCGGGGCTGAAGTGGTTAAAGACTGCTGCCGATGCTGAGTGCCAGGCTCCACCTCCATACTGACACAATCTTCCTCCTCCTTCTCCTCCTCCTCGTCCTCTTCCTGTGTGATCGGCGGGCACGCAGGAACACTGTCTGGATAAAGGGGGCCTTGAGAGCTAAGGAAGTCCTCTTCTTCCTGCCTCTGTTCTGCCTCAAGTGCCCTGTCCATTATTCCACGCAGTGTGTGCTCCAACAGGTGGACAAGGGGGGCAGTGTCACTGATGCATGCACTGGCACTGCTCACCATCCTTGTGGCCTCCTCAAATTGTGACAGGACAGTGCATGCATCCCTGATCATGGCCCACTGGCGTGGGGAAAAAAAACAAGCTCCCCTGACCCTGTCCTGGTGCCATAGTCGCAAAGGTACTCATTGATGGCCCTCTGCTGCGTGTGCAGCCGCTGCAGCATGGCCAACGTTGAGTTCCACCTGGTGGGCATGTCACAGATTAGGCGGTTCTTGGGCAGGTTAAACTCCTTTTGGAGGTCCGTCAGCCAAGCACAGGCATTATATGACTGGCGGAAATGCACACAGACTTTCCTGGCCTGCCTCAGGACATCCTGTAAGCCCGGGTACCTGCCCAAGAACCGCTGCACCACCAAGTTAAGGACGTGAGCCAAACAGGGCACATGGGTCATTTGTCCCTGTCGGAGGGCAGAGAGGAGGTTGGTGCCATTGTCGCAAACCACCATTCCTGCCTTAAGTTGGCGTGGCGTCAACCACCTCTGAACCTGCCCCTGCAGAGCTGACAGAACCTCTGCCCCAGTGTGACTCCTGTCCCCCAAGCACACCAGCTCAAGCACCGCATGGCATCTTTTGGCCTGCGTACTTGCGTAGCCCCTTGAACAGCTACTGAGCACCGCTGGTTCCGAGGACAAAGCACAGGAAGAGGCCATGGAGGAAGAAGAAGAGGAGGGGGTGGAGGAGAGAGGTGTGTCACAATCATTAGCATTTTGGAGGCGTGGTGGCGGAACAACCTCCAACACTACTGCACCTTGTCCTGCATCCTTCCCAGCTGCCAGCAGAGTCACCCAATGCGCCGTGAAACTTAGGTAACATCCCTGTCCATGCCTGCTGGACCATGAGTCAGCGGTAATATGCACCTTACCGCTGACCGCCCTGTCCAGCGAGGCTTGGACATTGCCTTGCATATGCCGGTAGAGAGCCGGAATTGCCTTCCGTGAGAAAAAGTGGCGTTTGGGTACCTGCCACTGAGGAACCGCACATTCCACAAACTCACGGAAGGGGGCAGAGTCTACCAACTGAAAAGGCAGCAGTTGAAGTGCTAGCAATTTTGCCAAGCTAGCATTCAACCGCTGCGCATGTGGATGGCTTGGAGCAAACTTCTTTCGGCGGTGCAGCAGCTGGGGCAGGGAAATTTGCCTGGTACAATCTGACATCGGTGTACCAAAAGCAGATTGCCCACAAGTACTTGGCTGTGACACACCTAATTCTACACCTTCATTCCTCTCAGTGCAGGTCTCAGAGAGGACTGAAGGTATAGTGGGGTTGGAGATCTCAGCTGATGAGGAGCAAGGAGAGGTCCTCTTTGTTCTTTGGTGTGGGTCTTTTAGATACGCTTGCCAACGAACTGCATGGCAGGTCAACATATGTCTGGTCAAGCATGTGGTACCCAAGCGGGAGATGTTTTGGCCACGCGAGATACGCTTGAGACATATGTTGCAAATAGCAGCGGTGCGATCTAATGCACTCGTCTCAAAAAAGGCCCACACAAAAGAACTTTTTGAATAACGCGCAGAGACTGCAGCGCCCTGCACATGTGGAGCTTTGGGGTGTGATGCAGTCAATGTGCTGCCCTTAGGCTGGCCCCTGGAGGGCATCCTGCCTCGTTGGTGATGTGCCGCCTCCTCCTCCTCCTCCTCTTCCTCCTCTTCCTCTCTCCTATCAGGCACCCACGTTGAGTCAGTGACCTCATCATCCCCTCCCTCCTCATCACTGGAGCAAACCTGGCAATATGCTGCAGCAGGGGGAGCATGACTGCCAGATTGCTGTCCTTCTTGGGCACCCCCTCTGTCCGTGCTCATGTTACTGCCTTCATCGAGCTCAGTATCATCATCAGAGCCTTCCAAACGCTGGGCATCCTCCTGGAGCATGTACCCAACACTGTGGTCAAACAGTTCGAGGGACTCCTCAGGAGGACATGGTGGGGCAAGGGAAGGAGTCACTGATGACATTGAGCCGAGGGAAGAGGCCGCTGCTTTGCCAGACAAAGTACCCTGGGCATGGGTGAGAGAGGATGAGGAGGATGAGGACGACTTGGTCATCCACTCGACCAAGTCTTCCGCATGTTGCGGCTCAACACGGCCAGCTGCCGAAAAAAAGGCCAAGCGTGTCCCACGGCCACGTGTTGATGAGGATGCACCGTCTCCACGACCAGCACTAGACACAGAGCCTGCTTGCCCTCTCTTATTGGCTTGTGACTGTCTGCCTCTCCTTCTTGGCCTTCCAGACATACTAATGGCCTGTAGCTGCACTAAGCTGGGATAGTCAGGGAAGTCCCGTCAAGTCACCGTGCGTCAGAGGGGGGCGGGGTCACTGGGTGGCCCCGCCCCCCATTATTTAAGAACCGTCAGACGAGGAGACGCCGTCACAGAGCGGGAGCCTCCCTCCATGCCAGCATGGGTCCGGAGCGGCCCGGAGAAGAAAATGAAGAAGAGATGAAGAGAAGAAGAGAAGAAAAGAAGAAGAGAAGAAAAGAAGAAGAGAAGAGCGGGAGCCTCCCCCCATGCCATGGGTGCGGAGCGGCCCGAGGAGAAGAAGATAGAAGACGCCGCGGAGGAGATGCTGGACGAGAACGCCGGAGGAAGAACCAGAAGAACCAGGAGAAGAAGAAGATGAAGGAAGATAGAAGAAAGAAGAAGCATTTAAATAAAGGAATTGTCGAAAACTGTCTCTTGTCATTTTTAACATTTTTGACAGTTTTTTAGTGAAATGGTAGGGGTAAGTACCCCCTTACCATTTCACACAGGGGGAGGGCCGGGATCTGGGGGTCCCCTTGTTAAAGGGCCTGGTATGGAATTTAGGGGGACCCCCACGTCATTTGTTTTTTTAATTTTGGTTCGGGGTTCCCCTGTGGGAAATTCCCATGCCGTTTTTATCAATAAACTTCTATGTGTATTGTCGGACGGCAATGCAATAGCCGCGAGTAGTTTTAAATGGGTTCTTTCCTTTGAAATGTCATTTTGCTGTCAGACTGTTCTAAACACAGGAAACATGCGCCCCTTTACAGGCATACTATAGACACCCCCCAGCTACGAAATTTAAAGGGATATTACACTTTTATTGTTTGACTTTAAGCATTATTAAAATCACTGCTCCTGAAAAAACGGCCGTTTTTAAAACTTTTTTTTGCATTGATACATGTCCCCTGGGGCAGGATCCAGGTCCCCAAACACTTTTTATGACAATAACTTGCATATAAGCCTTTAAAATTAGCACTTTTGATTATTCATGTTCGTGTCCCATAGACTTTAACGGTGTTCGCGTGTTTGAACGAACTTTTTTCCTGTTCGAATGTTCTGGTGCGAACCGAACAGGGGGGGTGTTCGGCTCATCCCTACTGTACAATTACAACATCTGATATTGAAGCTCATGAATCTCTAAGTTTAAGTCTACCATACTTAGTCCGGTAATACTATATTGCTCTGAAGGACACACATATTAATACTTTTTTTATAACTACTTTTCCTACTTTCTCTCTATTCTGTTCTTTGAAATGTACTACCCTTTAACTGAATTTATTCATGCAATGTTTGGCAACAAAAGTGATTACTGCGATACCCCATGAGATAGGACATATGGTATTAAACTCCATTATGGCTAATATAGGCTAAATGAGATATTAACATGAACCTATTAGAGGTCCTACAGATCAACTGTTTTGACACTACTCATAGTCGCATGAAATGTTTGAACCCATTGTTCTACTTACCTATTAATTCTTGATATTACACTTTTGTATTCTTATGTACATTTTGTGCTTGTTTTGTAAACATTTATTGTGTTTTCTAATAAACCTTTTACTGTTTAAAAGAATTATGTCTTATAAGAAGGTGGTACATTTTAAGAAGTAGACTAACAGAAGCTATATACCATGTTACTAGTAGGTGTTTTAACCTAAAGGTTCATAGAAGATTCACATAGGATCTATATTTACAATTACATGTCTTAACTAGGGATGAGCCGAACACCCCCCGGTTCAGTTCGCACCAGAACCTGCGAACGGACCGAAAATTTGCACAAACGTTAGAACCCCATTGACATCTATGGGACTCGAACGTTCAAAATCAAAAGTGCTCATTTTAAAGGATAATTTGCATGGTATTGTCCTAAAAAGGATTTGGGGACCCGGGTCCTGCCCCAGGGGACATGTATCAATGCAAAAAAAAGTTTTAAAAACTGACTTTTTTTGGGAGCAGTGATTTTAATGATGCTTAAAGTAAAAAAAAAAGTGAAATACTCCTTTAAATATCATACCTGGGGGGTGTCCATTGTACGCCTGTAAAGTGGTGCGTGTTTCCCTGCACAAAATGTAATTTTTAAAGGAAAAAAAAGTCATTTAAAACTGCTTGCGGCTTTAATGTAATGTCGGGTCCTGGCAATATGGATGAAAATCAGTGAGACAAACGGCATGGGTACCCCCAAGACCATTACCAGGCCCTTTGGGTCTTGTATGGATAATAGGACCCCAGCACCCAAATTAAAAAAGGAAAGGTGTGGGGCCCCCAGGCCCTACATACTCTGAACAGCAGTATACAGGCGGTGCAAACAAGACAGGGACTGTAGGTTTGTTGTTAAGTAGAATCTGTTTGTAATTTTGAGCTGGTACATTTTTAACGTTTTTAGCTCCAGCCAAAAAATCTATTTTAAGCTTTTTGGAAAACCTAGGGAAGGGTTATCACCTCTGTGACATTTGTTTTGCTGTCTGTGCTCCTCTTCAGAAGATTTCACCTCACTTTTTGTCCCAATGACAAATGTTTTTTGAAAATGTGGGTTTTTTTTGTGAAACAAGGATTGGTGATAAAGCATCAGTGGAAAGGAGAAAAGTTTTTCCCATATTAACTCTTACAGGAGAGAATTTCCCTTCCTAGGGGCAGATTTCATCTCACTTCCTGTTGTCTCCTTCCGTTTGCAAGTAGGAGTCGTTTGTAAGTTGGATGTATGAAAGTAGGGGCCTGCCCTATATACTTAGCAGAAATGTGGGCCTTAGGTGTTGTTGTGGCCACAACACTATAAGCCCTCACAGGGCCCTGCTGTGAAATATTAGATCAAGAATTGTAATTACTTGCCCCTGTTGAACAAGGGCAGAAAAATTGGGCCTTTAGTGGTGCTGGTGGTGCTGGTGCCACAACACTGTAAGTCCTCACAGATACTCTTGGTGGGTGCAGAAACGGGCCCTGCTGTGAAATATTAGATCAAGAATTGTAATTACATGCCCCTGTTAAACAGGGGCAGTAAAATTGGGCCTTTGGTGGTGGTGGTGGTGGTGTTGCCCCAACACTGGAACCCCTCACAGATGCTCTAGTTGGAGCACAGGAACTAGCCCTGCTGCAAAGAATTGCATCACAAAATTGTAATTACACGCCCCTGTTAAACAGGGGCTGAAAAATTGGGCCTTAGGCACTGGTGCTGGTGCCACAACACTGCAACACCTCACAGATACTCTAGTTGGAGTGCAGGAACTAGCCCTGCTGCAAATAATTGCATCAACAATTGTAATTACATGCCCCTGTTAAACAGGGGCTAAAAAATTGGGCCTTAGGCACTGGTGGCGGGACTGGTGGCACCCAGAACCAAAAATGTTCTTACAAGCTATCATCATGATAATTGAGGAGGAAGAGGATAATTACTCAGTATAGCAGGATAGTCACTCAGCATCACCATAGGCAGTCTTTGAAGGGATCTGTAATTTCAAAAAAATTTATTCGGTTACATCAGCATCAGGTGCTTGGTAGCTGGTGGTGATCCACGACTGATTCATTTTTATGAAGGTCAGTCAATCGAGTCGGTGGACAGACGCACCTTGTGATCGGTTACAAAGCCTCCAGCAGCTCTGAATGTGCGTTCCGAAAGAACGCTGGATGCAGGACAGGCCAGTAGCTCAATTGCATACTGTGCAAGCTCTGGCTAGTGATCCATCCTCAAGACCCAGTAACTCAGAGGATTTTTGGTGGGAAAGGTGTCCAAGTCAAATCTTGCCCCTAGTTATTCCTGCACCATATAAAACAGATGCTGGCGATGGTTGCTGGAACCAATCATACCTTGGGGCTGCGGACTAAAAAATTGTCTGAACGCATCGGTCAGACGGCCACCCTCTCCACCGCTCCTTCTTTGACTGACCGAAGCCTCAGCAACACGTTGTCAAGAAACAGGAGTTTGTAACCTCCCAGTCTCTGGGAACGCGTTGCACAGACCTTTCTGCAAGGCCTCCAAAAGATGTTTCATCCTCTGCTCCCTCTGCGACGGCAAGATAAGGTCCGCAACCTTACCCTTGTAACGTGGATCAAGGAGGGTTGCCAGCCAGTATTGTTCCTTCTCCTTGATACCACAAATACGAGGATCATTCTGCAGGCTTTGCAGGATCAGGAAGGCCATGCAGAGTAGGTTTGCTGAAGCATTCGGTCCGGAGTCCTTTGGGTCACTAAGGACGACATGATCCGCAGCCACCTCCTCCCAGCCACGTACAAATCCATGCGTTTCTTGGGACTGTAAATGATCCCTTAAAGACTGCTGCTGATGCTGAGTGCCAGGCTCCACCTTCATACTGACACAATTCTCCTCTTCCTTCTCTTCCTGTGTGATCAGCGGGCACGCAGGAACACTGTCTGGATAAAGGGGGCCTTGAGAGCTAAGGAAGTCCTCCTCTTCCTGCCTCTGTTCTGCCTCAAGTGCCCTGTCCATTATTCTACGCAGCGTGTGCTCCAACAGGTGGACAAGGGGGACAGTGACACTGATGCATGCACTGTCATTGCTCACCATCCTCGTGGCCTCCTCAAATGGTGACAGGACAGTGCATGCATCCCTGATCATGGCCCACTGGCATGGGAAAAAAAAACAAGCTTAACTGACCCTGTCCTGGTGCCATAGTCGCACAGGTACTCATTGATGGCCCTCTGCTGCATGTGCAGCCACTGCAGCATGGCCAACGTTGAGTTCCAACTGGTGGGCATGTCACAGATTAGGCGGTTCTTGGGCAGGTTAAATTCCTTTTGGAGGTCTGCCAGCCGAGCACTGGCATTATATGACCGGCGGAAATGCACACAGACTTTCCTAGCCTGCCTCAGGACATCCTGTAAGCCTGGGTACCTGCCCAGGAACCGCTGCACCACCAAGTTAAGGACGTGAGCCAAACAGGGCACATGGGTCAGTTGTCCCTGTCGGAGGGCAGAGAGGAGGTTAGTGCCATTGTCGCAAACCACCATTCCTGCCTTAAGTTGGCATGGCGTAAACCACCTCTGAACCTGCCCCTGCAGAGCTGACAGAACCTCTGCCCCAGTGTGGCTCCTGTCCCCCAAGCACACCAGCTCAAGCACCGCATGGCATCTTTTGGCCTGCATACTTGTGTAGCCCCTTGAACGCCTACGGAGCATCGCTGGTTCCGAGGACAAAGCACAGGAAGAGGCCATGGAGGAAGAAGAAGAGGAGGGGGTGGAGGAGAGAGGTGTGTCAGAATCATTAGTAGTGGCATTTTGGAGGCGTGGTGGCAAACAACCTCCAACACTACTGCACCTTGTCCTGCATCCTTCCCAGCTGTCAGCAGAGTCACCCAATGCGCCGTGAAACTTAGGTAACGTCCCTGTCCATGCCTGCTCGACCATGAGTCAGCGGTAATATGCACCTTACCGCTGACCGCCCTGTCCAGCGAGGCCTGGACATTGCCTTCCACATTCAGGTAGAGAGCCGGAATCGCCTTCCATGAGAAAAAGTGGCGTTCGGGTACCTACCACTGAGGAACCGCACATTCCACAAACTCACAGAAGGGGGCAGAGTCTACCAACTGAAAAGGTAGCAGTTGAATTACTAGCAATTTTGCCAAGCTAGCATTCAACCGCTGGGCATGTGGATGGCTGGGAGCGAATTTCTTTCGGCGGTGCAGCAGCTGGGGCAGGGAAATTTGCCTGGTACAATCTGACGTCGGTGTACTGAAAGCAGATTGCCCACAAGTACTTGGCTGTGACACACCTAATTCTACACCTTCATTCCTCTCAGTGCAGGTCTCAGAGAGGACTGAAGGTCTAGTGGGGTTGGAAATCTCAGCTGATGAGGAGCAAGGAGAGGTCCTCTTTGTTCTTTGGTGTGGGTCTTTTAGATATGCTTGCCAACGAAACTGCATGGCAGGTCAATATATGTCCGGTCAAGCATGTGGTTCCCAAGCGGGAGATGTTTTGGCCACGCGAGATACGCTTGAGACATATGTTGCAAATAGCAGCGATGCGATCTGATGCACTCGTCTCAAAAAAGGCCCACACCAAAGAACTTTTGGAATAACGCGCAGAGACAGCAGTGCCCTGCACATGCGAGGCTTTTCGGTGTGAAGCAGTCAGTGTGATGCCCTTAGGCTGGCCCCTGGAGGGCATCCTGCCTCGTTGGTGATGTGCCTCCTCCTCCTCCACCTCTCTCCTATCAGGCACCCACGTTGAGTCAGTGACCTCATCTTCCCCTCCCTCATCATCACTGGAGCAAACCTGGCAGTATGCTGCAGCAGGGGGAGCATAACTGCCAGATTGCTGTCCTTCTTGGGCACCCCCTCTGTCCGTGCTCACGTTACTGCCTTCATCTAGCTCAGTATCATCATCAGAGCCTTCTAAACTCTGGGCATCCTAATGCAGCATGTACCCAATACTGTGGTCAAACAGTTCGAGGGACTCCTCAGGAGGACATGGTGGGGCTAGGGAAGGAGTCACTGATTCCATTGAGCCGAGGGAAGAGGCCGCGTTGGCAGCTGCTTTGCCAGACAAAGTACAGTGAGCATGGGTGAGAGAGGAAGAGGATGACTTGGTCATCCACTCGACCAAGTCTTCCGCATGTTGCGGCTCAACACGGCCAGCTGCCGAAAAAAAGGCCAAGCGTGTCCCACCACCACGTGCTGATGAGGATGCACCGTCTCCACGACCAGCACTGTTATATATATATATATATACTGATACTGCAGCTAGCAAAATAAACTGCCTGCCTGTAGTATGAGAACACCACCAATCTTCTACAGGTAGCTTTAGATGAACACTGTGCAGAGATCGCACTACACTAACTTGTAGCTTTAGCTGAACACTGTGCAGAGGACGCACTACACCAACGTTAAAATAATGTAGCTGCCTGCGGTAGTGATAGTATCAGGAAAACACCACCAACCTTCTACAGGTAGCTTTAGCTGAACACTTTGCAGAGATCGCACTACACTAACTTGTAGCTTTAGCTGAACACTGTTCAGAGGATGCACTACACTAACTTGTAGCTTTAGCTGAACACTGTGCAGAGGTCACACTACACTAACTTGTAGCATTAGCTGAACACTGTGCAGAGGACGCACAACACCAACATTAAAATAATGTAGCTGCCTGCTGTAGTGATAGGATCAGGAAAATACCACCAACCTTCTACAGGTAGCTTTAGCTGAACACTGTGCAGAGGTCACACTACACTAACTTGTAGCTTTAGCTGAACACTGTGCAGAGGTCACACTACACTAACTTGTAGCATTAGCTGAACACTGTGCAGAGGACGCACTACGCCAACGTTAAAATAATGTAGCTGCCTGCGGTAGTGATAGTATCAGGATAACACCACCAACCTTCTACAGGTAGCTTTAGCTGAATACTGCAAAGGTCACACTAGACTAACGTGTAAATAATGTAGCTGCCTGCAGTACTGATAGGATCAGGAAAACACCACCAACCTTCTAAAGATAGCTTTAGCTGAACACTGTGTAGAGGACGCACTACACTAACGTTAAAAAAATGTAGCTGCCTGCGGTAGTGATAGGATCAGGAAAACACCATCAACCTTCCACAGGTAGCTTTAGCTGAACACTTTGCAGAGGTCGCACTACACTAACTTGTAGCTTTAGCTGAACACTGTGCAGAGGTCACACTACACTAACTTGTAGCTTTAGCTGAACACTGTGAGGCGGACGCACTACACTAACTTGTAGCTTTAGCTGAAATCTGTGCAGAGGTCACACTAAACTAACTTGTAGCTTTAGCTGAACACTGTGAGGAGGACGCACTACAGTAACTTGTAGCTTTAGCTGAACACTGTGAGGAGGACACACTACACTAACTTGTAGCTTTAGCTGAACACTTTGCACTACACTAACTTGTAGCTTTAGCTGAACAATGTGAGGAGGACGCACTACAGTAACTTGTAGCTTTAGCTGAACACTGTTCAGAAGACGCACTACACTAACTTGTAGCTTTAGCTGAACACTGTGCACTACACTAACTTACAGCTTTAGCTGAACACTGTTCAGGGGACGCACTACACTAACTTGTAGCTTTAGCTGAACACTGTGCAGAGGTCACACTACACTAACTTGTAGCTTTAGCTGAACACTGTGAGGAGGATGCACTACATTAACTTGTAGCTTTAGCTGAACACTGTGAGGAGGATGCACTACATTAACTTGTAGCTTTATCTGAACACTGTGAGAAGAACGCACTACACTAACTTGTAGCTTTAGCTGAACACTGTGAGGAGGTCGCACTACACTAACTTGTAGCTTTAGCTGAACACTGTGCAGAGGTCACACTACACTAACTTGTAGCTTTAGCTGAACACTGTGAGGCGGACGCACTACACTAACTTGTAGCTTTAGCTGAAATCTGTGCAGAGGTCACACTAAACTAACTTGTAGCTTTAGCTGAACACTGTGAGGAGGACGCACTACAGTAACTTGTAGCTTTAGCTGAACACTGTGAGGAGGACACACTACACTAACTTGTAGCTTTAGCTGAACACTTTGCACTACACTAACTTGTAGCTTTAGCTGAACAATGTGAGGAGGACGCACTACAGTAACTTGTAGCTTTAGCTGAACACTGTTCAGAAGACGCACTACACTAACTTGTAGCTTTAGCTGAACACTGTGCACTACACTAACTTACAGCTTTAGCTGAACACTGTTCAGGGGACGCACTACACTAACTTGTAGCTTTAGCTGAACACTGTGCAGAGGTCACACTACACTAACTTGTAGCTTTAGCTGAACACTGTGAGGAGGATGCACTACATTAACTTGTAGCTTTAGCTGAACACTGTGAGGAGGATGCACTACATTAACTTGTAGCTTTATCTGAACACTGTGAGAAGAACGCACTACACTAACTTGTAGCTTTAGCTGAACACTGTGAGGAGGACGCACTACACTAACTTGTAGCTTTAGCTGAACCCTGTTCAGAGGACGCACTACACTAACTTGTAGCTTTAGCTGAACACTGTGCAGAGGTCGCACTACACTAACTTGTAGCTTTAGCTGAACATTGTGAGGAGGATGCACTACACTAACTTATAGCTTTAGCTGAACACTGTGCACTACACTAACTTGTAGCTTTAGATGAACACTGTTCAGAGGACGCATTACACTAACTTGTAGCTTTAGCTGAACAGTGAACACTGTTCAGAGGACGCACTACACTAACTGGTAGCTTCAGCTGAACACTGTGCAGAGGTCGCACTACACTAACTTGTAGCTTTAGCTGAACACAGAAAAAGAGGTCTCTGACAGGGAGTAGTACTAAGCAGAGGGTGTGCCACATCCCAAAAATCCAAAAAGACCAAAACATTCCCCTAGAGTGGGACTTTTGAGGCACTACCATCAATGATGCAATGTAAGTAAAAAATATATAATTTTATTACAAAATTCAAAAGTACAACAAAAAATATATACAAAAATTCAATTTTTGTATATATTTTTTGTTGTACTTTTGAATTTTGTAATAAAATTATATATTTTTTACTTACATTGCATCATTGATGGTAGTGCCTCAAAAGCCCCACTCTAGGGGAATGTTTTGGTCTCTTTAGCTGAACACTGTTCAGAGGACTCACTACACTAACTTGTAGCTTTAGCAGAACACTGTGAGGAGGACACACTGCACTAACTTGTAGCATTAGCTGAACACTGTGCACTACACTAACTTGTAGCTTTAGCTGAACACTGTGCAGAGGTCACACTACACTAACTTGTAGCTTTAGCTGAACACTGTGAGGAGGACGCACTACACTAACTTGTAGCTTTAGCTGAACACTGTGAGGAGGATGCATTACACTAACTTGTAGCTTTAGCTGAACACTGTGAGGAGGACGCACTACACTAACTTGTAGCTTTAGCTGAACACTGTGCACTACACTAACTTATAGCTTTAGCTGAACACTGTGAGGAGGACACACTACACTAACTTGTAGCTTTAGCTGAACACTGTGGAGAGGTCACACTACACTAACTTGTATCTTTAGCTGAACACTGTGAGGAGGTCACACTAGACTAACTTGTAGCTTTAGCTGAACACTGTGAGGAGGACGCACTACACTAACTTGTAGCTTTAGATGAACACTGTGCACTACACTAACGTGTAGCTTTCGCTGAACACTGTTTAGAGGACACACTACACTAACTTGTAGCTTTAGCTGAACACTGTGAGGAGGACGCACTACACTAACTTGTAGCTTTAGCTGAGCACTGTGAGGAGGACACTACACTAATTTGTAGCTTTAGCTGAACACTGTGCACTACACTAACTTGTAGCTTTAGCTGAACACTGTTCAGAGGAAGCACTACACTAACTTGTAGCTTTAGCTGAACACTGTGCAGAGGTCGCACTACACTAACTTGTAGCTTTAGCTGAACACTGTTCAGAGGACGCACTACACTAACTTGTAGCTTTAGCTGAACACTGTGAGTAGGATGCACTACACTAACTTGTAGCTTTAGCTGAACACTGTTCAGAGGATGCACTACACTAACTTGTAGCTTTAGCTGAACACTGTGAGGAGAACGCACTACACTAACTTGTAGCTTTAGCTGAACACTGCAGAGGTCGCACTACACTAACTTGTAGCTTTAGCTGAACACTGTGAGGAGGACGCACTACACTAACTTGTAGCTTTAGATGAACACTGTGAAAAGGTCACACTACACTAACTTGTAGCTTTAGTTGAACACTGTGAGGAGGACGCACTAAACTAACTTGTAGCTTTAGCAGAACACTGTGAGGAGGACGCACTACACTAATTTGTAGCTTTAGCTGAACACTGTGCACTACACTAACTTGTAGCTTTCGCTGAACACTGTGAGGAGGACGCACTACGCTAACTTGTAGCTTTAGCTGAACACTGTTCAGAGGACGCACTACACTAACTTGTAGCTTTAGCTGAACACTGTGCACTACACTAACTTATAGCTTTAGCTGAACACTGTTCAGAGGATGCACTACACTAACTGTTAGCTTTAGCTGAACACTGTGCAGAGGTCATACTACACTAACTTGTAGCTTTAGCTGAGCACTGTGAGGAGGACACACTACACTAACTTTTAGCTTTAACTGAACACTGTGAGGAGGACGCACTACACTAATTTGTAGCTTTAGCTGAACACTGTGCACTACACTAACTTGTAGCTTTAGCTGAACACTGTTCAGAGGACGCACTACACTAACTTGTAGCTTTAGCTGAACACTGTGCAGAGGTCACACTACACTAACTTGTAGCTTTAGCTGAACACTGTTCAGAGGACGCACTACACTAACTTGTAGCTTTAGCTGAACACTGTGAGTAGGATGCACTACACTAACTTGTAACTTTAGCTGAACACTGTTCAGAGGATGCACTACACTAACTTGTAGCTTTAGCTGAACACTGTGAGGAGAACGCACTACACTAACTTGTAGCTTTAGCTGAACACTGTGCAGAGGTCGCACTACACTAACTTGTAGCTTTAGCTGAACACTGTGAGGAGGACGCACTACACTAACTTGTAGCTTTAGATGAACACTGTGAAAAGGTCACACTACACTAACTTGTAGCTTTAGCTGAACACTGTGAGGAGGACACACTACACTAATTTGTAGCTTTAGCTGAACACTGTGCACTACACTAACTTGTAGCTTTAGCTGAACACTGTTCAGAGGACGCACTACACTAACTTGTAGCTTTAGCTGAACACTTTTCAGAGGACGCACTACACTAACTTGTAGCTTTAGCTGAACACTGTTCAGAGGAGGTACTACACTAACTTGTAGCTTTAGCTGAACACTGTGCACTACACTAACTTATAGCTTTAGCTGAACACTGTTCAGAGGACACACTACACTAACTTGTAGCTTTAGCTGAACACTGTGCAGAGATCATACTACACTAACTTGTAGCTTTAGCTGAACACTGTGAGGAGGACGCACTACACTAACGTTTAACTTTAGCTGAACACTGAGAGGAGGATGCACTACACTAACTTGTAGCTTTAGCTGAACACTGTTCACTACATAAACTTGTAGCTTTAGCTAAACACTGTTCAGAGGACGCACTACACTAACTTGTAGCTTTAGCTGAACACTGTTCAGAGGACGCACTACACTAACTTGTAGCTTTAGCTGAACACTGTTCAGAGGACGCACTACACTAACTTGTAGCTTTAGCTGAACACTGTGCAGAGGTCGCACTACACTAACTTGTAGCTTTAGCTGAACACTGTGAGGAGGACGCACTACACTAACTTGTAGCTTTAGATGAACACTGTGCAGAGGTCACACTACACTAACTTGTAGCTTTAGCTGAACACTGTGAGGAGGACGCACTACACTAACTTGTAGCTTTAGCTGAACACTGTGAGGAGGACACACTACACTAATTTGTAGCTTTAGCTGAACACTGTGCACTACACTAACTTGTACCTTTAGCTGAACACTGTGAGGAGGACGCACTACACTAACTTGTAGCTTTAGCTGAACACTGTGCACTACACTAACTTGTAGCTTTAGCTGAACACTGTGAGGAGGACGCACTACACTAACTTTTAGCTTTAGCTGAACACTGTGATGAGGACGCACTACACTAATTTGTAGCTTTAGATGAACACTGTGATGAGGACGCACTACACTAATTTGTAGCTTTAGATGAACACTGTGCACTACACTAACTTGTAGCTTTAGCTGAACACTGTGAGGAGGACGCACTACACTAACTTGTAGCTTTAGCTGAACACTGTGAGGAGGACGCACTACACTAACTTGTAGCTTTAGCTGAACACTGTGATGAGGACGCACTACACTAATTTGTAGCTTTAGATGAACACTGTGCACTACACTAACTTGTAGCTTTAGCTGAACACTGTGAGGAGGACGCACTACACTAACTTGTAGCTTTAGCTGAACACTGTGAGGAGGACGCACTACACTAACTTGTAGATTTAGCTGAACACTGTGAGGAGGATGCACTGCACTAACTTGTAGCTTTAGCTGAACACTGTGCACTACACTAACTTATAGCTTTAGCTGAACATTTTTCAGAGGACACACAACACTAAATTTTATCTTTAGCTGAACACTGTTCAGAGGACGCACTACACTAACTTGTAGCTTTAGCTTAACACTGTGCAGAGGTCGCACTACACTAACTTGTAGCTTTAGCTGAACACTGTGAGGAGGACGCACTACACTAACTTGTAGCTTAAGCTGAACACTGTTCAGAGGATGCACTACACTAACTTGTAGCTTTAGCTGAACACTGTGCACTACACTAACTGTTAGCTTTAGCTGAACACTCTGCAGAGGTCATACTACACTAACTTGTAGCTTTAGCTGAGCACTGTGAGGAGGACACACTACACTAACTTTTAGCTTTAGCTGAACATTGTGAGGAGGATGCACTACACTAACTTATAGCTTTAGCTGAACACTGTGCACTACACTAACTTGTAGCTTTAGATTAACACTGTTCAGAGGACGCATTACACTAACTTGTAGCTTTAGCTGAACAGTGAACACTGTTCAGAGGACGCACTACACTAACTGGTAGCTTCAGCTGAACACTGTGCAGAGGTTGCACTACACTAACTTGTAGCTTTAGCTGAACACAGAAAAAGAGGTCTCTGACAGGGAGTAGTACTAAGCAGAGGGTGTGCCACATCCCAAAAATCCAAAAAGACCAAAACATTCCCCTAGAGTGGGACTTTTGA
The DNA here is from genome assembly GCA_037952835.1 of Lithobates septentrionalis. Classification (NCBI taxonomy): domain Eukaryota; kingdom Metazoa; phylum Chordata; class Amphibia; order Anura; family Ranidae; genus Lithobates; species Lithobates septentrionalis. Next base: position 6,334,406 of record JBBDGP010000334.1, on the reverse strand, counting down.
GGCATTACCATCAATGATGCAATGTAAGTAAATATATAATTTTATTACAAAATTCAAAAGTACAACAAAAAATATATACAAAAATTCAATTTTTGTATATATTTTTTGTTGTACTTTTGAATTTTGTAATAAAATTATATATTTTTTACTTACATTGCATCATTGATGGTAGTGCCTCAAAAGCCCCACTCTAGGGGAATGTTTTGGTCTCTTTAGCTGAACACTGTTCAGAGGACTCACTACACTAACTTGTAGCTTTAGCTGAACACTGTGAGGAGGACACACTGCACTAACTTGTAGCTTTAGCTGAACACTGTGCACTACACTAACTTGTAGCTTTAGCTAAACACTGTGCAGAGGTCACAGTACACTAACTTGTAGCTTTAGCTGAACACTGTGAGGAGGACGCACTACACTAACTTGTAGCTTTAGATGAACACTGTGCAGAGGTCACACTACACTAACTTGTAGCTTTAGCTGAACACTGAGGAGGATGCATTACACTAACTTGTAGCTTTAGCTGAACACTGTGAGGTGGACGCACTACACTAACTTGTAGCTTTAGCTGAACACTGTGCACTACACTAACTTATAGCTTTAGCTGAACACTGTGAGGAGGACGCACTACACTAACTTGTAGCTTTAGCTGAACACTGTGGAGAGGTCACACTACACTAACTTGTATCTTTAGCTGAACACTGTGAGGAGGTCACACTAGACTAACTTGTAGCTTTAGCTGAACACTGTGAGGAGGACGCACTACACTAACTTGTAGCTTTAGATGAACACTGTGCACTACACTAACTTGTAGCTTTAGCTGAACACTGTTCAGAGGATGCACTACACTAACTTGTAGCTTAAGCTGAACACTGTGCAGAGGTCGCACTACACTAACTTGTAGCTTTAGCTGAACACTGTGAGGAGGACGCACTACACTAACTTGTAGCTTTAGATGAACACTGTGCAGATGTCACACTACACTAACTTGTAGCTTTAGCTGAACACTGTGAGGAGGACGCACTACACTAACTTTTAGCTTTAGCTGAACACTGAGGCGGACGCACTACACTAACTTGTAGCTTTAGCTGAACACTGTTCAGAGGATGCACTACACTAACTTGTAGCTTAAGCTGAACACTGTGCAGAGGTCGCACTACACTAACTTGTAACTTTAGATGAACACTGTGCAGATGTCACACTACACTAACTCGTAGCTTTAGCTGAACACTGTGAGGAGGACGCACTACACTAACTTGTAGCTTTAGCTGAACACTGTGAGGAGGACGCACTACACTAATTTGTAGCTTTAGCTGAACACTGTGCACTACACTAATATGTAGCTTTAGCTGAACACTGTGAGGAGGACACACTACACTAACTTGTAGCTTTAGCTGAACACTGTGCAGAGGTCGCACTACACTAACTTGTAGCTTTAGCTGAACACTGTTCAGAGGACGCACTACACTAACTTGTAGCTTTAGCTGAACACTGTGCAGAAGTCATACTACACTAACTTGTAGCTTTAGCTGAACACTGTTCAGAGGACGCACTACACTAACGTTTAGCTTTAGCTGAACACTGTGAGGAGGACGCACTACACTAACTTGTAGCTTTAGCTGAACACTGTTCAGAGGACACACTACACTAACTTGTAGCTTTAGCTGAACACTGTTCAGAGGACGCACTACACTAACTTGTAGCTTTAGCTGAACACTGTGAGGAGGACGCACTACACTAACTTGTAGCTTTAGATGGACACTGTGCAGAGGTCACACTACACTAACTTGTAGCTTTAGCTGAACACTGTGAGGAGGACGCACTACACTAATTTGTAGCTTTAGCTGAACACTGTGCACTACACTAAGTTGTAGCTTTAGCTGAACACTGTTCAGAGGACGCACTACACTAACTTGTAGCTTTAGCTGAACACTGTTCAGAGGACGCACTACACTAACTTGTAGCTTTAGCTGAACACTGTTCAGAGGACACACTACACTAACTTGTAGCTTTAGCTGAACACTGTGCACTACACTAACTTATAGCTTTAGCTGAACATTGTTCAGAGGACGCACTACACTAACTTGTAGCTTTAGCTGAACACTGTGCAGAGGTCATACTACACTAACTTGTAGCTTTAGCTGAACACTGTGAGGAGTACGCACTACACTAACTTTTAGCTTTAGCTGAACACTGTGAGGAGGATGCACTACACTAACTTGTAGCTTTAGATGGATACTGTGCAGAGGTCACACTACACTAACCTGTAGCTTTAGCTGAACACTGTGAGGTTGACGCACTACACTAACTTGTAGCTTTAGCTTAACACTGAGGAGGACGCACTACACTAATTTGTAGCTTTAGCTGAACACTGTGCACTACACTAACTTGTAGCTTTAGCTAAACACTGTGAGGAGGACGCACTACACTAACTTGTAGCTTTAGCTGAACACTGTGAGGAGGACGCACTACACTAACTTGTAGCTTTAGCTGAACACTGTGAGGAGGACGCACTACACTAATTTGTAGCTTTAGCTGAACACTGTGCACTACACTAACTTGTAGCTTTAGATGAACACTGTTCAGAGGACGCACTACACTAACTTGTAGCTTTAGCTAAACACTGTGAGGAGGACGCACTACACCAACTTGTAGCTTTAGCTGAACACTGTTCAGAGGACACACTACACTAACTTGTAGCTTTAGCTGTACACTGTTCAGAGGACGCACTGCACTAACTTGTAGCTTTAGCTGAACACTGTGTACTACACTAACTTATAGCTTTAGCTGAACATTGTTCAGAGGACGCACTACACTAACTTGTAGCTTTAGCTGAACACTGTGCAGAGGTCATACTACACTAACTTGTAGCTTTAGCTGAACACTGTGAGGAGGACACACTACACTGACTTGTAGCTTTAGCTGAACACTGTACACTACACTAACTTGTAGCTTTAGCTGAACACTGTTCAGAGGATGCACTACACTAACTTTTAGCTTTAGCTGAACACTGTGAGGAGGACGCACTACACTAACTTGTAGCTTTAGCTGAACACTGTTCAGAGGACGCACTACACTAACTTGTAGCTTTAGCTGAACACTGTTCAGAGGACACACTACACTAACTTGTAGCTTTAGCTGAACACTGTTCAGAGGACGCACTGCACTAACTTGTAGCTTTAGCTGAACACTGAGTAGGACGCACCACACTAACTTATAGCTTTATCTGAACACTGTTCAGAGGATGCACTACACTAACTTGTAGCTTTAGCTGAACACTGTGAGGAGAACGCACTACACTAACTTGTAGCTTTAGCTGAACACTGTGCAGAGGTCACACTACACTAACTTGTAGCTTTAGCTGAACACTGTGAGGAGGACGCACTACACTAACTTGTAGCTTTAGCTGAACACTGTGAGGAGGACGAACTACACTAACTTTTAGCTTTAGATGAACACTGTGCAGAGGTCAAACTACATTAACTTGTAGCTTTAGCTGAACACTGTGAGGAGGACGCACTACACTAACTTGTAGCTTTAGCTGAACACTGTGAGGAGGACGCACTACACTAATTTGTAGCTTTAGCTGAACACTGTTCAAAGGACGCACTTTATTAACTTGTAGCTTTAGCTAAAAACTGTGCACTACACTAACTTATAGCTTTAGCTGAACACTGTTCAGAGGACGCACTACACTAACTTGTAGCTTTAGCTGAACACTGTGCAGAGGTCATACTACACTAACTTGTAGCTTTAGCTGAACACTGTGAGGAGGACGCACTACACTAACATTTAGCTTTAGCTGAACACTGTGAGGAGGATGCACTACACTAACTTGTAGCTTTAGCTGAACACTGCGCACTACACTAACTTGTAGTTTTAGCTGAACACTGTTCAGAGGACACACTACACTAACTTGTAGCTTTAGCTGAACACTGTTCAGAGGACGCACTACACTAACTTGTAGCTTTAGCTGAACACTGTGCAGAGGTCGCACTACACTAACTTGTAGCTTTAGCTGAACACTGTGAGGAGGACGCACTACACTAACTTGTAGCTTTAGATGGACACTGTGCAGAGGTCACACTACACTAACTTGTAGCTTTAGCTGAACACTGTGAGGAGGATGCACTACACTAACTTGTAGCTTTAGCTGAACACTGTGAGGAGGACGCACTACACTAACATTTAGCTTTAGCTGAACACTGTGAGGAGGACGCATTACACTAACTTGTAGCTTTAGCTGAACACTGTGCACTACACTAACTTATAGCTTTAGCTGAACACTGTGCAGAGGTCGCACTACACTAACTTGTAGCTTTAGCTGAACACTGTGAGGAGGACGCACTACACTAACTTGTAGCTTTAGATGGACACTGTGCAGAGGTCACACTACACTAACTTGTAGCTTTAGCTGAACACTGTGAGGAGGATGCACTACACTAACTTGTAGCTTTAGCTTAACACTGTGAGGAGGACGCACTACACTAATTTGTAGCTTTAGCTGAACACTGTGCACTACACTAATATGTAGTTTTATCTGAACACTGTGAGGAGGACACACTACACTAACTTGTAGCTTTAGCTGAACACTGTGCAGAGGTCGCACTACACTAACTTGTAGCTTTAGCTGAACACTGTGAGGAGGACGCACTACACTAAATTGTAGCTTTAGCTGAACACTCTTCAGAGGACGCACTACACTAACTTGTAGCTTTAGCTGAACACTGTGCAGAGGTCACACTACACTAACTTGTAGCATTAGCTGAACACTGTGCAGAGGACGCACTACGCCAACGTTAAAATAATGTAGCTGCCTGCGGTAGTGATAGTATCAGGATAACACCACCAACCTTCTACAGGTAGCTTTAGCTGAATACTGCAAAGGTCACACTAGACTAACGTGTAAATAATGTAGCTGCCTGCAGTACTGATAGGATCAGGAAAACACCACCAACCTTCTAAAGATAGCTTTAGCTGAACACTGTGTAGAGGACGCACTACACTAACGTTAAAAAAATGTAGCTGCCTGCGGTAGTGATAGGATCAGGAAAACACCATCAACCTTCCACAGGTAGCTTTAGCTGAACACTTTGCAGAGGTCGCACTACACTAACTTGTAGCTTTAGCTGAACACTGTGCAGAGGTCACACTACACTAACTTGTAGCTTTAGCTGAACACTGTGAGGCGGACGCACTACACTAACTTGTAGCTTTAGCTGAAATCTGTGCAGAGGTCACACTAAACTAACTTGTAGCTTTAGCTGAACACTGTGAGGAGGACGCACTACAGTAACTTGTAGCTTTAGCTGAACACTGTGAGGAGGACACACTACACTAACTTGTAGCTTTAGCTGAACACTTTGCACTACACTAACTTGTAGCTTTAGCTGAACAATGTGAGGAGGACGCACTACAGTAACTTGTAGCTTTAGCTGAACACTGTTCAGAAGACGCACTACACTAACTTGTAGCTTTAGCTGAACACTGTGCACTACACTAACTTACAGCTTTAGCTGAACACTGTTCAGGGGACGCACTACACTAACTTGTAGCTTTAGCTGAACACTGTGCAGAGGTCACACTACACTAACTTGTAGCTTTAGCTGAACACTGTGAGGAGGATGCACTACATTAACTTGTAGCTTTAGCTGAACACTGTGAGGAGGATGCACTACATTAACTTGTAGCTTTATCTGAACACTGTGAGAAGAACGCACTACACTAACTTGTAGCTTTAGCTGAACACTGTGAGGAGGTCGCACTACACTAACTTGTAGCTTTAGCTGAACACTGTGCAGAGGTCACACTACACTAACTTGTAGCTTTAGCTGAACACTGTGAGGCGGACGCACTACACTAACTTGTAGCTTTAGCTGAAATCTGTGCAGAGGTCACACTAAACTAACTTGTAGCTTTAGCTGAACACTGTGAGGAGGACGCACTACAGTAACTTGTAGCTTTAGCTGAACACTGTGAGGAGGACACACTACACTAACTTGTAGCTTTAGCTGAACACTTTGCACTACACTAACTTGTAGCTTTAGCTGAACAATGTGAGGAGGACGCACTACAGTAACTTGTAGCTTTAGCTGAACACTGTTCAGAAGACGCACTACACTAACTTGTAGCTTTAGCTGAACACTGTGCACTACACTAACTTACAGCTTTAGCTGAACACTGTTCAGGGGACGCACTACACTAACTTGTAGCTTTAGCTGAACACTGTGCAGAGGTCACACTACACTAACTTGTAGCTTTAGCTGAACACTGTGAGGAGGATGCACTACATTAACTTGTAGCTTTAGCTGAACACTGTGAGGAGGATGCACTACATTAACTTGTAGCTTTATCTGAACACTGTGAGAAGAACGCACTACACTAACTTGTAGCTTTAGCTGAACACTGTGAGGAGGACGCACTACACTAACTTGTAGCTTTAGCTGAACCCTGTTCAGAGGACGCACTACACTAACTTGTAGCTTTAGCTGAACACTGTGCAGAGGTCGCACTACACTAACTTGTAGCTTTAGCTGAACATTGTGAGGAGGATGCACTACACTAACTTATAGCTTTAGCTGAACACTGTGCACTACACTAACTTGTAGCTTTAGATGAACACTGTTCAGAGGACGCATTACATTAACTTGTAGCTTTAGCTGAACAGTGAACACTGTTCAGAGGACGCACTACACTAACTGGTAGCTTCAGCTGAACACTGTGCAGAGGTCGCACTACACTAACTTGTAGCTTTAGCTGAACACAGAAAAAGAGGTCTCTGACAGGGAGTAGTACTAAGCAGAGGGTGTGCCACATCCCAAAAATCCAAAAAGACCAAAACATTCCCCTAGAGTGGGACTTTTGAGGCACTACCATCAATGATGCAATGTAAGTAAAAAATATATAATTTTATTACAAAATTCAAAAGTACAACAAAAAATATATACAAAAATTCAATTTTTGTATATATTTTTTGTTGTACTTTTGAATTTTGTAATAAAATTATATATTTTTTACTTACATTGCATCATTGATGGTAGTGCCTCAAAAGCCCCACTCTAGGGGAATGTTTTGGTCTCTTTAGCTGAACACTGTTCAGAGGACTCACTACACTAACTTGTAGCTTTAGCAGAACACTGTGCACTACACTAACTTATAGCTTTAGCTGAACACTGTGAGGAGGACACACTACACTAACTTGTAGCTTTAGCTGAACACTGTGGAGAGGTCACACTACACTAACTTGTAGCATTAGCTGAACACTGTGCACTACACTAACTTGTAGCTTTAGCTGAACACTGTGCAGAGGTCACACTACACTAACTTGTAGCTTTAGCTGAACACTGTGAGGAGGACGCACTACACTAACTTGTAGCTTTAGCTGAACACTGTGAGGAGGATGCATTACACTAACTTGTAGCTTTAGCTGAACACTGTGAGGAGGACGCACTACACTAACTTGTAGCTTTAGCTGAACACTGTGCACTACACTAACTTATAGCTTTAGCTGAACACTGTGAGGAGGACACACTACACTAACTTGTAGCTTTAGCTGAACACTGTGGAGAGGTCACACTACACTAACTTGTATCTTTAGCTGAACACTGTGAGGAGGTCACACTAGACTAACTTGTAGCTTTAGCTGAACACTGTGAGGAGGACGCACTACACTAACTTGTAGCTTTAGATGAACACTGTGCACTACACTAACGTGTAGCTTTCGCTGAACACTGTTTAGAGGACACACTACACTAACTTGTAGCTTTAGCTGAACACTGTGAGGAGGACGCACTACACTAACTTGTAGCTTTAGCTGAGCACTGTGAGGAGGACACTACACTAATTTGTAGCTTTAGCTGAACACTGTGCACTACACTAACTTGTAGCTTTAGCTGAACACTGTTCAGAGGAAGCACTACACTAACTTGTAGCTTTAGCTGAACACTGTGCAGAGGTCGCACTACACTAACTTGTAGCTTTAGCTGAACACTGTTCAGAGGACGCACTACACTAACTTGTAGCTTTAGCTGAACACTGTGAGTAGGATGCACTACACTAACTTGTAGCTTTAGCTGAACACTGTTCAGAGGATGCACTACACTAACTTGTAGCTTTAGCTGAACACTGTGAGGAGAACGCACTACACTAACTTGTAGCTTTAGCTGAACACTGCAGAGGTCGCACTACACTAACTTGTAGCTTTAGCTGAACACTGTGAGGAGGACGCACTACACTAACTTGTAGCTTTAGATGAACACTGTGAAAAGGTCACACTACACTAACTTGTAGCTTTAGTTGAACACTGTGAGGAGGACGCACTAAACTAACTTGTAGCTTTAGCAGAACACTGTGAGGAGGACGCACTACACTAATTTGTAGCTTTAGCTGAACACTGTGCACTACACTAACTTGTAGCTTTCGCTGAACACTGTGAGGAGGACGCACTACGCTAACTTGTAGCTTTAGCTGAACACTGTTCAGAGGACGCACTACACTAACTTGTAGCTTTAGCTGAACACTGTGCACTACACTAACTTATAGCTTTAGCTGAACACTGTTCAGAGGATGCACTACACTAACTGTTAGCTTTAGCTGAACACTGTGCAGAGGTCATACTACACTAACTTGTAGCTTTAGCTGAGCACTGTGAGGAGGACACACTACACTAACTTTTAGCTTTAACTGAACACTGTGAGGAGGACGCACTACACTAATTTGTAGCTTTAGCTGAACACTGTGCACTACACTAACTTGTAGCTTTAGCTGAACACTGTTCAGAGGACGCACTACACTAACTTGTAGCTTTAGCTGAACACTGTGCAGAGGTCACACTACACTAACTTGTAGCTTTAGCTGAACACTGTTCAGAGGACGCACTACACTAACTTGTAGCTTTAGCTGAACACTGTGAGTAGGATGCACTACACTAACTTGTAACTTTAGCTGAACACTGTTCAGAGGATGCACTACACTAACTTGTAGCTTTAGCTGAACACTGTGAGGAGAACGCACTACACTAACTTGTAGCTTTAGCTGAACACTGTGCAGAGGTCGCACTACACTAACTTGTAGCTTTAGCTGAACACTGTGAGGAGGACGCACTACACTAACTTGTAGCTTTAGATGAACACTGTGAAAAGGTCACACTACACTAACTTGTAGCTTTAGCTGAACACTGTGAGGAGGACACACTACACTAATTTGTAGCTTTAGCTGAACACTGTGCACTACACTAACTTGTAGCTTTAGCTGAACACTGTTCAGAGGACGCACTACACTAACTTGTAGCTTTAGCTGAACACTTTTCAGAGGACGCACTACACTAACTTGTAGCTTTAGCTGAACACTGTTCAGAGGAGGTACTACACTAACTTGTAGCTTTAGCTGAACACTGTGCACTACACTAACTTATAGCTTTAGCTGAACACTGTTCAGAGGACACACTACACTAACTTGTAGCTTTAGCTGAACACTGTGCAGAGATCATACTACACTAACTTGTAGCTTTAGCTGAACACTGTGAGGAGGACGCACTACACTAACGTTTAACTTTAGCTGAACACTGAGAGGAGGATGCACTACACTAACTTGTAGCTTTAGCTGAACACTGTTCACTACATAAACTTGTAGCTTTAGCTAAACACTGTTCAGAGGACGCACTACACTAACTTGTAGCTTTAGCTGAACACTGTTCAGAGGACGCACTACACTAACTTGTAGCTTTAGCTGAACACTGTTCAGAGGACGCACTACACTAACTTGTAGCTTTAGCTGAACACTGTGCAGAGGTCGCACTACACTAACTTGTAGCTTTAGCTGAACACTGTGAGGAGGACGCACTACACTAACTTGTAGCTTTAGATGAACACTGTGCAGAGGTCACACTACACTAACTTGTAGCTTTAGCTGAACACTGTGAGGAGGACGCACTACACTAACTTGTAGCTTTAGCTGAACACTGTGAGGAGGACACACTACACTAATTTGTAGCTTTAGCTGAACACTGTGCACTACACTAACTTGTACCTTTAGCTGAACACTGTGAGGAGGACGCACTACACTAACTTGTAGCTTTAGCTGAACACTGTGCACTACACTAACTTGTAGCTTTAGCTGAACACTGTGAGGAGGACGCACTACACTAACTTTTAGCTTTAGCTGAACACTGTGATGAGGACGCACTACACTAATTTGTAGCTTTAGATGAACACTGTGATGAGGACGCACTACACTAATTTGTAGCTTTAGATGAACACTGTGCACTACACTAACTTGTAGCTTTAGCTGAACACTGTGAGGAGGACGCACTACACTAACTTGTAGCTTTAGCTGAACACTGTGAGGAGGACGCACTACACTAACTTGTAGCTTTAGCTGAACACTGTGATGAGGACGCACTACACTAATTTGTAGCTTTAGATGAACACTGTGCACTACACTAACTTGTAGCTTTAGCTGAACACTGTGAGGAGGACGCACTACACTAACTTGTAGCTTTAGCTGAACACTGTGAGGAGGACGCACTACACTAACTTGTAGATTTAGCTGAACACTGTGAGGAGGATGCACTGCACTAACTTGTAGCTTTAGCTGAACACTGTGCACTACACTAACTTATAGCTTTAGCTGAACATTTTTCAGAGGACACACAACACTAAATTTTATCTTTAGCTGAACACTGTTCAGAGGACGCACTACACTAACTTGTAGCTTTAGCTTAACACTGTGCAGAGGTCGCACTACACTAACTTGTAGCTTTAGCTGAACACTGTGAGGAGGACGCACTACACTAACTTGTAGCTTAAGCTGAACACTGTTCAGAGGATGCACTACACTAACTTGTAGCTTTAGCTGAACACTGTGCACTACACTAACTGTTAGCTTTAGCTGAACACTCTGCAGAGGTCATACTACACTAACTTGTAGCTTTAGCTGAGCACTGTGAGGAGGACACACTACACTAACTTTTAGCTTTAGCTGAACATTGTGAGGAGGATGCACTACACTAACTTATAGCTTTAGCTGAACACTGTGCACTACACTAACTTGTAGCTTTAGATTAACACTGTTCAGAGGACGCATTACACTAACTTGTAGCTTTAGCTGAACAGTGAACACTGTTCAGAGGACGCACTACACTAACTGGTAGCTTCAGCTGAACACTGTGCAGAGGTTGCACTACACTAACTTGTAGCTTTAGCTGAACACAGAAAAAGAGGTCTCTGACAGGGAGTAGTACTAAGCAGAGGGTGTGCCACATCCCAAAAATCCAAAAAGACCAAAACATTCCCCTAGAGTGGGACTTTTGAGGCATTACCATCAATGATGCAATGTAAGTAAATATATAATTTTATTACAAAATTCAAAAGTACAACAAAAAATATATACAAAAATTCAATTTTTGTATATATTTTTTGTTGTACTTTTGAATTTTGTAATAAAATTATATATTTTTTACTTACATTGCATCATTGATGGTAGTGCCTCAAAAGCCCCACTCTAGGGGAATGTTTTGGTCTCTTTAGCTGAACACTGTTCAGAGGACTCACTACACTAACTTGTAGCTTTAGCTGAACACTGTGAGGAGGACACACTGCACTAACTTGTAGCTTTAGCTGAACACTGTGCACTACACTAACTTGTAGCTTTAGCTAAACACTGTGCAGAGGTCACAGTACACTAACTTGTAGCTTTAGCTGAACACTGTGAGGAGGACGCACTACACTAACTTGTAGCTTTAGATGAACACTGTGCAGAGGTCACACTACACTAACTTGTAGCTTTAGCTGAACACTGAGGAGGATGCATTACACTAACTTGTAGCTTTAGCTGAACACTGTGAGGTGGACGCACTACACTAACTTGTAGCTTTAGCTGAACACTGTGCACTACACTAACTTATAGCTTTAGCTGAACACTGTGAGGAGGACGCACTACACTAACTTGTAGCTTTAGCTGAACACTGTGGAGAGGTCACACTACACTAACTTGTATCTTTAGCTGAACACTGTGAGGAGGTCACACTAGACTAACTTGTAGCTTTAGCTGAACACTGTGAGGAGGACGCACTACACTAACTTGTAGCTTTAGATGAACACTGTGCACTACACTAACTTGTAGCTTTAGCTGAACACTGTTCAGAGGATGCACTACACTAACTTGTAGCTTAAGCTGAACACTGTGCAGAGGTCGCACTACACTAACTTGTAGCTTTAGCTGAACACTGTGAGGAGGACGCACTACACTAACTTGTAGCTTTAGATGAACACTGTGCAGATGTCACACTACACTAACTTGTAGCTTTAGCTGAACACTGTGAGGAGGACGCACTACACTAACTTTTAGCTTTAGCTGAACACTGAGGCGGACGCACTACACTAACTTGTAGCTTTAGCTGAACACTGTTCAGAGGATGCACTACACTAACTTGTAGCTTAAGCTGAACACTGTGCAGAGGTCGCACTACACTAACTTGTAACTTTAGATGAACACTGTGCAGATGTCACACTACACTAACTCGTAGCTTTAGCTGAACACTGTGAGGAGGACGCACTACACTAACTTGTAGCTTTAGCTGAACACTGTGAGGAGGACGCACTACACTAATTTGTAGCTTTAGCTGAACACTGTGCACTACACTAATATGTAGCTTTAGCTGAACACTGTGAGGAGGACACACTACACTAACTTGTAGCTTTAGCTGAACACTGTGCAGAGGTCGCACTACACTAACTTGTAGCTTTAGCTGAACACTGTTCAGAGGACGCACTACACTAACTTGTAGCTTTAGCTGAACACTGTGCAGAAGTCATACTACACTAACTTGTAGCTTTAGCTGAACACTGTTCAGAGGACGCACTACACTAACGTTTAGCTTTAGCTGAACACTGTGAGGAGGACGCACTACACTAACTTGTAGCTTTAGCTGAACACTGTTCAGAGGACACACTACACTAACTTGTAGCTTTAGCTGAACACTGTTCAGAGGACGCACTACACTAACTTGTAGCTTTAGCTGAACACTGTGAGGAGGACGCACTACACTAACTTGTAGCTTTAGATGGACACTGTGCAGAGGTCACACTACACTAACTTGTAGCTTTAGCTGAACACTGTGAGGAGGACGCACTACACTAATTTGTAGCTTTAGCTGAACACTGTGCACTACACTAAGTTGTAGCTTTAGCTGAACACTGTTCAGAGGACGCACTACACTAACTTGTAGCTTTAGCTGAACACTGTTCAGAGGACGCACTACACTAACTTGTAGCTTTAGCTGAACACTGTTCAGAGGACACACTACACTAACTTGTAGCTTTAGCTGAACACTGTGCACTACACTAACTTATAGCTTTAGCTGAACATTGTTCAGAGGACGCACTACACTAACTTGTAGCTTTAGCTGAACACTGTGCAGAGGTCATACTACACTAACTTGTAGCTTTAGCTGAACACTGTGAGGAGTACGCACTACACTAACTTTTAGCTTTAGCTGAACACTGTGAGGAGGATGCACTACACTAACTTGTAGCTTTAGATGGATACTGTGCAGAGGTCACACTACACTAACCTGTAGCTTTAGCTGAACACTGTGAGGTTGACGCACTACACTAACTTGTAGCTTTAGCTTAACACTGAGGAGGACGCACTACACTAATTTGTAGCTTTAGCTGAACACTGTGCACTACACTAACTTGTAGCTTTAGCTAAACACTGTGAGGAGGACGCACTACACTAACTTGTAGCTTTAGCTGAACACTGTGAGGAGGACGCACTACACTAACTTGTAGCTTTAGCTGAACACTGTGAGGAGGACGCACTACACTAATTTGTAGCTTTAGCTGAACACTGTGCACTACACTAACTTGTAGCTTTAGATGAACACTGTTCAGAGGACGCACTACACTAACTTGTAGCTTTAGCTAAACACTGTGAGGAGGACGCACTACACCAACTTGTAGCTTTAGCTGAACACTGTTCAGAGGACACACTACACTAACTTGTAGCTTTAGCTGTACACTGTTCAGAGGACGCACTGCACTAACTTGTAGCTTTAGCTGAACACTGTGTACTACACTAACTTATAGCTTTAGCTGAACATTGTTCAGAGGACGCACTACACTAACTTGTAGCTTTAGCTGAACACTGTGCAGAGGTCATACTACACTAACTTGTAGCTTTAGCTGAACACTGTGAGGAGGACACACTACACTGACTTGTAGCTTTAGCTGAACACTGTACACTACACTAACTTGTAGCTTTAGCTGAACACTGTTCAGAGGATGCACTACACTAACTTTTAGCTTTAGCTGAACACTGTGAGGAGGACGCACTACACTAACTTGTAGCTTTAGCTGAACACTGTTCAGAGGACGCACTACACTAACTTGTAGCTTTAGCTGAACACTGTTCAGAGGACACACTACACTAACTTGTAGCTTTAGCTGAACACTGTTCAGAGGACGCACTACACTAACTTGTAGCTTTAGCTGAACACTGAGTAGGACGCACCACACTAACTTATAGCTTTATCTGAACACTGTTCAGAGGATGCACTACACTAACTTGTAGCTTTAGCTGAACACTGTGAGGAGAACGCACTACACTAACTTGTAGCTTTAGCTGAACACTGTGCAGAGGTCACACTACACTAACTTGTAGCTTTAGCTGAACACTGTGAGGAGGACGCACTACACTAACTTGTAGCTTTAGCTGAACACTGTGAGGAGGACGAACTACACTAACTTTTAGCTTTAGATGAACACTGTGCAGAGGTCAAACTACATTAACTTGTAGCTTTAGCTGAACACTGTGAGGAGGACGCACTACACTAACTTGTAGCTTTAGCTGAACACTGTGAGGAGGACGCACTACACTAATTTGTAGCTTTAGCTGAACACTGTTCAAAGGACACACTTTATTAACTTGTAGCTTTAGCTAAAAACTGTGCACTACACTAACTTATAGCTTTAGCTGAACACTGTTCAGAGGACGCACTACACTAACTTGTAGCTTTAGCTGAACACTGTGCAGAGGTCATACTACACTAACTTGTAGCTTTAGCTGAACACTGTGAGGAGGACGCACTACACTAACATTTAGCTTTAGCTGAACACTGTGAGGAGGATGCACTACACTAACTTGTAGCTTTAGCTGAACACTGCGCACTACACTAACTTGTAGTTTTAGCTGAACACTGTTCAGAGGACACACTACACTAACTTGTAGCTTTAGCTGAACACTGTTCAGAGGACGCACTACACTAACTTGTAGCTTTAGCTGAACACTGTGCAGAGGTCGCACTACACTAACTTGTAGCTTTAGCTGAACACTGTGAGGAGGACGCACTACACTAACTTGTAGCTTTAGATGGACACTGTGCAGAGGTCACACTACACTAACTTGTAGCTTTAGCTGAACACTGTGAGGAGGATGCACTACACTAACTTGTAGCTTTAGCTGAACACTGTGAGGAGGACGCACTACACTAACATTTAGCTTTAGCTAAACACTGTGAGGAGGACGCATTACACTAACTTGTAGCTTTAGCTGAACACTGTGCACTACACTAACTTATAGCTTTAGCTGAACACTGTGCAGAGGTCGCACTACACTAACTTGTAGCTTTAGCTGAACACTGTGAGGAGGACGCACTACACTAACTTGTAGCTTTAGATGGACACTGTGCAGAGGTCACACTACACTAACTTGTAGCTTTAGCTGAACACTGTGAGGAGGATGCACTACACTAACTTGTAGCTTTAGCTTAACACTGTGAGGAGGACGCACTACACTAATTTGTAGCTTTAGCTGAACACTGTGCACTACACTAATATGTAGTTTTATCTGAACACTGTGAGGAGGACACACTACACTAACTTGTAGCTTTAGCTGAACACTGTGCAGAGGTCGCACTACACTAACTTGTAGCTTTAGCTGAACACTGTGAGGAGGACGCACTACATTAAATTGTAGCTTTAGCTGAACACTGTTCAGAGGACGCACTACACTAACTTGTAGCTTTAGCTGAACACTGTTCAGAGGACGCACTACACTAACTTGTAGCTTTAGCTGAACACTGTGCACTACACTAACTTATAGCTTTAGCTGAACATTGTTCAGAGGATGCACTACACTAACTTGTAGCTTTAGCTGAACACTGTGCAGAGGTCATACTACACTAACTTGTAGCTTTAGCTGAACACTGAGGAGTACGCACTACACTAACTTGTAGCTTTAGCTTAACACTGTGAGGAGGACGCACTACACTAATTTGTAGCTTTAGCTGAACACTGTGCACTACACTAATTTGTAGCTTTAGCTGAACACTGTGAGGAGGACTCACTACACTAACTTGTAGCTTTAGCTGAACACTGTGAGGAGGACGCACTACACTAACTTGTAGCTTTAGCTGAACACTGTGAGGAGGACGCACTACACTAATTTGTAGCTTTAGTTGAACACTGTGCACTACACTAACTTGTAGCTTTAGATGAACACTGTTCAGAGGACGCACTACACTAACTTGTAGCTTTAGCTGAACACTGTTCAGAGGATGCACTACACTAACTTGTAGCTTTAGCTGAACACTGTTCAGAGGACGCACTACACTAACTTGTAGCTTTAGCTGAGCACTATGCACTACACTAACTTATAGCTTTAGCTGAACATTGTTCAGAGGACGCACTACACTAACTTGTAGCTTTAGCTGAACACTGTGCAGAGGTCATACTACACTAACTTGTAGCTTTAGCTGAACACTGTGAGGAGGACGCACTACACTAACTTGTAGCTTTAGCTGAACACTGTGAGGAGGACGCACTACACTAATTTGTAGCTTTAGCTGAACACTGTGCACTACACTAACTTGTAGCTTTAGCTGAACACTGTGCACTACACTAACTTGTAGCTTTAGCTGAACACTGTTCAGAGGACGCACTGCACTAACTTGTAGCTTTAGCTGAACACTGTGCACTACACTAACTTATAGCTTTAGCTGAACACTGTTCAGAGGACGCACTACACTAACTAATAGCTTTAGCTGAACACTGTGCAGAGGTCATACTACACTAACTTGTAGCTTTAGCTGAACACTGTGAGGAGGACGCACTACACCAACTTGTAGCTTTAGCTTAACACTGTGAGGAGGACGCACTACAATAATTTGTAGCGTTAGCTGAACACTGTGCACTACACTAATATGTAGCTTTAGCTGAACACTGTGAGGAGGACACACTACACTAACTTGTAGCTTTAGCTGAACACTGTGCACTACACTAATATGTAGCTTTAGCTGAACACTGTGAGGAGGACACACTACACTAACTTGTAGCTTTAGCTGAACACTGTGAGAAGGACGCACTACATTAACTTGTAGCTTTAGCTGAACACTGTGAGGAGGACGCACTACACTAACTTTTAGCTTTAGATGAACACTGTGCAGAGGTCACACTACACTAACTTGTAGCTTTAGCTGAACACTGAGGAGGACGCACTACACCAACTTGTAGCTTTAGCTGAACACTGTGAGGAGGACGCACTACACTAATGTGTAGCTTTAGCTGAACACTGTGCACTACACTAACTTGTAGCTTTAGCTGAACACTGTGAGGAGGGCACACTACACTAACTTGTAGCTTTAGCTGAACACTGTTCAGAGGACGCACTACACTAACTTGTAGCTTTAGCTGAACACTGTGCACTACACTAACTTGTAGCTTTAGCTGAACACTGTGAGGAGGGTGCACTACACTAACTTGTAGCTTTAGCTGAACACTGTTCAGAGGACGCACTACACTAACTTGTAGCTTTAGCTGAACACTGTGAGGAGGACGCACTACACCAACGTGTAGCTTTAGCTGAACACTGTGCACTACACTAAATGTAGCTTTAGCTGAACACTGTTCAGAGGACACACTACACTAACTTGTGGCTTTAGCTGAACACTGTTCAGAGGACGCACTACACTAATTGGTAGCTTTAGCTGAACACTGTGCAGAGGTCCCACTACACTAACTTGTAGCTTTAGCTGAACACTGTGAGGAGGACGCACTACACTAACTTTTAGCTTTAGATGAACACTGTGCAGAGGTCACACTACACTAACTTGTAGCTTTAGCTGAACACTGTGAGGAGGACGCACTACACTAATTTGTAGCTTTAGCTGAACACTGTGCACTACACTAACTTGTAGCTTTAGCTGAACACTGTGAGGAGGGCGCACTACACTAACTTGTAGCTTTAGCTGAACACTGTTCAGAGGACGCACTACATTAACTTGTAGCTTTAGCTGAACACTGTGAGGAGGACGCACTACACTAACGTTTAGCTTTAGCTGAACACTGTGAGGAGGACGCACTACACCAACTTGTAGCTTTAGCTGAACACTGTTCAGAGGACACACTACACTAACTTGTAGCTTTAGCTGTACACTGTTCAGAGGACGCACTACACTAACTTGTAGCTTTAGCTGAACACTGTGTACTACACTAACTTATAGCTTTAGCTGAACACTGTTCAGAGGACGCACTACACTAACTTGTAGCTTTAGCTGAACACTGTGCAGAAGTCATACTACACTAACTTGTAGCTTTAACTGAACACTGTGAGGAGGATGCACTACACTAACGTTTAGCTTTAGCTGAACACTGTGAGGAGGACGCACTACACTAACTTGTAGCTTTAGCTGAACACTGTTCAGAGGACACACTACACTAACTTGTAGCTTTAGCTGAAGACTGTTCAGAGGACGCACTTCACTAACTTGTAGCTTTAGCTGAACACTGTGCAGAGGTCGCACTACACTAACTTGTAGCTTTAGCTGAACACTGTGAGGAGGACGCACTACACTAACTTGTAGCTTTAGATGGACACTGTGCAGAGGTCACACTACACTAACTTGTAGCTTTAGCTGAACACTGTGAGGAGGATGCACTACACTAACTTGTAGCTTTAGCTTAACACTGTGAGGAGGACGCACTACACTAATTTGTAGCTTTAGCTGAACACTGTGCACTACACTAATATGTAGTTTTATCTGAACACTGTGAGGAGGACACACTACACTAACTTGTAGCTTTAGCTGAACACTGTGCAGAGGTCACACTACACTAACTTGTAGCTTTAGCTGAACACTGTGAGGAGGACGCACTACACTAAATTGTAGCTTTAGCTGAACACTGTTCAGAGGACGCACTACACTAACTTGTAGCTTTAGCTGATCACTGTTCAGAGGACGCACTACACTAACTTGTAGCTTTAGCTGAACACTGTGCACTACACTAACTTATAGCTTTAGCTGAACATTGTTCAGAGGATGCACTACACTAACTTGTAGCTTTAGCTGAACACTGTGCAGAGGTCATACTACACTAACTTGTAGCTTTAGCTGAACACTGAGGAGTACGCACTACACTAACTTGTAGCTTTAGCTGAACACTGTGAGGAGGACGCACTACACTAATTTGTAGCTTTAGCTGAACACTGTGCACTACACTAACTTGTAGCTTTAGCTGAACACTGTGAGGTTGACGCACTACACTAACTTGTAGCTTTAGCTTAACACTGTGAGGAGGACGCACTACACTAATTTGTAGCTTTAGCTGAACACTGTGCACTACACTAATTTGTAGCTTTAGCTGAACACTGTGAGGAGGACTCACTACACTAACTTGTAGCTTTAGCTGAACACTGTGAGGAGGACGCACTACACTAATTTGTAGCTTTAGTTGAACACTGTGCACTACACTAACTTGTAGCTTTAGATGAACACTGTTCAGAGGACGCACTACACTAACTTGTAGCTTTAGCTGAACACTGTTCAGAGGATGCACTACACTAACTTGTAGCTTTAGCTGAACACTGTTCAGAGGACGCACTACACTAACTTGTAGCTTTAGCTGAACACTGTGCAGAGGTCATACTACACTAACTTGTAGCTTTAGCTGAACACTGTGAGGAGGACGCACTACACTAACTTGTAGCTTTAGCTGAACACTGTGAGGAGGACGCACTACACTAATTTGTAGCTTTAGCTGAACACTGTGCACTACACTAACTTGTAGCTTTAGCTGAACACTGTGAGGAGGGCGTACTACACTAACTTGTAGCTTTAGCTGAACACTGTTCAGAGGACGCACTGCACTAACTTGTAGCTTTAGCTGAACACTGTGCACTACACTAACTTATAGCTTTAGCTGAACACTGTTCAGAGGACGCACTACACTAACTAATAGCTTTAGCTGAACACTGTGCAGAGGTCATACTACACTAACTTGTAGCTTTAGCTGAACACTGTGAGGAGGACGCACTACACCAACTTGTAGCTTTAGCTTAACACTGTGAGGAGGACGCACTACAATAATTTGTAGCTTTAGCTGAACACTGTGCACTACACTAATATGTAGCTTTAGCTGAACACTGTGAGGAGGACACACTACACTAACTTGTAGCTTTAGCTGAACACTGTGCACTACACTAATATGTAGCTTTAGCTGAACACTGTGAGGAGGACACACTACACTAACTTGTAGCTTTAGCTGAACACTGTGCAGAGGTCATACTACACTAACTTGTAGCTTTAGCTGAACACTGTGAGGAGTACGCACTACACTAACTTTTAGCTTTAGCTGAACACTGTGAGGAGGATGCACTACACTAACTTGTAGCTTTAGATGGATACTGTGCAGAGGTTACACTACACTAACTTGTAGCTTTAGCTGAACACTGTGAGGTTGACGCACTACACTAACTTGTTGCTTTAGCTTAACACTGTGAGGAGGACACACTACACTAACTTGTAGCTTTTGCTGAACACTGTGCAGAGGTCGCACTACACTAACTTGTAGCTTTAGCTGAACACTGTGAGAAGGACGCACTACACTAACTTGTAGCTTTAGCTGAACACTGTGAGGAGGACGCACTACACTAACTTTTAGCTTTAGATGAACACTGTGCAGAGGTCACACTACACTAACTTGTAGCTTTAGCTGAACACTGTGAGGAGGACGCACTACACTAATTTGTAGCTTTAGATGAACACTGTGCACTACACTAACTTGTAGCTTTAGCTGAACACTGTGAGGAGGGCGCACTACACTAACTTGTAGCTTTAGCTGAACACTGTTCAGAGGACACACTGCACTAACTTGTAGCTTTAGCTGAACACTGCACTACACTTACTTATAGCTTTAGCTGAACACTGTTCAGAGGACGCACTACACTAACTTGTAGCTTTAGCTGAACACTGTGCAGAGGTCATACTACACTAACTTGTAGCTTTAGCTGAACACTGTGAGGAGGATGCACTACACCAACTTGTAGCTTTAGCTTAACACTGTGAGGAGGATGCACTACAATAATCTGTAGCTTTAGCTGAACACTGTGCACTACACTAATATGTAGCTTTAGCTGAACACTGTGAGGAGGACACACTACATTAACTTGTAGCTTTAGATGGACACTGTGAGGAGGACGCACTACACCAACTTGTAGCTTTAGCTTAACACTGTGAGGAGGACGCACTACACTAATTTGTAGCTTTAGCTGAACACTGTGCACTACACTAACTTGTAGCTTTAGCTGAACACTGTTCAGAGGACACACTACACTAACTTGTAGCTTTAGCTGAACACTGTTCAGAGGACACACTACACTAACTTGTAGCTTTAGCTGAACACTGTGAGGAGGACGCACTACACTAACATTTAGCTTTAGCTGAACACTGAGGAGGACGCATTACACTAACTTGTAGCTTTAGCTGAACACTGCGCACTACACTAACTTGTAGCTTTAGCTGAACACTGTGAGGAGGACGCACTACACTAACTTGTAGCTTTAGCTGAACACTGTGCAGAGGTCGCACTACACTAACTTGTAGCTTTAGCTGAACACTGTGAGGAGGACGCACTACACTAACTTGTAGCTTTAGATGGACACTGTGCAGAGGTCATACTACACTAACTTGTAGCTTTAGCTGAACACTGTGAGGAGGACACACTACACTAACTTGTAGCTTTAGCTGAACACTGTGCGGAGGACACACTAAACTAACTTGTAGCTTTAGCTGAACACTGTGAGGAGGACACACTAAACTAACTTGTAGCTTTAGCTGAACACTGTGAGGAGGACGCACTACACTAACTTTTAGCTTTAGATGAACACTGTGCAGAGGTCACACTACACTAACTTGTAGCTTTAGCTGAACACTGTGAGGAGGACGCACTACACTAATTTGTAGCTTTAGCTGAACACTGTGCACTACACTAACTTGTAGCTTTAGCTGAACACTGTGAGGAGAGCGCACTACACTAAATTGTAGCTTTAGCTGAACACTGTTCAGAGGACGCACTACACTAACTTGTAGATTTAGATGAACACTGTGCACTTCACTAACTTATAGCTTTATCTGAACACTGTTCAGAGGACGCACTACACTAACTTGTAGCTTTAGCTGAACACTGTGCAGAGGTCATACTACACTAACTTGTAGCTTTAGCTGAACACTGTGAGGAGGACGCACTACACTAACTTGTAGCTTTAACTGAACACTGTGCAGGTCACACTACACTAACTTGTAGCTTTAGCTGAACACTGTGAGGAGGACGCACTACACTAACGTTTAGCTTTAGCTGAACACTGTGAGGAGGACGCACTACACTAACTTGTAGCTTTAGCTGAACACTGTGCACTACACTAACTTGTAGCTTTAGCTGAACACTGTTCAGAGGACACACTACACTAACTTGTAGCTTTAGCTGAACACTGTGAGGAGGACGCACTACACTAATTTGTAGCTTTAGCTGAACACTGTGAACTACACTAACTTGTAGCTGTAGCTGAACACTGTGAGCAGAATGCACTACACTAACTTGTAGCTTTAGCTGAACACTGTGAGGAGGACGCACTACACTAACTTGTAGCTTTAGCTGAACACTGTGCAGAGGTCGCACTACACTAACTTGTAGCTTTAGCTGAACACTGTGAGGAGGACGCACTACACTAACTTGTAGCTTTAGATGGACACTGTGCAGAGGTCACACTACACTAACTTGTAGCTTTAGCTGAACACTGTGAGGAGGACGCACAACACTAACTTGTAGCTTTAGCTTAACACTGTGAGGAGGACGCACTACACTAATTTGTAGCTTTAGCTGAACACTGTGCACTACACTAATATGTAGCTTTAGCTGAACACTGTGAGGAGGACACACTACACTAACTTGTAGCTTTAGCTGAACACTGTGCAGAGGTCATACTACACTAACTTGTAGCTTTAGCTGAACACTGTGAGGAGGACGCACTACACTAACGTTTAGCTTTAGCTGAACACTGTGAGGAGGACGCACTACACTAACTTGTAGCTTTAGCTGAACACTGTGCACTACACTAACTTGTAGCTTTAGCTGAACACTGTTCAGAGGACACACTACACTAACTTGTAGCTTTAGCTGAACACTGTTCAGAGGACACACTACACTAACTTGTAGCTTTAGCTGAACACTGTTCAGAGGACGCACTACACTAACTTGTAGCTTTAGCTGAACACTGTGCAGGAGGTCGCACTACACGAACTTGTAGCTTTAGTTGAACACTGTGAGGAGGATGCACTACACTAACTTGTAGCTTTAGCTGAACACTGTGAGGAGAACGCACTACACTAACTTGTAGCTTTAGCTGAACACTGTGCAGAGGTCGCACTACACTAACTTGTAGCTTTAGCTGAACACTGTGAGGAGGACACACTACACTAACTTGTAGCTTTAGCTGAACACTGTTCAGAGGACGCACTACACTAACTTGTAGCTTTAGCTGAACACTGTTCAGAGGACGCACTACACTAACTTGTAGCTTTAGCTGAACACTGTGAGGAGAACGCACTACACTAACTTGTAGCTTTAGCTGAACACTGTGCAGAGGTCGCACTACACTAACTTGTAGCTTTAGCTGAACACTGTGAGGAGGACGCACTACACTAACTTGTAGCTTTAGCTGAACACTGTGCACTACGCTAACTTGTAGCTTTAGCTGAACACTGTTCAGAGGACGCACTACACTAACTTGTAGCTTTAGCTGAACACTGTGCAGAGGTCGCACTACACTAACTTGTAGCTTTAGCTGAACACTGTGAGGAGGACGCACTACACTAACTTGTAGCTTTAGATGGACACTGTGAGAAGGACGCACTACACTAACTTGTAGCTTTAGCTTAACACTGTGAGGAGGATGCACTACACTAATTTGTAGCTTTAGCTGAACACTGTGCACTACACTAATATGTAGCTTTAGCTGAACACTGTGAGGAGGACACACTACACTAACTTGTAGCTTTAGGTGAACACTGTGCAGAGGTCGCACTACACTAACTTGTAGCTTTAGCTGAACACTGTGAGGAGGACGCACTACACTAACTTGTAGCTTTAGCTGAACACTGTGAGGAGGACGCACTACACTAACTTTTAGCTTTAGATGAACACTGTGCAGAGGTCACAATACACTAACTTGTAGCTTTAGCTGAACACTGTGAGGAGGACGCACTACACTAATTTGTAGCTTTAGCTGAACACTGTGCACTACACTAACTTGTAGCTTTAGCTGAACACTGAGGAGGGCGCACTACACTAACTTGTAGCTTTAGCTGAACACTGTTCAGAGGACGCACTACACTAACTTGTAGCTTTAGCTGAACAATGTGCACTGCACTAACTTATAGCTTTAGCTGAACACTGTTCAGAGGACGCACTACACTAACTTGTAGCTTTAGCTGAACACTGTGCAGAGGTCGCACTACACTAACTTGTAGCTTTAGCTGAACACTGTGAGGAGGACGCACTACACTAACGTTTAGCTTTAGCTGAACACTGTGCACTACACTAACTTGTAGCTTTAGCTGAACACTGTTCAGAGGACACACTACACTAACTTGTAGCTTTAGCTGAACACTGTGAGGAGGACGCACTACACTAACTTGTAGCTTTAGATGGACACTGTGCAGAGGTCACACTACACTAACTTGTAGCTTTAGCTGAACACTGTGAGGAGGACGCACTACACTAACTTGTAGCTTTAGCTTAACACAGTGAGGAGGACGCACTACACTAACTTGTAGCTTTAGCTTAACACTGTGAGGAGGATGCACTACACTAATTTGTAGCTTTAGCTGAACACTGTGCACTACACTAATATGTAGCTTTAGCTGAACACTGTGAGGAGGACACACTACACTAACTTGTAGCTTTAGCTGAACACTGTGAGGAGGATGCACTACACTAACTTGTAGCTTTAGCTGAACACTGTGAGGAGGACGCACTACACTAATTTGTAGCTTTAGCTGAACACTGTTCAGAGGACGCACTACACTAACTTGTAGCTTTAGCTGAACACTGTGAGGAGGACGCACTACACTAATTTGTAGCTTTAGCTGAACACTGTGAACTACACTAACTTGTAGCTTTAGCTGAACACTGTGAGGAGAACGCACTACACTAACTTGTAGCTTTAGCTGAACACTGTGCAGAGGTCGCACTACACTAACTTGTAGCTTTAGCTGAACACTGTTCAGAGGACGCACTACACTAACTTGTAGCTTTAGCTGAACACTGTGCACTACACTAACTTGTAGCTTTAGCTGAACACTGTTCAGAGGACGCACTACACTAACTTGTAGCTTTAGCTGAACACTGTGCAGAGGTCGCACTACACTAACTTGTAGCTTTAGCTGAACACTGTGAGGAGGACGCACTACACTAACTTGTAGCTTTAGATGGACACTGTGAGAAGGACGCACTACACTCATTTGTAGCTTTAGCTGAACACTGTGCACTACACTAACTTGTAGCTTTAGCTGAACACTGAGGAGGGCGCACTACACTAACTTGTAGCTTTAGCTGAACACTGTTCAGAGGACGCACTACACTAACTTGTAGCTTTAGCTGAACAATGTGCACTACACTAACTTATAGCTTTAGCTGAACACTGTTCAGAGGACGCACTACACTAACTTGTAGCTTTAGCTGAACACTGTGCAGAGGTCGCACTACACTAACTTGTAGCTTTAGCTGAACACTGTGAGGAGGACGCACTACACTAACGTTTAGCTTTAGCTGAACACTGTGCACTACACTAACTTGTAGCTTTAGCTGAACACTGTTCAGAGGACACACTACACTAACTTGTAGCTTTAGCTGAACACTGTGAGGAGGACGCACTACACTAACTTGTAGCTTTAGCTGAACACTGTGCAGAGGTCGCACTACACTAACTTGTAGCTTTAGCTGAACACTGTGAGGAGGACGCACTACACTAACGTTTAGCTTTAGCTGAACACTGTGCACTACACTAACTTGTAGCTTTAGCTGAACACTGTTCAGAGGACACACTACACTAACTTGTAGCTTTAGCTGAACACTGTGAGGAGGACGCACTACACTAACTTGTAGCTTTAGATGGACACTGTGCAGAGGTCACACTACACTAACTTGTAGCTTTAGCTGAACACTGTGAGGAGGACGCACTACACTAATTTGTAGCTTTAGCTGAACACTGTGCACTACACTAATATGTAGCTTTAGCTGAACACTGTGAGGAGGACACACTACACTAATTTGTAGCTTTAGCTGAACACTGTTCAGAGGACGCACTACACTAACTTGTAGCTTTAGCTGAACACTGTGAGGAGGATGCACTACACTAACTTGTAGCTTTAGCTGAACACTGTGAGGAGGACGCACTACACTAATTTGTAGCTTTAGCTGAACACTGTTCAGAGGACGCACTACACTAACTTGTAGCTTTAGCTGAACACTGTGAGGAGGACGCACTACACTAATTTGTAGCTTTAGCTGAACACTGTGAACTACACTAACTTGTAGCTTTAGCTGAACACTGTGAGGAGAACGCACTACACTAACTTGTAGCTTTAGCTGAACACTGTGCAGAGGTCGCACTACACTAACTTGTAGCTTTAGCTGAACACTGTTCAGAGGACGCACTACACTAACTTGTAGCTTTAGCTGAACACTGTGCACTACACTAACTTGTAGCTTTAGCTGAACACTGTTCAGAGGACGCACTACACTAACTTGTAGCTTTAGCTGAACACTGTGCAGAGGTCGCACTACACTAACTTGTAGCTTTAGCTGAACACTGTGAGGAGGACGCACTACACTAACTTGTAGCTTTAGATGGACACTGTGAGAAGGACGCACTACACTAACTTGTAGCTTTAGCTTAACACTGTGAGGAGGATGCACTACACTAATTTGTAGCTTTAGCTGAACACTGTGCACTACACTAATATGTAGCTTTAGCTGAACACTGTGAGGAGGACACACTACACTAACTTGTAGCTTTAGGTGAACACTGTGCAGAGGTCGCACTACACTAACTTGTAGCTTTAGCTGAACACTGTGAGGAGGACGCACTACACTAACTTGTAGCTTTAGCTGAACACTGTGAGGAGGACGCACTACACTAACTTTTAGCTTTAGATGAACACTGTGCAGAGGTCACAATACACTAACTTTTAGCTTTAGCTGAACACTGTGAGGAGGACGCACTACACTAATTTGTAGCTTTAGCTGAACACTGAGCACTACACTAACTTGTAGCTTTAGCTGAACACTGAGGAGGGCGCACTACACTAACTTGTAGCTTTAGCTGAACACTGTTCAGAGGACGCACTACACTAACTTGTAGCTTTAGCTGAACACTGTGCACTACACTAACTTATAGCTTTAGCTGAACACTGTTCAGAGGACGCACTACACTAACTTGTAGCTTTAGCTGAACACTGTGCAGAGGTCGCACTACACTAACTTGTAGCTTTAGCTGAACACTGTGAGGAGGACGCACTACACTAACGTTTAGCTTTAGCTGAACACTGTGCACTACACTAACTTGTAGCTTTAGCTGAACACTGTTCAGAGGACACACTACACTAACTTGTAGCTTTAGCTGAACACTGTGAGGAGGACGCACTACACTAACTTGTAGCTTTAGATGGACACTGTGCAGAGGTCACACTACACTAACTTGTAGCTTTAGCTGAACACTGTGAGGAGGACGCACTACACTAACTTGTAGCTTTAGCTTAACACTGTGAGGAGGACGCACTACACTAATTTGTAGCTTTAGCTGAACACTGTGCACTACACTAATATGTAGCTTTAGCTGAACACTGTGAGGAGGACACACTACACTAACTTGTAGCTTTAGCTGAACACTGTGAGGAGGATGCACTACACTAACTTGTAGCTTTAGCTGAACACTGTGAGGAGGACGCACTACACTAACTTGTAGCTTTAGCTGAACACTGTTCAGAGGACGCACTACACTAACTTGTAGCTTTAGCTGAACACTGTACACTACACTAACTTATAGATTTAGCTGAACATTGTTCAGAGGACGCACTAAACTAACTTGTAGCTTTAGCTGAACACTGTGCAGAGGTCATACTACACTAACTTGTAGCTTTAGCTGAACACTGTGAGGAGGACGCACTACACTAACTTTTAGCTTTAGCTGAACACTGTGAGGAGGACGCACTACACTAACTTGTAGCTTTAGATGGACACTGTGCAGAGGTCACACTACACTAACTTGTAGCTTTAGCTGAACACTGTGAGGACGCACTACACTTACTTGTAGCTTTAGCTTAACACTGTGAGGAGGACGCACTACACTAATTTGTAGCTTTATCTGAACACTGTGCACTACACTAACTTGTAGCTTTAGCTGAACACTGTGAGGAGGACGCACTACACTAACTTGTAGCTTTAGCTGAACACTGTGAGGAGGACGCACTACACTAACTTGTAGCTTTAGCTGAACACTGTGAGGAGGACACACTACACTAATTTGTAGCTTTAGCTGAACACTGTGCACTACACTAACTTGTAGCTTTAGCTGAACACTGTTCAGAGGACGCACTACACTAACTTGTAGCTTTAGCTGAACACTGTTCAGAGGACGCACTACACTAACTTGTAGCTTTAGCTGAACACTGTGAGGAGGACACACTACACTAATTTGTAGCTTTAGCTGAACACTGTGCACTACACTAACTTGTAGCTTTAGCTGAACACTGTTCAGAGGACGCACTACACTAACTTGTAGCTTTAGCTGAACACTGTTCAGAGGACGCACTACACTAACTTGTAGCTTTAGCTGAACACTATGCACTACACTAACTTATAGCTTTAGCTGAACATTGTTCAGAGGACGCACTACACTAACTTGTAGCTTTAGCTGAACACTGTGCAGAGGTCATACTACACTAACTTGTAGCTTTAGCTGAACACTGTGAGGAGGACACACTACACTAACTTATAGCTTTAGCTGAACACTGTGAGGAGGACGCACTACACTAACTTGTAGCTTTAGCTGAACACTGTTCAGAGGACGCACTACACTAACTTGTATCTTTAGCTGAACACTGTGCAGAGGTTGCACTACACTAACTTGTAGCTTTAGCTGAACACTGTTCAGAGGACGCACTACACTAACTGTAAATAGTCTAGCTGCCTGACTGCGGTACTAATAGGATCAGAGGAACACCAGCAATTTTCTTCAGGTAGCTGTAAATACTGTAACAACACAAGCCTGCCTACACTAACTTGTAGCTTTAGCTGAACACTGTGAGGAGGACGCACTACACTAACTTTTAGCTTTATCTGAACACTGTGAGGAGGACGCACTACACTGACTTGTAGCTTTAGCTGAACACTACACTAACTTGTAGCTTTAGCTGAACACTGTTCAGAGGACGCACTACACTAACTTGTAGCTTTAGCTGAACACTGTTCAGAGGACGCACTACACTAACTTGTAGCTTTAGCTGAACACTGTGAGGAGGACGCACTACACTAACTTGTAGCTTTAGCTGAACACTGTGAGGAGGACGCACTACACTAATTTGTAGCTTTAGCTGAACACTGTGAACTACACTAACTTGTAGCTGTAGCTGAACACTGTGAGCAGAATGCACTACACTAACTTGTAGCTTTAGCTGAACACTGTGAGGAGGACGCACTACACTAACTTGTAGCTTTAGCTGAACACTGTTCAGAGGACGCACTACACTAACTTGTAGCTTTAGCTGAACACTGTGAGGAGGACGCACTACACTAATTTGTAGCTTTAGCTGAACACTGTGAACTACACTAACTTGTAGCTGTAGCTGAACACTGAGCAGGACGCACTACACTAACTTGTAGCTTTAGCTGAACACTGTGAGGAGGACGCACTACACTAACTTGTAGCTTTAGCTGAACACTGTTCAGAGGACGCACTACACTAACTTGTATCTTTAGCTGAACACTGTGCAGAGGTTGCACTACACTAACTTGTAGCTTTAGCTGAACACTGTTCAGAGGACGCACTACACTAACTGTAAATAGTCTAGCTGCCTGACTGCGGTACTAATAGGATCAGAGGAACACCAGCAATTTTCTTCAGGTAGCTGTAAATACTGTAACAACACAAGCCTGCCTACACTAACTTGTAGCTTTAGCTGAACACTGTGAGGAGGACGCACTACACTAACTTTTAGCTTTATCTGAACACTGTGAGGAGGACGCACTACACTGACTTGTAGCTTTAGCTGAACACTACACTAACTTGTAGCTTTAGCTGAACACTGTTCAGAGGACGCACTACACTAACTTGTAGCTTAGCTGAACACTGTTCAGAGGACGCACTACACTAACTTGTAGCTTTAGCTGAACACTGTGAGGAGGACGCACTACACTAACTTGTAGCTTTAGCTGAACACTGTGAGGAGGACGCACTACACTAATTTGTAGCTTTAGCTGAACACTGTGAACTACACTAACTTGTAGCTGTAGCTGAACACTGTGAGCAGAATGCACTACACTAACTTGTAGCTTTAGCTGAACACTGTGAGGAGGACGCACTACACTAACTTGTAGCTTTAGCTGAACACTGTTCAGAGGACGCACTACACTAACTTGTAGCTTTAGCTGAACACTGTGAGGAGGACGCACTACACTAATTTGTAGCTTTAGCTGAACACTGTGAACTACACTAACTTGTAGCTGTAGCTGAACACTGTGAGGAGGACGCACTACACTAACTTGTAGCTTTAGCTGAACACTGTGAGGAGGACGCACTACACTAACTTGTAGCTTTAGCTGAACACTGTGAGGAGGACACACTACACTAATTTGTAGCTTTAGCTGAACACTGTGCACTACACTAACTTGTAGCTTTAGCTGAACACTGTTCAGAGGACGCACTACACTAACTTGTAGCTTTAGCTGAACACTGTTCAGAGGACGCACTACACTAACTTGTAGCTTTAGCTGAACACTGTGAGGAGGACACACTACACTAATTTGTAGCTTTAGCTGAACACTGTGCACTACACTAACTTGTAGCTTTAGCTGAACACTGTTCAGAGGACGCACTACACTAACTTGTAGCTTTAGCTGAACACTGTTCAGAGGACGCACTACACTAACTTGTAGCTTTAGCTGAACACTATGCACTACACTAACTTATAGCTTTAGCTGAACATTGTTCAGAGGACGCACTACACTAACTTGTAGCTTTAGCTGAACACTGTGCAGAGGTCATACTACACTAACTTGTAGCTTTAGCTGAACACTGTGAGGAGGACACACTACACTAACTTATAGCTTTAGCTGAACACTGTGAGGAGGACGCACTACACTAACTTGTAGCTTTAGCTGAACACTGTTCAGAGGACGCACTACACTAACTTGTATCTTTAGCTGAACACTGTGCAGAGGTTGCACTACACTAACTTGTAGCTTTAGCTGAACACTGTTCAGAGGACGCACTACACTAACTGTAAATAGTCTAGCTGCCTGACTGCGGTACTAATAGGATCAGAGGAACACCAGCAATTTTCTTCAGGTAGCTGTAAATACTGTAACAACACAAGCCTGCCTACACTAACTTGTAGCTTTAGCTGAACACTGTGAGGAGGACGCACTACACTAACTTTTAGCTTTATCTGAACACTGTGAGGAGGACGCACTACACTGACTTGTAGCTTTAGCTGAACACTACACTAACTTGTAGCTTTAGCTGAACACTGTTCAGAGGACGCACTACACTAACTTGTAGCTTTAGCTGAACACTGTTCAGAGGACGCACTACACTAACTTGTAGCTTTAGCTGAACACTGTGAGGAGGACGCACTACACTAACTTGTAGCTTTAGCTGAACACTGTGAGGAGGACGCACTACACTAATTTGTAGCTTTAGCTGAACACTGTGAACTACACTAACTTGTAGCTGTAGCTGAACACTGTGAGCAGAATGCACTACACTAACTTGTAGCTTTAGCTGAACACTGTGAGGAGGACGCACTACACTAACTTGTAGCTTTAGCTGAACACTGTTCAGAGGACGCACTACACTAACTTGTAGCTTTAGCTGAACACTGTGAGGAGGACGCACTACACTAATTTGTAGCTTTAGCTGAACACTGTGAACTACACTAACTTGTAGCTGTAGCTGAACACTGTGAGCAGGACGCACTACACTAACTTGTAGCTTTAGCTGAACACTGTGAGGAGGACGCACTACACTAACTTGTAGCTTTAGCTGAACACTGTTCAGAGGACGCACTACACTAACTTGTAGCTTTAGCTGAACACTGTGCACTACACTAACTTATAGCTTTAGCTGAACATTGTTCAGAGGACGCACTACACTAACTTGTAGCTTTAGCTGAACACTGTGCAGAGGTCATACTACACTAACTTGTAGCTTTAGCTGAACACTGTGAGGAGGACGCACTACACTAACTTTTAGCTTTAGCTGAACACTGTGAGGAGGACGCACTACACTGACTTGTAGCTTTTTCTGAACACTGTACACTACACTAACTTGTAGCTTTAGCTGAACACTGTTCAGAGGACGCACTACACTAACTTGTAGCTTTAGCTGAACACTGTTCAGAGGACACACTACACTAATTGGTAGCTTTAGCTGAACACTGTGCAGAGGTTGCACTACACTAACTTGTAGCTTTAGCTGAACACTGAGGAGGACACACTACACTAACTTATAGCTTTAGCTGAACACTGAGGAGGATGCACTACACTAACTTGTAGCTTTAGCTGAACACTGTTCAGAGGACGCACTACACTAACTTGTAGCTTTAGCTGAGCACTGTGCAGAGGTCACACTACACTAACTTGTAGCTTTAGCTGAACACTGTTCAGAGGACTGTACTGTAACAACACAAGCCTGCCTGTCAGTAGGAAGATAATAACAGGAACGATCTAGCTAAACTGAATACAGTGTATATATATATATATATATATATATAACACCTGGGATGCATATATATACACAATACACTGTAAGTGCAGCTAACTCACTGACTGTCCTGCCTAATCTATCTAACTTGACACTGTCTCTCTGTCTCTCAACGTCGGAACACACACTACACAGGGCGTCCGTGCAGGTGGCTTTATATAGTGTGGGGCGTGTACTAAACCCCCTGAGCCATAATTGGCCAAAGCCACCCTGGCTTTGGCCAATTACAGCTCTCTCTACAGACGGTGCTGTGATTGGCCAAGCATGCGGGTCATAGTGCATGCTTGGCCAATCATCAGCCAGCAATGCACTGCGATGCCGCAGTGAATTATGGGCCGTGACGTGCCACAAGAATTTGGCACGACCGGCCATATCGTTCGTAATTCGGCGAACGGGCAAACACGAAGCTCATCCCTAGTCTTAGCATATAGAACTGTAGCTTATAAAATGGGTAGTTGCACCCAGCGATATATGGCCTGACCTTGTAGAAAACAATTGACACTAAACAAGTAAAGAACTCACTTAGGTTCATTGCTTTCCCATTTCCTGCTAATGTGCTCTAGCAACTTCAGAGAATATTGGTTAGATTATAGGTGTTTATCCACACTTCCCACTTATGTTTGATGGTGTCTCTATTGCCATGAATAATGGCATATAAGTTTTCGTAGGCACAATGTATATTCACCCTAGAGACAACTTCTGCGAGAGTAGGACCCACATCTTTTTTCCATTGACACATTATGGTCAGTCTGCCTGTTAATAATATATGTATAACTACTGTTCTATAGTTGCTTGTAAAATTATCTATAGAGATAGTCCTACTAGTGCCAATGCCAGTAAGGGGCAGGTAATGTTCCCTGTAATTGACAAGATCAATTTGAAAACAGATTTACAAAAACTAGTTACTGTTCTACAATACCAAAGTATATGTAATAGGTTCCCAGGTTGCCTGCATTTACATCAGCAATCTGGGGGTTGTTCTTTATAAATTTTAGATAGCCGGACTGGAGTCAGGTACCAACTATAAAATATTTTATAAACATTTTCCCAGTGAGACACACAATGAGAAGCTCCTAGTTTATATTTAATTGCTTGGTTCCATTCTTGCTCTGAATATGATCTACCTAGTTCTTCTTCCCATTTCATTATAGTAGGTGTTTGTGCTATTGGAGTTTTGGCTTGCTATAAGGAATAAAGAATGGATATGCCTCTTTTTTGGTAAGGGTCTTTATGATAATATTCCCAGATACATTTATCCAAAGATATGGTAGTAGAAGTTAGCGTATGATTAAAATGTTGGATCTGGAACATCTTAAACCTATCTCTGCATGTGATTTTTTCTGGACTTTCTTTTAGCATGGTATATCCAGCTTCTAACCATGTTTTAACCAAGAGGCCTGGAATTAAGATCACAAAATATTGAAGTGGTATATTATAGAGAGGTATATGAATGTGTGCATTGCTCCTGTCTAGAAGACATTTCCATGCTGTGAGAGATGCAGAGATAGAAGAGTGGTCTGGTATATGAATTGGTTTATTAGTGGCTGGTGCTATCAATAATGCTTGGATGTTAGTACTCTTTACCATAGCTTGCTCTAATAAGACCCACTGCTTTACTGGGGATGGTTCAAACCATGCTTTTACCTGGTCTAGAAGTGTCGCCCTATAGTAATCTTTAAGTACTGGAACTCCTATACTTCCATTAGATCTATTTTTCTACAAGAGTAGAGAAGGCAATTATTGCTTTAGTTCCTTTCCAAATAAAAGATTGAAACGAGGCATTGAGTTTGTTAAAAAAAAAATGAGCTGGTAAGGGTATTGGCACCACCCTAAAAATGTAGAGGATTCTTGGTAAAATAACCATTTTAAAGTGTTTGTAAACCGACTTTGAAAAAAAAACATCTGGGGTGCCAAGGTTCGCCATCACTGCCCTAGGTATTGTATTTTATCATTATCCCAATTGCAAGGAAATAGTGATTTCATTTTGGTGCATATTTTGTGATTAAGATTAGTTGTCAGAACCTGGCATTTGGATACATTAACTTTATAGTATGAACAGGGCACCAAAGGCCTAAATTGATGTGCACACTGTTGGCAAGGAAGATTCCAGCTCTGAAAGTGTCAAAGGTAAATTTTCTGCAAATAGGCGATCTTATGGCATTTACCAGCTACTGGAATGCCTTTTATAGATGGAGCATCTCTAATGGCAGCCGCAAAAGGTTCCATTACTAATGTAAAAAAAGGGAGCTAAGGGGCACCCCTGTCTTGTGCCATTAGCAATATTAAAGGCATCGGAGAGTACAGAGGAGGTAAAAACTTGTGCCGAAGGTTTTGTGTATAATGCTAAAATAGCTAAGAGAATACAGCCTTTGAATCCAAATTTGGTTAAAGTAGCTTGTAAATACTCCCAATGTACCCAAGTCTATCTTATTCTATCTTATTCCCTATTGCCTTCTTTTCCCATAATTTGTTTGTCCTGGAAAGGAACTATGATGTCAGGGACCGGGAGCTTTTGGCAATTAAAGCTGCGTTAGAAGAATGGCACTACTTGCTGGAAGGGGCAGCTCACCCAATTCTAGTGTACACAGACCACAAAAATCTAGAATATCTGAGAACTGCAAAACGTTTGAAACCATGTCAAGCCAGGTGGGCACTATTATTTTCTAAATTTTCCTTTCATGTTACATACCGGCCCGGCTCAAAAAACACAAAACCAGATGTCTTGTCCCGTATGTTCAGTGACTCTAGAACTGCCACTCCAGACACCATTCTGCCCATGGAAAATTTTCTTCTGGAGCAGGAAGATCTACTTGCGCGGGTCAAACAGGCGTCCATCAATGTTCCCCCTTCTCTCGAAACAAAATTACATGCAAGGGATAGCCTGCTTTGGCATAATGATAAAACCTTCATACTTGAACTTTGTCATGACCATGTCTTAGTTGGGCACTTCAGCACTTCTAAAATGGCTGACCTGGTGCAGTGCACATTCTGGTGGCCTCAGGTAACAAAGAACTGTAAGGACTATGTGGAATCTTGCTCTATCTGTGCCTGAAGCAAATGTAATCGAACCAAGGCTTGGGGCTTGCTCAAACCTTTGCCCATTCCAGACAAACCCTGGAGGTCTATTTCCATGGATTTTATTGTGGAGCTTCCTCCCGCAGAAGGTCATACCACCATATTTGTAGTTGTAGACTGGCTATCCAAGATGGCGCACTTCATTCCTTCGAAAGGAACGCCATCCACCCCTGAAACGGCACAGGTTTTCATCAGGGTCAGACTACACGGAGTTCCTGCCAGCATCATCTCGGATAGGGGGGTACAATTCACTTCCAGATTCTGGAAAACATTATGCAAATCCCTTGGCATCAAATTGTCCTTCACCTCTGCCTACCACCCGCAGACAAAGAAGACCAATCAGACTCTTGAGCAGTACTTGCGATGTTTCTCTTCTTTCGCCCAGGATGACAGGATTTCTCTATTACCATTGGCTGAATTTGCCTACAATAACTCTACTCATTCTTCCATAAAACAAACTCCCTTCTTCGCCAACTACAGGTACCATCCATCATTCCCACCTAACTCTTTTCCAGAATGCTTGATGCCTTAAACTTCTTCAACACAAATAACAAACTGCTGCAGGAAACTATGGCTAAGGCGCAAGAACTCAACAAGGAGATCTTTGATAGGAAGAGTTGGGGAGAATTAGCCCTGAAGCCCGGAGATCAGGTATGGCTATCTACTGTGAATCTAAGGTTATCTTGCCCTTCTAAGAAGTTGGGTCCTAGGTTTGTAGGTCCTTTTTCTGTAAAGAGAAGGATCAATGAGGTGGCCTACGAGTTGTAACTACTGGATTCCATTCGGCTACACCCCGTTTTCCACGTCTCCTTACTTAAGCCTGCTGTTGATAATCCTTTTTCAGGATGAAGTACGGATCCCCCTGAGCCTGTCATTGTTAATGGGGAAGAGGAATATGAGGTGGAAGCAATCATAGACTGCCGGAAAAGAAATAATCAGACCCAATTCTTGGTGAAATGGAAGGGTTACGGCCCAGAAGAAAATTCTAGGGAACCGGAAGGTAACATTCATGCCAAGAGGCTAATCCAGTCTTTCAAGAGAGTTCACCTATGTGCGCACGTGTGCGAGAGTGCGAAAGTGGGAGAGTGTGCAAGCACGTGATTACCTGAGTTTAAAAAAAATAAATAATTGAGGGTGCCAATAATTTTGTCTAATCCATTTTTGGAATTTTGCATGAAAAGTGTAAGATTTGGCTTTTTGTTTGTCCACTTTTTTCTGTCATACTAATGCAATCAAAAGAAATAAACATGAGAATGCCTAAGCATTTGTAATTGCAACAATTTTCTGGGTGAGGTGGTGCACTATCTGACAGAAATGAAGGGATGCCAATATTTTTGGCCATGACTGTATATGAATTTATAGTTTGATGATTTGTTTGGGTAATGCTGTTACCCATAAGCATAGGTGAGATTCATTTTGAAGATTCACACTTGTCTGTACATAGCATAACAGCAGCAACCTGTTTCTTTGTTTGGCTTTTAGGATTTTGTTTTTGCTTTTTTGTTTTTTATTAATTAGTACAGGTATACACATCCATAGCATGGGTACATTTCTTTAAATAAGTGCAGATTACTGGCATTTAGCTGCTGTCAGACACAAACATCCATGTGAATGTAGCTTAATGGCTTTTGTGTCCTAAAGGATGTATACCAGGACCTCATGGAGAAGTTTTCTACAGAAGAAAGCCGAGGTTGAGGTAATTCCTTTCCTAGAATATAGAGTAAGCTTTTCTCTTTTCTGCAACAGAAGTACGTTAATGGTATATGGATACATAGGGAAGCTGGAATTTAGTGGAAAAAGATGAACTTAGCCTTTAGTCTAACATTTCTCACCAAGACATGGCCGCTCTTAATGGTAATCTTCCTTGTCGCTACTTTTTCTGGCTATTTCAATGAAGCTACTTCAACATGTCAATGGCAGACCAAAGAAACTATTTTCAATTCTGGAGGCTATTATTGCATTTGCCCTACATGTTCATCTCTGCTAATGTGACTTTTTTTTTAATAAAAGCTAACATTCCTTTATGATTCTCACACATACTGGCAGCATTGTCATAAACAACCTTTTTTTTTTTTTACCCGTGGCCTTTTATATAGTGTGCAACTATGGTCATTTGGTCCATGTGTGCCTCCTCTAGGAAGGGATACACAGATACAGAATATTACTTTGAAGTTTTAACTAGGTCAACAATTACCTATGAACACATTACTCCCACCAACAGTTAATATTTTATATCATGATATATTGTTTGTTTTGCTTTCTTGTTTGTAAACATGTTCTTTGGGAAGTGTTAACCAAAATAGGCAAAAATCAGCTTTCAGCTCTATCATATTAACAAAACTACAATTTCTTTGTGATCCTAATGGGGCGTACACACGGTCGGACTTTTCACCTGCAAAAGTCCGACGGACGCCGCCGGACCAAGTCCGGCGGACAATCCGACCTTGTGTGGTCTCCATCGGACTTCCGACGGACCATTTCGGTCGGAAATCCAACGTACTTTAGATTTGAAACTTACTTCAAATCTTACGTCGTAACTCCGCCGGACTCAGTTCCTGACGGAAAGCCCGTTCGTCTGTATGCTGGTCCGACGGACCAGATACGACGGAGGAGCAGGTTTCTGCATCTCGCGCTCGCTGCAATAGGAAAAACAAATTTTCCCATTGCGGCGAGGGCGGGGGCATCCCAGGCCCTTAGGTCTGGTATGGAACTTTAAGGGGAACCCCCCTAAGCCGAAGAACCGGTGTGGGGGTCCCCCCAAAATCCATTCCAGACCCCGATCCGAGCACGCAGCCCGGCCGGTCAGGAAAGGGGGTGGGGACGAGCGAGCGCCCCCCCTCCTGAACCGTACCAGGCCGCATGCCCTCAACATGGGGGGGGTGCTTTGGGGGAGGGGGCGCCTTGCGGTGCCCCCCCACCACAAAGCACCTTGTCCCCATGTTGATGAGGACAAGGGCCTCTTCCCGACAACCCTGGCCGTTGGTTGTCGGGGTCTGCGGGCAGGGGGCTTATCGGAATCCGGGAGCCCCCTATAATAAGAGGGCCCCCAGATCCCGGCCCCCCCACCCTATGTGAATGAGTATGGGGTACATGGTACCCCTACCCATTCACCTAGGTAAAAAGTGTCAATAATAAAACACAACACAGGTTTTTAAAATAATTTATTAAACAGCTCCGGGGGGGGTCTTCTTCCATCTTCGGGGGTCCCTCCGGTTCATCTTCTCCCGGCGTCCAGTTGGTTCTTCTCCACTCTCCGGCCTCTTCTCCCGGTGTCCCAGGTCTTCGGCCGGCCCCTCCGCTGTCTTCAGGTAGCTCTATTGCCAGCGGAAGTCCGGACTTCTGGGCTTCTGGGCTTCTTGTCTTCTCTTCTCTTCTCTTCCCCCAGATGTTGACACGACGCTCTCTCCGGCTGGACTGGTCTCGGAGGGCTGCGTTGTGACTTATATAGGCGGAGACCCCGCCCCCATATGATGTCACAGTCCCTGGGCATGCTGGGACTGTGACGTTTTAGGGGGCGTGGAGAAGAACCAACCGGACGCCGGGAGAAGATGAACCGGAGGGACCCCCGAAGACGGAAGAAGACCCCCCCCGGAGCTGTTTAATAAATTATTTTAAAAACCTGTGTTGTGTTTTATTATTGACACTTTTTACCTAGGTGAATGGGTAGGGGTACCATGTACCCCATACTCATTCACATAGGGTGGGGGGGGCCGGGATCTGGGGGCCCTCTTATTATAGGGGGCTCCCGGATTCTGATAAGCCCCCCGCCCGCAGACCCCGACAACCAACGGCCAGGGTTGTTGGGAAGAGACCCTTGTCCTCATCAACATGGGGACAAGGTGCTTTGTGGTGGGGGGGCACCGCAAGTCGCCCCCTCCCCCAAAGCACCCCCCCATGTTGAGGGCATGCGGCCTGGTACGGTTCAGGAGGGGGGGGGCGCTCGCTCATCCCCACCCCCTTTCCTGACCGGCCGGGCTGCGTGCTCGGATCGGGGTCTGGTATGGATTTTGGGGGGACCCCCACGCCGGTTTTTCGGCGTAGGGGGTTCCCCTTAAAGTTCCATACCAGACTTAAGGGCCTGGGATGCCTGCGACGGGGCTCGCAAGGTTTCAATCTCGCCAAAAAAAGCGGCGAGATTGAATTCCTTTTCTAGTCCCGTCGTACCCGAGTCACGTTCAAAATGAACGGACTTGTCCGTGTGTGGGAAAGTCCGTTCATTCTGAAAGTCCGGCGGAAGTCCGTCGGGAAGACCGGATTCCGGAAAGTCCGGCCGTGTGTAGGCAAGTCCGGCCGTTCAGAAAGTCCGGCGGTAGTCCGCCGGAAGTCTGGCGGCAAGCACGTCGGACCTAGCTTTCTACAAAGTCCGACCGTGTGTACGCCCCATAAGAGTTCACATTTATTTTGAATCTCAAGCCTATTTTCAGCAAGGATTAATGCCATATTGAAAAAACCCATGACAAGTTTGTGCCTTATTCCACACATTTCCTTTGAGTTTTTTAAACACACAATGGAGACTTGATTTTGTATTTATTTGATTTTTAAAGCCTATCTCTGGGCAGAGGTTCAAAATCACACCTCCTCCTACCCATTCATTTGATAAAGGGATTTAATAAAAGGGACCCAGTGTATTACCCACAAATTGGTTTTATCCCTTGCAATTCAGCTTCTGTTTTAAAAACAGTTCCATTGCAGAGCTGGTGAAATCCTTATTATCTACTGTACATACTGACATGGCAAGACTCTGTCACTATAGGAATTGCCAGGAAATAGACACAGAGTTTGCATGTCTGCTGGCTGCAGAGTTATAGAGCATTTATTTTGAGAGGAGAAGACTGCTCTGGCAGCTTTCTCCAGATTTTGATATTTCTGGATGGGGCTCTGTAGTTTGGAGATTCCTAAGAGTCTTGGTTGGGATGGAATCTCCAACCCTGTGCCTGGGTTTTGTGGACAGCCAGCAGGGTGTGTGCCCAGTTGCACATAGCCCTTATAATGATAGGCTGGTGAAGGCAGTAGGTGGTGGGAGTTGGAGGAGTGGCTGCATGTTTGAAGACAGATCCCTGTCAGGAAGACTGTCCACCCCTGTTGGAGAATGCAGCC
Source organism: Lithobates septentrionalis (assembly GCA_037952835.1). Lineage (NCBI taxonomy): Eukaryota > Metazoa > Chordata > Amphibia > Anura > Ranidae > Lithobates > Lithobates septentrionalis. The sequence goes on along the minus strand of JBBDGP010000334.1, from coordinate 6,292,925 downwards.
CGTGTGAGGGGGATTCTATGCCCAAGGCCTGGGAAAGGCTGGTCAACTATGAGAGTCTTGTAGGCTGAGGAAGCCAGTGAGCCCAAGGGGCTGGAGGGAATCCAGAAGTCGTTTGGGAGCAAACAGAGGTACTGCTGACCAGCGAGCCAGGCGGCTCAGTATGTTTTCATTTATGTTTGCTGAAGGAAGTGGAAACCCCTGCGTGGGAATCCTGGATGGAATTTTGTTTCTTTTTTTACTTTCAATAAAAGTGGGCTACCAGGTCCTTATCGACATGGACTCACTGCAGAAAAATAGCATCTACCACTGAGCTAAACCCTCCAATATTACAATACAAACAATGGCACCATGAGCTTTGAGCATGCATTGGTGGATTATTAAAATAAGCTGTGCAGTGGACTGTTCTATTCAGTATGTGGCTCTCCCTTAGTAACAAATGTGTGAGGCAGGATCAGACAGAGCAAAGCAAACCTCATCTAACACAGACGTAAGATAAGGAGAATTTACACTGAGTAAAGCCAGTCATAAAAGGCTCAAATCTCGGCTGGTTCAGCAGGGACCGGCCAAGATTTGAATTATGCATGAGCAGGTTGATTGTACCCAAGTTGATTGATTGATTAAATTAGGTACAATCAGCCTGTCAGATTATCAATGCAATTATTACCAGTAGCTACAGCCACTACCAATAATCACTGTGTGTTCTCCCAGCAGAGACAAATCCCCCTGCTTCCTCCTGCTGGGAGAACACAATATGTATAAAAGGAGGAAGTTGGGACTTTAACCACTTCAGCCCTGGAAGGTTTTACACCCTTCCTGACCAGAGCACGTTTTACAATTTGGCACTGCATCGTTTTAACTGGTAATTGCGCGGTCATGCAATGTTGTACCCAAACAAAATTTGCGTTCTTTTTTTTCCCACAAGTAGAGCTTTCTTTTGATGCTATTTGATCACCTTTGTGGTTTTTATTTTTTGTGATATACACAAAAAAAGAGCAACAATTTTGAAAAAAAAAACAATATTTTTTACTTTTTGCTATAATAAATATCCCCTAAAATGTTTTTAAAAAACACATTTCTTCTTCAGTTTAGGCCAATATATATTCTGCTACATATTTTTGGTAAAAAAAAAATCGCAATAAGCATATATTGATTGGTTTGCACAAAAGTTATAACGCCTACAAACTATGGGAAAGATTTATGGCATTTTTATTTATTTTTTTACTAGTAATGACGGTAATCTGTAATTTTTAGCAGTATTGCAACATTGTGATGCACAGATCGGACACTTTTGACACATTTTTGGGACCATTGACATTTATACAGCGATCAATGCTATAAATATGCACTGATTACTTTGTAAATGACACTGGTAGGAAAGGGGTTAACACTAGGGGGGCGATCAAGGGGTTAAATGTGTGTTCCCTCATTGTATTCTAACTGTATGGGGAAAGGACTGAGTAGGAGAGGAGACATATCGCTGTTCCTACATAGTAGGAACAAAGGACATGTCTCCACTCCTCTGAAATCACAGGGATTTGTGTGTTTACACACACAAATCCCTGTGCTGGTGCACGCGATCGCAAGTGGCTGTCGATGACCGCCTGCCACGCCCATCAGGTCCCCCTGCTTGCATCCATGCCCCCCTTTGGCGGCCATACGGGGTTTCACGCAGGGGGGTCATTAGAAGAAAGGATGCCCATTGGCTAGGTGGCTCATAGATTGGTCAATCTTTACAGTGCAAAGGATCCACCCATGACTTTGCAGACCTCTTCAGATAGGAAAGATCTTTGGTTCTAGACAATAAACAGCAAGAAGGGTTTACCAGCCTAGTGCATTACCTCAAACACCAAAACACCATTTATTAATTTTAACAATATATATATATATATATATACACACATATATATACACATACACACACACACACACATACAGTATATATATAGCCATGACCAAAAGTTTTGAGAATTACACAAATATTAAACACAAATATGTCGGCTTCCTCAGTTTTTATGATGCCAATTTTCATATACTCCAGAATGTTATGAAGAATGATCAGATGAATTTCAATTAATTGCAAAGACCCTCTTTGCCATGAAAAGGAACTTAATCCCATAAAAAAAACATTAACATTACATTTGTGAAAAAGGCTTCACGGCACCCAATAAAGTCCAGCAAGCGCCAGGAAAGTCTCCTACAGTTTATTCAGCTGCGAGATCGGGGCACAACCAGTGAAGTGCTTGCTCAGGAATGGCAGCAGGCAGGTATGAATGCATCGGCACGCACAGTGAGAAGAAGACTTTTAGAGGATGGCCTGATGTCAAGAAGGGTGGCAAAGAAGCCACTTCTCTCCAGGAAAAACATCAGGGACAGACTGATATTCTGCAAAAGGTACAGGAATGGGACTGCTGAGGACTGGGGTAAAGTCACTTTTTCTGATGAATCCCCTTTCCAATTGTTTGGGGCATTTGAAACAAACCTTGTCTGAAGGAAAAAGGTAAGCTCTACCATCAGGTCCTGTGGCAAACCAACAGTAAAGCATCCTGAGACCATCAATGTGTAGGGTTGCTTCTCAGCCAATGGAGTGGGCTCACTCACAATTTTGAAGATGGATAGTGGCGCTATCCCTACCAGTAATAGGAATGGGTCAGGCACTAACGTTCTCACTACTGTGGAGTGAGTTGGAGTTGCACTGAATCTCAAAGGTAATAAATAAAAAAAACAATTGACAACCCCTATTACTATAGTACATAAAAATCATGCAGACATCTAAATAAATGTGACACTCTAATATAAACAAATAATGCCACCAGCAATGAAGCTGTAATGTGATGACAATAAAATAAAATCCACCACGTGACAATAGTGTATAAATGATGACTAAAAAATACAACCAGTGAAAAGAAAAAAATTATATATAAATTAAATAAAAATAATAAAAAATATTAAAAAATAGTCCACATAAATAATGATGATAATGTGTGACAAAATCCAAAAAAGTGCAGGTGTCTTCAAAACCGTTCTGCTGTGATCCGCAAATTTCACCACACCTCAGTGATGTGATTCCACTCCCTTCTGAAGTTCAAACTCACCAGCTAATAAGGCCTCCCACTCTCGTGTTTGGCCAAACAGAGCCTCAACCCACTCTCATGGGGGTTAGCATGCGACCCAGATCTCCACTGCTAAACACCGGCCTCTCTCCTTAAAATGGTATTTCCATATGTGGAATGAAAGAAATGCTCCAATGGTGTAGTACCGTTAAAAAGATATTTATTCACTAAAACAGCGCCAATACACTCACATTCAAATAAAAAAATAGTAGGCAAATCACTTCACAGCAGTTGGAAAACAGCACGGCACACTGAACGGTGATATTGAAAAACTAAACCACAACAAACGGCCACGGCGGACCCAGGGAGTATGAATGCTGGAGATCGTCTCACCAGCTTGCAGCAACACGTCCCTCGGCTGATCCCCGCTATGTCACTCCTTCCTCTACCACTCGTGTTAGATTGCCGTATAGCCATGCCCCGACATGTTTCGTCACCAGGACTTATTCATGGGGTTGACTATCCGGCAAGGCAATCATACCTTTATGCAAATCGGATGCTTAGTGGGCGGACGCAAATCACTCTGCGTCTACACACTCCCTGTGTCCCCGTGTCCGTGATAGATGCAATATCTCCTCATAGAAAGCACCTAATACAGAGGGTGGATACATTTAGATCGCTACTGACAAATGAACTGTACAATAGATAACTATCAGTGTTACTCATTTATACAGTAAACTAAATCCAAATACTCTTTTTGGGAAATTTGTAACTTATATATCAATACCTTGTGACCAGAGTGTAAAAATATATAAATATACATATATCATTTAGCAATGATCAGAGAATATATTAAATATTAAATATGACGTTACATCATTGTGCAAAAAAAAAAAAAAAAATAGTGAAAAAATATATTTATAAAATTATATATCCAAAAAATACTAATAAGTTAAATGTGAAAAATTCCAATATTTAAAATGTACTCCAGTGTCCAAATAATCCTAGCTATTGAGTGATCAGTGCAGGATAAGTGAAATACTATAATAATAATAATAATATTCAAGTGACTTTAGATATCACAAGATATCTTGAATTATTAAAAGATTAAATAAAAAAATATATATGTAGAAAAAAATCTTAAATAGTGTGTAAGCAATAATGAAATAATCAAAAAAACGTTACACTGTTGGAGATATATATACAGTGGCTTGCGAAAGTATTCGGCCCCCTTGAACTTTTCAACCTTTTGCCACATTTCAGGCTTCAAACATAAAGATATAAAATTTTTATTTTTTGTGAAGAATCACCAACAAGTGAGACACAATTGTGAAGTGGAACGAAATCTTTTGGATTTTTGAAACTTTTTTTAACTAATAAAAAAATGAAAAGTGGGGCGTGCAAAATTATTCGGCCCCCTTGAGTTAATACTTTGTAGAGCCACCTTTTGCTGCGATTACAGCTGCAAGTTGCTTGGGGTATGTCTCTATCAGTTTTGCACATCGAGAGACTGAAATTCTTGCTCATTCTTCCTTGCAAAACAGCTCGAGCTCAGTGAGGTTGCATGGAGAGCGTTTGTGAACAGCAGTTTTCAGCTCTTTCCACAGATTCTCGATTGGATTCAGGTCTGGACTTTGACTTGGCCATTCTAACACCTGGATACGTTTATTTCTGAACCATTCCTTTGTAGATTTTGCTGTATGTTTGGGATCATTGTCTTGTTGGAAGATAAATCTCTGTCCCAGTTTCAGGTCTTTTGCAGACTCCAACAGGTTTTCATCCAGAATGGTCCTGTATTTGGCTGCATCCATCTTCCCCTCAATTTTAACCATCTTCCCTGTCCCGGCTGAAGAAAAGCAGGCCCAAACCATGATGCTGCCACCACCATGTTTGACAGCGGGGATGGTGTGTTGAGTGTGATGAGCTGTGTTGCTTTTACGCCAAACATATCGTTTTGCATTGTGGCCAAAAAGTTTGATTTTGGTTTCATCGGACCAGAGCACCTTCTTCCACATGTTTGGTGTGTCTCCCAGGTGGCTTGTGGCAAACTTTAGACGAGACTTTTTATGGATATCTTTGAGAAATGGCTTTCTTCTTGCCACTCTTCCATAAAGGCCAGATTTGTGCAGTATACGACTGATTGTTGTCCTATGGACAGACTCTCCCACCTCAGCTGTAGTTCTCTGCAGTTCATCCAGAGTGATCATGGGCCTCTTGGCTGCATCTCTGATCAGTCTTCTCCTTGTCTGAGCTGAAAGTTTAGAGGGACAGCCAGGTCTTGGTAGATTTGCAGTGGTCTGATACTCCTTCCATTTCAAAATGATCGCTTGCACAGTGCTCCTTGGGATGTTTAAAGCTTGGGAAATCTTTTTGTATCCAAATCCGGCTTTAAACTTCTCCACAACAGTATTACGGACCTGCCTGGTGTGTTCCTTGGTCTTCATGATGCTCTCTGCGCTTTCAACAGAACCCTGAGACTATCACAGAGCAGGTGCATTTATACAGAGACTTGATTACACACAGGTGGATTCTATTTATCACCATCAGTCATTTAGGACAACATTGGATCATTCAGAGATCCTCACTGAACTTCTGGAGTGAGTTTTCTGCACTGAAAGTAAAGGGGCCGAATAATTTTGCACGCACCACTTTTCATTTTTTTATTTGCTAAAAAAGTTTAAAATATCCAATAGATTTCGTTCCACTTCACAATTGTGTCCCACTTGTTGGTGATTCTTCACAAAAAAATTTAATTTTATCTCTTTATGTTTGAAGCCTGAAATGTGGCAAAAGGTTGAAAAGTTCAAGGGGGCCGAATACTTTTGCAAGGCACTGTATATATGTATGTGGGCCCTCCACTCAGTGTACACACTAACTACCTGGATGAATGAACTTGAAGATACATGTATATATACTGAAGATAGTAACACCAGTGTAATAATGGTGATCAAAGGTCACTAGGAGTTACTAATGAAGCAGTTTAGATCAAGTTCAATGTTCATTCCTCCAGGGAATAAACATTTAAGAAGAAAGAGCCATCGGGTTTCCCTCTGGGAGAGATCCCTAACCTGATTAGAACCTCAGCAGAAGAAAATACCAAAACAGTAAATACAAAAAGTGCATTAAATCATATCTCAATGAAAAAAATAAAAAATGAAAAATGAAAGAATGTGAAAAAATATATATCAGAAAAAGGTGAATATTCTGAAAATAAGATTGGACACTCAATCATCTAAAGGACACCTATATTCAGTCCATGAACAAGTTTAGCACAATAAAGTGAAAAGAGAGAAAACATTCCTTTGGTGTATCACATCAAAAAACAGGAAAGTGGTAAGTTGTAAAAAACACTTCCAAACACTCATTGATTGCAGAAGAGGAGTAATGGATGTACCCTTACCCCATTCGTTGGACCTCCTCTATGGCAAGGTCGTATGGGCTTGCAGATATAACCCTCTGCGGGGACAGATGGAATGTTGATGTCCGGGTCCTGTCAGCGTGCACCACCGACTCCAAATTGATCCGACTGATCCGACTGCTCCAGCATCAGAAGGGAGACTCAGGATTGGGAGGATCAGAAAGTTCCAGACATGACTCAGTGGATCTTGTTCTTCTTCCTGTACACTGTTCCATAAGACCATTGTGATTCATGCTCACCCATAGTTCACCCAGGACCAGATCAGATGGATCTCAGGTTAGTGAGATCAGATGAGCATGTTGCATTAGCCTGCCGACCTTAGATTATCACCTGGGCGTTTTCCTGGGAGATTTCCTCAGCCACTGTGCTCCAATTCACAGGCAGATCTGGGCGTTTTCCTGGGAGATTTCCTCAGCCACTGCGCTCCAATACACAGGCAGATCTATCCTCACAGATCAGATGGATCTCAGGTTAGTGCTCATCTGATCTCACTAACCTGAGATCCATCTGATCTGTGAGGATAGATCTGCCTGTGTATTGGAGCGCAGATCCATCTGATTTTTTTTATATTTTTTATTATTTTTATTTAATTTATATATAATTTTTTTCTTTTCACTGGTTGTATTTTTTAGTCATCATGTATACACTATTGTCATGTGGTGGATTTTATTGTCATCACATTACAGCTTCATTGCTGGTGGCATTATTTGTTTATATTAGAGTGTCACATTTATTTAGATGTCTGCATGATTTTTATGTACTATAGTAATAGGGGTTGTCAATTGTTTTTTTTATTTATTACCTTTGAGATTCAGTGCAACTCCAACTCACTCCACAGTAGTGAGAATGTTAGTGCCTGACCCATTCCTATTACTGGTAGGGATAGCGCCACTATTCATCTTCACAATTGGGGGGTGGATTCAGCTTATACTTATTTTATACTTTAAGTGGCAGCTCCTTTTGTTTTTCTCATTTCATTTAGCGCAGAGGTGGTAATACAGGCCTGGGCAGATTCTCTTGTTTACCTTCAGTTTACATCACTCACAATTTTGCCTAAGAACACAGCCATGAATAAAGAATGGTACAAAAAAAATCTTCAGAGAGCAACTTCTCCAAACCATCCAAGAACAGTTTGGTGACTAAACATTTATTTTCCAGCATGATGGAGCACCTTACCATAAGGTAAAAGTGATAACTAAGTGGCTTGGGGACCAAAACATTGAAAACGTTGTGTCCCTGTTCAGGAAACTCCCCAGACCTTAATCCCATTGAGAACTTGGTCAATGCTTATGAGGCCGGCAAACAATTAAAAAGCCCACAAATTCTGACAAACTCCATTGATTATGTAAGAGTGGGTTTCCATCAGTCAGGATGTGCCCCAGAAGTTGATTGACAGCATGCCAGGGCAAATTTCAGAGGCCTTGAAAAAGAAGGGTCAGTACTGCAAATATTGACTCTTTGCATAAACTTTACGTAATTGTCAATAAAAACCTTTGACATTTATGAAATGCTTGTAATTATACTTCATTATACCATAGTAACATGTGACAAAAAGATCTAAAAACACTGAAGCAGCAGACATTGAGAAAATGTATTTTTGTGTCATTCTCAAAACCTTTGGCCATGGCTGTATATACTCACAAAACTGTAAATTCACAAACATAAAATGAATCCTAAGCCATGGTCTCTTGGTGCCTCTAGAACCTGGATGATAAAGAAGACATTTACAACAAAACACAGTACAAATCAAGTAAATAGTATGTATCAGCTCTGAGGAAGAGGGTATATCCCTTAAAATAGAGCTGTGCAATGGAAATAAAATAGAAAATAAAAAATGGAAATAAAAAGACAAGACATTGGGTGCATCCCTTGGACAGTAGTCTAAAACAAGTCAATAAAAATAGTAATAGTAAAATATTTACTCACAAACATCCCATGATAAAGGTTCCTTTAGGAAAATCTTAGTAACCACTAGGGATGAGCCGAACACCCCCCCTGTTCGGTTCGCACCAGAACATGCGAACAGGAAAAAAGTTTGTTCGAACACGCGAACACCATTAAAGTCTATGGGACACGAACATGAATAATCAAAAGTGCTAATTTTAAAGGCTTATATGCAAGTTATTGTCATAAAAAGTGTTTGGGGACCTGGGTCCTGCCCCAGGGGACATGGATCAATGCAAAAAAAAGTTTTAAAAATGGCCGTTTTTTCAGGAGCAGTGATTTTAATAATGCTTGAAGTCAAACAATAAAAGTGTAATATCCCTTTAAATTTCGTAGCTGGGGGGTGTCTATAGTATGCCTGTATAAAAACGGCATGGGAATTCCCCACAGGGGAACCCCCGAACCAAAATTTAAAAAAAAAATGATGTGGGGGTCCCCCTAAATTCCATACCAGACCCTTCAGGTCTGGTATGGATATTAAGGGGAACCCCGGCCAAAATTAAAAAAAAAAAAAATGACGTAGGGGTCCCCCTAAATTCCATACCAGACCCTTATCCGAGCACGCAACCTGGCAGGCCGCAGGAAAAGAGGGGGGACGAGAGAGCACCCCCCCCTCCTGAACCGTACCAGGCCACATGCCCTCAACATTGGGAGGGTGCTTTGGGGTAGCCCCCCAAAACACCTTGTCCCCTTGTTGATGAGGACAAGGGCCTCATCCCCACAACCCTGGCCGGTGGTTGTGGGGGTCTGCGGGCGGGGGGCTTATCGGAATCTGGAAGCCCCCTTTAACAAGGGGACCCCCAGATCCTGGCCCTGCCCCCTGTGTGAAATGGTAAGGGGGTACTTACCCGTACCATTTAACTAAAAAACTGTCAAAAATGTTAAAAATGACAAGAGACAGTTTTTGACAATTCCTTTATTTAAATGCTTCTTCTTTCTTCTATCTTCCTTCATCTTCTTCTTCTGGTTCTTCTGGCTCTTCTGGTTCTTCCTCCGGCGTTCTCATCCAGCATCTCCTCCGCGGCATCTTCTATCTTCTTCTCCTCGGGCCGCTCCACACCCATGGCATGGGGGGAGGCTCCCGCTCTTCTCTTCATCTTCTTCATCTTCTTCTCTTCTTCTCTTTCTTCTCCGGGCCGCTACGCATCCATGCTGGCATGGAGGGAGGCTCCCGCTGTGTGACGGCGTCTCCTCATCTGACGGTTCTTAAATAACGGGGGTCGGGGCCACCTGGTGACCCCGCCCCCCTCTGACGCACAGTAACTTGACGGGACTTCCCTGTGACGTCATGGGGAATGCCACAGGGAAGTCCCGTCATGTCCCGTGCGTCAGAGGGGGGCGGGGTCACCGGTTGGCCCCGCCCCCCGTTATTTAAGAACCGTCAGACGAGGAGACGCCGTCACACAGCGGGAGCCTCCCTCCATGCCAGCATGGATGCGGAGCGGCCCGGAGAAGAAAATGAAGAAGAGAAAAAGTGAAGAAAAGAAGAAGAGAAGAAGATGAAGAAGTTGAAGAGAAGAGCGGGAGCCTCCCCCCATGCCATGGGTGCGGAGCGGCCCGAGGAGAAGAAGATAGAAGATGCCGCGGAGGAGATGCTGGACGAGAACGCCGGAGGAAGAACCAGAATAACCAGAAGAAGAAGAAGATGAAGGAAGATAGAAGAAAGAAGAAAGAAGAAGCATTTAAATAAAGGAATTGTAAAAAACTGTCTCTTGTCATTTTTAACATTTTTGACAGTTTTTTAGTGAAATGGTAGGGGTAAGTACCCCCATTTTACCATTTCACACAGGGGGGGCCGGGATCTGGGGGTCCCCTTGTTAAAGGGGGCTTCCAGATTCCGATAAGCCCCCCGCCCGCAGACCCCCACAACCACCGGCCAGGGTTGTGGGGATGAGGCCCTTGTCCTCATCAACATGGGGACAACGTGTTTTGGGGGGCTACCCCAAAGCACCCTCCCAATGTTGAGGGCATGTGGCCTGGTACGGTTCAGGAGGGGGGGCGCACTCTCGTCCCCCCTCTTTTCCTGCGGCCTGCCAGGTTGCGTGCTCGGATAAGGGTCTGGTATGGATTTTTGGGGGGACCCCACGCCGTTTTTTTTTTTTTTGCTCGGGGTTCCCCTTAATATCCATACCAGACCTGAAGGGCCTGGTATGGAATTTAGGGGGACCCCCACGTCATTTTTTTTTAAATTTTGGTTCGGGGTTCCCCTGTGGGGAATTCCCATGCCGTTTTTATCAATGAACTTCTATGTGTATTGCCGGACCGGCAATGCAATAGCCGCGAGTAGTTTTAAATGGGTTTTTTCCTTCAAAATGTCATTTTGCTGTCAGACTGTTCTAAACACAGGAAACATGCGCCCCTTTACAGGCATACTATAGACACCCCCCAGCTACAAAATTTAAAGGGATATTACACTTTTATTGTTTGACTTTAAGCATTATTAAAATCACTACTCCTGAAAAAACGGCCATTTTTAAAACTTTTTTTTGCATTGATCCATGTCCCCTGGGGCAGGACCCAGGTCCCCAAACACTTTTTATGACAATAACTTGCATATAAGCCTTTAAAATTAGCACTTTTGATTTCTCCCATAGACTTTTAAAGGGTGTTCCGCGGCATTCGAATTTGCCGCGAACACTCCAAATTGTTCGCTGTTCGGCAAACTTGCGAACAGCCAATGTTCGAGTCGAACATGAGTTTGACTCGAACTCGAAGCTCATCCCTAGTAACCACCAGTTGAGAGCAAGAAGAAGTGTCTTCCTGAATCTAATGAAGACATACAGTGGTGACGGAAAGTATTCAGACCCCCTTAAATTTTTCACTCTTTGTTATATTGCAGCCATTTGCTAAAATCATTTAAGTTCATTTTTTCCTCATTAATGTACACACAGCACCCCATATTGACAGAAAAACACAGAATTGTTGACATTTTTGCAGATTTATTAAAAAAGAAAAACTGAAATATCACATGGTCCTAAGTATTCAGACCCTTTGCTGTGACACTCATATATTTAACTCAGGTGCTGTCCATTTCTTCTGATCATCCTTGAGATGGTTCTACACCTTCATTTGAGTCCAGCTGTGTTTAATTATACTGATTGGACTTGAGTAGGAGTAGCAGCTCACAGTGCATGTCAGAGCAAACGGGAATCATGAGGTCAAAGCAACTGCCTTAAGAGCTCAGAGACAGAATTGTGGCAAGGCACAGATCTGGCCAAGGTTACAAAAAAATTCTGCTGCACTTAAGGTTCCTAAGAGCACAGTGGCCTCCATAATCTTTTAATGGAAGACGTTTAGGACGACCAGAACCCTTCCTAGAGCTGGCCGTCCGGCCAAACTGAGCTATCGGGGGAGAAGAGCCTTGGTGAGAGAGTTAAAGAAGAACCCAAAGATCACTGTGGCTGAGCTCCAGAGATGCAGTCGGGAGATGGGAGAAAGTTGTAGAAAGTCAACCATCACTGCAGCCCTCCACCAGTCGGGGCTTTATGGCAGAGTGGCCCGACGGAAGCCTCTCCTCAGTGCAAGACACATGAAAGTCTGCATGGATTTTGCTAAAAAACACCTGAAGGACTCCAAGATGGTGAGAAATAAGATTCTCTGGTCTGATGAGACCAAGATAGAACTTTTTGGCCTTAATTCTAAGTGTGTGGAGAAAACCAGGCACTACTCATTACTTGTCCAATACAGTCCCAACAGTGAAGCATGGTGATGGCAGCATCATGCTGTGGGGGTGTTTTTCAGCTGCAGGGACAGGAGGACTGGTTGCAATTGAGGGAAAGATAAATGTGGCCAAGTACAGGGATATCCTGGATGAAAACCTTCTCCAGAGTGCTCAGGACCTCAGACTGGGCCGAAGGTTTATCTTCCAACAAGACAATGACCCTAAGCACACAGCTAAAATAACTAAAATAACAAAGGAGTGACTTCACAACAACTCTGTGACTGTTCTTGAATGGCTCAGCCAGAGCCCTGACTTAAACCCAATTGAGCATCTCTGGAGAGACCTAAAAATGGCTGTCCACCAACGTTTACCATCCAGCCTGACAGAACTGGAGAGGATCTGCAAGGAGGAATGGCAGAGGATCCCCAAATCCAGGTGTGAAAAACTTATTGCATCTTTCCCAAAAAGACGCATGGCTGTATTAGATCAAAAGGGTGCTTCTACTAAATACTGAGCAAAGGGTCTAATTACTTAGGAACATGTGATATTTCAGTTTTTCTTTTTTTAATAAATCTGCAAAAATGTCAACAATTCTGTGTTTTCCTGTCAATATGGGGTGCTGTGTGTACATTCATGAGGGGAAAAAAAATGAACTTAAATGATTTTAGCAAATGGCTGCAATATAACAAAGAGTGAAAATTTAAGGGGGTCTGAATACTTTCCATCCCCACTGTATATGGACTAGAAGAGTGTATTTGTCATGTATCAGGTGAGACCAGAACTGGACAGCACCAGAGGAAACCAGACCTATATAAGTGAGAATATTGTGATTTAAGATGAGTGAAAAATATATAATACAACCACCTCCAATATAATACAGTGCACAACCAACCAAATCACAGACAGAGACCCAGAAATAACAATACTCAGACAGATATATATAATGGGGAATACCGGAATCAACAGGAGATACCAGCCAGGGTCATCAACAGGAGATCAGCAGATGGGGACAGGGAAGAAACAGGACAAGGAGAGGATGGAAGGATAAGGCTGCAGGGCAAGGGTAAGGGTAACAGGGATGCAGGAGGAACAGGTTCAAGTACAGGGTACAGGGTACAGGGTTCAGGTACAGAGACAGGATCAGGATCAGGTACAAAGCTCTCAGGATCATGTCAGGGCACAAGGAAGATACCAAGGCAAAGTGTTTGTGTGCTTGCCGGGTATTTATCCACTTCAACCCCGGAGGATTTTCCCCCCTTCCCGACTAGAGCACTTTTTGCGATCTGACAATTGTGCGGTCGTACGACATTGTACCCAAACAAAATCGATGTCCTTTTTTCCCCACCAATAGAGCTTTCTTTTGGTGGTATTTGATCACCTCTGTGATTTTTATTTTTTGCGCTATAAACAAAAAAAGAGCGACAATTTTGAAAAAAACACAATATTTTTTGCTATAATAAATATCCCCCAAAAATATATAAAAAAAAAAAATATTTTTCCTCAGTTTAGGCCTATATGTATTCTTCTACATATTTTTGTTAAAAAAATATCGCAATAAGCATATTTTGATTGGTTTGCGCAAAATTTATGGTGTCTACAAAATAGGGGATCGTTTTATGGCATTTTTATTTTTAATTTTTGTTTTGGTAATGGCAACGATCTGCAATTTTTATCAGGACTGCGACATTATAGCAGACACATCATACATTTTTGACACTATTTTTGGACCATTCTCATTTATACAGCGATCAATGCTATAAAAATGCATTGATTACTCTGTAAATGACACTGGCAGTGAAGGGGTTAACCACTAGGGGGCAGTGAAGGGGCTAAGTGTGCCCTAGGGAGTGATTCTAACTGTTAGGGGGCTGGACTTTAACACACAGGACAGTGATCACTGCTCTCGATGACTGTGATTTCTGTCCTGCCACTAGGCAGAACGGGGAAATGCTTTGTTTACAAAAGCATCTCCCCGTTCTTCCTCTCCGTGATCACGGGCACCCGGTGGACATCGCCCGCGACACCACTTCTTAGAGGGGACGTACCTGTACGCCCTTTTGCCTACCAGCGCCATTCTGCTGACGTATATTGGCGTGTGCTGGTCAAAGGGTTAAACACATATCCTGCAATCAGGCTCAATCAGTTCCAGACTGCCAGGAGCCACCCGCTGCTGGACATCAGTACTGCACGCCAAATGTCTGACAGCGCCACTAGCAGGTGGAACCTTTCCTGACACTATTAAACAATGCACTCCAGTCCATATAATTCTTTCTTAGGTTGAGGCTGACACTTCCTGCTATCAGTTAGTGGATATAGGGATTTTCCTGAAAAGCGCACATAAACTATTACATATTTTACCATTGCTACTAATCTTCATTTGTGTTAGCTTATTGCACCAGGGGTGTACCCAATGTCTTGTCTTTTATTTTTTTTCTCAATCAGTTCAGCTTTTAACTAACCCAATTTTGAAAGGAAGCTATCAGCTCCATTATTTCTAAGTAGGTGCCTCTTTTAGGACACAAAGGGGTCGATTTATTAAAGGCAAATAGGCTGTGTCCCTTGCAAAGTGCAGTTGCTCCAAAGATAAGTAAATGAGGTAAAGGCTCACTTTGCAAAGAATTCCCAAACATGTGCAAGGAAAATAAAAAAAAAAACAGCATTTTTGCTTGCACATGATTGGATGACGGAAATTAATCACCTCCCGTCCGGCTTATAGACAAACGATGGCTGGGCAGGAGCACTGTTATCCTGAGTGGACGTCAAATGACTCCCCCCCCCCCCAGGACTGTGCCTCATGCAAGCACCATGGGCCGAGCTGTTGCGGCGCAATCTGTCGCCCGGTGTGCACGGTGGAAGGCAGATCAGTGTACCAGGCCACTGCAGGTAACATGCGGTGCTGTGATCAATCACAGCAGATCACATGCATGCCAATTGTACACAATTGAATTCATTCATACCATTCATTGTGTGCTATTGTGTTCATCTCTGATTGGTCCCAGTGATCATATGGTACAGACAGGGTTAATCACAGCCCATCTATACAATGTGATTAGCTGTGACCAGTCATAGCTAATTACAGTAGTACTCACTGGTAGGGATGAGCTTCGTGTTCGAGTCGAACCCATGTTCGACTCGAACATCGGCTGTTCGGTCGTTCGCCGAATTGCGAACGATATGGGCCGTTCGCGCCAAATTCGCGTGGCGCATCACGGCCCATAATTCACTGCGGCATCGCAGTGCATTGCTTGCTGATGATTGGCCAAGCATGCACTATGACCCGCATGCTTGGCCAATCACAGCGCCGCCTGAACAGAGAGCCGTAATTGGCCAAAGCCAAGGAGGCTTTGGCCAATTATGGCTCAGGGGATTTAGTACACGCCCCACACTATATAAGGCCGCCTGCACGGCGGCCCTGTGCAGTGTGTTCCGGTGTGCTTAGAGAGAGAGAGAGAGAGTCATTTCATTTGAGTTAGCTAGATTAGGCAGGACAGTCAGTCAGTTAGCTGCACTTAAAGTGTATTGTGTATATATATATACATCCCAGGTGTTATATATATATATATATATACACACACTGTATTCAGTTTAGCTAGATCCGTTCCTGTTATCTTCTAGACTATTTACATTTAGTGCAGTGCGTCCTGCTCACAGTGTTCAGCTAGATCCGTTCCTGTTATCTTCCTACTGACAGGCAGGCTTGTCTTGTTACAGTATTTACAGCTACCTAAAGAAAATTACTGGTGTTCTTTTGATCCTATTAGTACCACGGTCAGGCAGCTAGACTATTTACATTTAGTACAGTGCGTCCTGCTCACAGTGTTCAGCTAGATCCGTTCCTGTTATCTTCCTACTGACAGGCAGGCTTGTCTTGTTACAGTATATAAAGCTACCTGAAGAAAATTACTGGTGTTCTTTTGATCCTATTAGTACCACGGTCAGGCAGCTAGACTATTTACATTTAGTGCAATGCGTCCTGCTCACAGTGTTCAGCTAGATCCGTTCCTGTTATCTTCCTACTGACAGGCAGGCTTGTCTTGTTACAGTATATAAAGCTACCTGAAGAAAATTACTGGTGTTCTTTTGATCCTATTAGTACCACGGTCAGGCAGCTAGACTATTTACATTTAGTGCAGTGCGTCCTGCTCACAGTGTTCAGCTAGATCCGTTCCTGTTATCTTCCTACTGACAGGCAGGCTTGTCTTGTTACAGTATATAAAGCTACCTGAAGAAAATTACTGGTGTTCTTTTGATCCTATTAGTACCACGGTCAGGCAGCTAGACTATTTACATTTAGTGCAGTGCGTCCTGCTCACAGTGTTCAGCTAGATCCGTTCCTGTTATCTTCCTACTGACAGGCAGGCTTGTCTTGTTACAGTATATAAAGCTACCTGAAGAAAATTACTGGTGTTCTTTTGATCCTATTAGTACCACGGTCAGGCAGCTAGACTATTTACATTTAGTGCAGTGCGTCCTGCTCACAGTGTTCAGCTAAACCTACAAGTTAGTGGGGTGCGTCCACCTCATAGTGTTCAGCTAAAGCTACCTGTAGAAGGTTGGTGGTGTTCTCATACTACAGGCAGGCAGTTGATTTTGCTAGCTGCAGTATCAGTACATATATATATATATATATCCCAGCTTAGTGCAGCTACAGGCCATTAGTATGTCTGGAAGGCCAAGAAGGAGAGGCAGACAGTCACAAGCCAATAAGAGAGGGCAAGCAGGCTCTGTGTCTAGTGCTGGTCGTGGAGACGGTGCATCCTCATCAGCACGTGGCCATGGGACACGCTTGGCCTTTTTTTCGGCAGCTGGCCGTGTTGAGCCCCAACATGCGGAAGACTTGGTCGAGTGGATGACCAAGCCGTCCTCATCCTCCTCATCCTCTCTCACCCATGCCCAGGGTGCTTTGTCTGGCAAAGCAGCGGCCTCTTCCCTCGGCTCAATGTCATCAGTGACTCCTTCCCTAGCTCCACCATGTCCTCCTGAGGAGTCCCTCGAACTGTTTGACCACAGTGTTGGGTACATGCTCCAGGAGGATGCCCAGCGTTTGGAAGGCTCTGATGATGATACTGAGCTCGATGAAGGCAGTAACATGAGCATGGACAGAGGGGGTGCCCAAGAAGGACAGCAATCTGGCAGTCATGCTCCCCCTGCTGCAGCATACTGCCAGGTTTGCTCCAGTGATGAGGAGGGAGGGGATGATGAGGTCACTGACTCAACGTGGGTGCCTGATAGGAGAGAGGAGGAGAAGGAGGAGGCACATCACCAACGAGGCAGGATGCCCTCCAGGGGCCAGCCTAAGGGCAGCACATTGACTGCATCACACCCCAAAGCTCCTCATGTGCAAGGCGCTGCAGTCTCTGCGCGTTATTCAAAAAGTTCTTTGGTGTGGGCCTTTTTTGAGACGAGTGCATCAGATCGCACCGCTGCTATTTGCAACATATGTCTCAAGCGTATCTCACGTGGCCAAAACATCTCCCGCTTGGGTACCACATGCTTGACCAGACATATGTTGACCTGCCATGCAGTTCGTTGGCAAGCGTATCTAAAAGACCCACACCAAAGAACAAAGAGGACCTCTCCTTGCTCCTCATCAGCTGAGATTTCCAACCCCACTAGACCTTCAGTCCTCTCTGAGACCTGCACTGAGAGGAATGAAGGTGTAGAATTAGGTGTGTCACAGCCAAGTACTTGTGGGCAATCTGATTTTGGTACACCGACGTCAGATTGTACCAGGTAAATTTCCCTGCCCCAGCTGCTGCACCGCCGAAAGAAGTTTGCTCCCAGCCATCCACATGCCCAGCGGTTGAATGCTAGCTTGGCAAAATTGCTAGCACTTCAACTGCTGCCTTTTCAGTTGGTAGACTCTGCCCCCTTCCGTGAGTTTGTGGAATGTGCGGTTCCTCAGTGGCAGGTACCCAAACGCCACTTTTTCTCACGGAAGGCGATTCTGGCTCTCTACCGGCATGTGGAAGGCAATGTCCATGCCTCGCTGGACAGGGCGGTCAGCGGTAAGGTGCATATTACCGCTGACTCATGGTCCAGCAGGCATGGACAGGGACGTTACCTAAGTTTCACGGCACATTGGGTGACTCTGCTGGCAGCTGGGAAGGATGCAGGACAAGGTGCAGTAGTGTTGGAGGTTGTTCCGCCACCACGCCTCCAAAATGCTAATGATTGTGACACACCTCTCTCCTCCACCCCCTCCTCTTCTTCTTCCTCCATGGCCTCTTCCTCGGAACCAGCGGTGCTCCGTAGTCGTTCAAGGGGCTACGCAAGTACGCAGGCCAAAAGATGCCATGCGGTGCTTGAGCTGGTGTGCTTGGGGGACAGGAGCCACACTGGGGCAGAGGTTCTGTCAGCTCTGCAGGGGCAGGTTCAGAGGTGGTTGACGCCACGCCAACTTAAGGCAGGAATGGTGGTTTGCGACAATGGCACCAACCTCCTCTCTGCCCTCCGACAGGGACAAATGACCCATGTGCCCTGTTTGGCTCACGTCCTTAACTTGGTGGTGCAGCGGTTCTTGGGCAGGTACCCGGGCTTACAGGATGTCCTGAGGCAGGCCAGGAAAGTCTGTGTGCATTTCTGCCGGTCATATAATGCCAGTGCTCGGCTGACGGACCTCCAAAAGGAGTTTAACCTGCCCAAGAACCGCCTAATCTGTGACATGCCCACCAGGTGGAACTCAACGTTGGCCATGCTGCAGCGGCTGAACACACAGCAGAGGGCCATCAATGAGTACCTGTGCGACTATGGCACCAGGACAGGGTCAGGGGAGCTTGTTTTTTTTTCCCCACGCCAGTGGGCCATGATCAGGGATGCATGCACTGTCCTGTCACCATTTGAGGAGGCCACGAGGATGGTGAGCAGTGACAGTGCATGCATCAGTGACACTGTCCCCCTTGTCCACCTGTTGGAGCACACGCTGCGTGGAATAATGGACAGGGCACTTGAGGCAGAACAGAGGCAGTAAGAGGAGGACTTCCTTAGCTCTCAAGGCCCCCTTTATCCAGACAGTGTTCCTGCGTGCCCGCCGATCACACAGGAAGAGGACGAGGAGGAGGAGGAGGAGGAGGAGGAGGAGGAAGATTGTGTCAGTATGGAGGTGGAGCCTGGCACTCAGCATCAGCAGCAGTCTTTAAGGGATCAGTCCCAAGAAACACATGGACTTGTACGTGGCTGGGAGGAGGTGGCTGCGGACCATGTCGTCCTTAGTGACCCAGAGGACTCCGGACCGAATGCCTCAGCAAACCTATGCTGCATGGCCTCCCTGATCCTGCAAAGCCTGCGTAAGGATCCTCGTATTCGTGGTATCAAGGAGAAGGACCAATACTGGCTGGCAACCCTCCTTGATCCACGTTACAAGGGTAAGGTTGCGGACCTTATCTTGCCATCGCAGAGGGAGCAGAGGATGAAACATCTTCGGGAGGCCTTGCAGAAAGGTCTGTGCAACGCGTTCCCAGAGACTGGGAGGTTACAAACTCCTGTTTCTGGACAACGTGTTGCTGAGGCTTCGGTCAGTCAAAGAAGGAGCGGTGGAGAAGGTGGCCGTCTGACCGATGCGTTCAGACAATTATTTGGTCCGCAGCCCCAAGGTATGATCGGTTCCAGCAACCATCGCCAGCGTCTGTTTTACATGGTGCAGGAATACCTAGGGGCAAGATCAGACTTGGACACCTTTCCCACCGAAAATCCTCTGGGTTACTGGGTCTTGAGGATGGATCACTGGCCAGAGCTTGCACAGTATGCAATTGAGCTACTGGCCTGTCCTGCATCCAGCGTTCTTTCGGAACGCACATTCAGTGCTGCTGGAGGCGTGGTAACCGATCACAGGGTGCGTCTGTCCACCGACTCGGTCGATCGACTGACCTTCATAAAAATGAATCAGTCTTGGATCACCACCAGCTACCAAGCACCTGATGCTGATGTAACCGAATAATTTTTTTTGAAATCTCAGATCCCTTCAAAGACTGCCTATGCTGATGCTGAGTGACTATCCCTGAGTAATTATCCTCTTCCTCCTCAATCATCACGCTGATAGCTTGTAAGAACATTTTTGGTTCTGGGCGCCACCACCAGTGCCTAAGGCCCAATTTTTCAGCCCCTGTCTAACAGGGGCGTGTAATTACAATTTTTGATGCAATACTTTGCAGCAGGGCTCGTTCCTGCGTTCCAACTAGAGTGTCTGTGAGGGGTTGCAGTGTTGTGGCACCAGCACCAGTGCCTAAGGCCTAATTTTTCAGCTCCTGTTCAACAGGGGCATGTAATTACAATTCTTGATCTAATATTTCACAGCAGGGCCCTGTGAGGGCTTACAGTGTTGTGGCCACAGCAACACCTAAGGCCCAAATTTCTGCTGAGTATATAGGGCAGGACCCTACTTTCAAACATCTAACTTACAAACGACTCCTACTTGCAAACAGAAGGAGACAACAGGAAGTGAGATGAAATCTACCCCTAGTAAGGGAAATTCTCTCCTGTAAGAGTTAATATGGGAAAAAAAATTCTCCTTTCCACTGATGCTTTCCAATCCTTGTTCCACAAAAAAACCCAAATTTTCAAAAAACATTGGGACAAAAAGTGAGGTGAAATCTTCTGAAGAGGAGGAAAGACAGCAAAACAAATGTCACAGGGGTGATAACCCTTCCCTATGTTTTCCAAAAAGCTTAAAAATGATTTTTTTGGCTGGAGCTAAACACGTTAAAAATGTACCCGTTCAAAATTACAAACAGATTCTACTTAACAACAAACCTACAGTCCCTGTCTTGTTTGCACCGCCTGTATACTGCTGTTCAGAGTATATAGGGCCTGGTGGCCCCACACCTTTCCTTATTTTAATTTGGGTGCGGGGTTCCCCTTAATATCCATACAAGACCCAAAGGGCCTGGTAATGGACTGGGGGGTACCCATGCCGTTTGTCTCACTGATTTTCATCCATATTGCCATGACCCGACATTACATTAAACCCGCAAGCAGTTTTAAATGAGATTTTTTCCTTTAAAAATGACATTTGGTGCAGGGACTGTTCTAAACACGGGAAACACGCGTCACTTTACAGGCATACTATAGACACCCCCCAGGTACGATATTTAAAGGAATATTTCACTTTTTTTTTTTTTACTTTAAGCATCATTAAAATCACTGCTCCCGAAAAAACGGCCGTTTTTAAAAGTTATTTTTGCATTGATACATGTCCCCTGGGGTAGGACCCGGGTCCCCAAACCCTTTTTAGGACAATACCATGCAAATTAGCCTTTAAAATGAGCACTTTTGATTTCGAACGTTCGAGTCACATAGACGTCAATTGGGTTCTAACGTTCGTTTGAAATTTCGGTCCGTTCGCAGGTTCTGGTGCGAACCGAACCAGGGGGTGTTCGGCTCATCCCTACTCACTGGATGAACAGATGTCATTCATAAAAAATTGTTGCTTATAAAAGTGATTATCCCTATTATAAGCAATCATAACGTGCAAAAAAAAGAAAAAAAATCCTGATTACCTCCCCTTTACTATGGTAACACTGTATTGCTCTGGTCACAGTATGTAAAAAAAAAAAAAAAAATTGTAATAAAAAAGAAAAAAAATAAACATTACCCCTTTAATGCCTAAGCCTATTTCTGATATTTGTTGCTTACAAGTTAAAATCCGTATTTTTTGCTAGAAAATTACTTAGAACCCCCAAACATTATATATATTTTTTTAGCAGAGAATCTAGAAAATAAAATGGCGATTGTTGCAATATTTTATGTCACACTGTATTTGTGCAGCGGTCTTTCAGCCTCAATTTTTTGGGAAAAGAGACACTTTCATGAATTAAAAAAAAAAAACTAAACAGTAAAGTTAGCACAATTTTTTTGTACAATGTGAAATATGATGTTACACCGAGTAAATGTATACCTAACATGTCATGCTTTGAAATTGCGCACACTCGCGGAAAGGCGACAAACTATGGTACCTAAAAATCGGCGCTTTAAAAAGAAATGGTTACCAGGTTAGAGTTACAGAGGAGGTCTAGTGCTAGAATTATTGTTCTCACTCTGAGGGATATCTCACATGTGTGATTTGAACACCATTTACATATGCGGGCGTGACTTACGTATGCGTTTTCTTTGCTGCGCGAGCTCGCAGCGATGGGGACGCTTTATTTGTATTTTTTTACATTGTCACTTTAAAAAAATAAATAAATAACTTCTATTGCTGTCACAAGGAATGTAAACATTCTTTGTGACAGTAATAGGTGGTGACAGGTACTCTGTATGGAGGGATCAGGGGTTTAAAAGACCCCAAATCCCTCCTTTGCAGTTCAAAGTATTCAGATCACCAAAAACTGTGATTCTGAATACTGTCTTTTTTTTTAAAAAACAGCGCCATTGGCAGCCGAGAAAACCAGAAGTGACCTTGTGATGTCACTTACGTGTTTACACAAAGGAGACCGGAAGGAAGCTGTTTCCGGCTTCCTTCCAGTCTCACTCTAGCTGACGGAAGTGCCGGATCATGGGTCGGTTCACCCAGTGGGACAGGAGGCCCGGGAAGAGCAGCGGAAGGTGGCAGGAGGGGGGCGTCCCCTCTCGCTCCATCGGAATAACAGCCAAGCACCTTTTAGCCACATCAGTTGTTATCCCTGAAGAGACGACCACCCACTCTAAAAAACAGTACCGGGATGATGCATGCAGCTTCATGCTTCTTTCTGGTATAACCCCTTAAAGTCGAGGCCACATATGTGGCCGCGTACGGTCGGCACTAAGGAGATAGATATATATAATTTTTTTTTTACATACTATTACAAGTCAGTGCCCCAACCAGTTATATGATGATGCTGTGCTGACAGTATGTAAAGCAAATTATGAAAAAATAATTGAATTTCTTAATTTCCAAAAAAAAGTGACAAAAAATGACAACTTTAAAAAACTTGCCATGCCTCTTACTAAATACATAGGACTATTTACTTTCCAAAAAGGGGTCATTTGGGGGGAGGTAATGAGATAAGCTGTCAGTACATCATGATTGGTTGATTTTCAGATATATAGTTTGTGGACTCTATAACTTTCTTACTAAATAATACACTCATTTGGGTTATTTTTGCCAAAGAAATGTAGAAGTATACATTTTGGCTTACATTTATGAAAAAAGATTTAGTTTATTTGCAAAATGTTATAACAGAAATAAAGAAAAACAAGATTTTTAATTATTTGGCAAGAAATAAAATGCCCAGTGGTGATTAAATACCATCAAAATAAAGCTCTATTTGTGTGAAAAATGATACAGTGTTGCATGACCGAGCAATGGTCATTCAAAGCGTGCTAGCGCTGAAAGGTGAAAATTGGCCTGGGCAGGAAGGGGGTGAAAGTGTTCAGTATTGAAGGCATTAAGGAAATACACAAAGAGTATAAAAAAAAAGGGTGTTAGTATGTCATCATCCTGGCAATTTTTCTATATACTACCTGTGACATCCTTGTTTTTTTCAGGATTTTGGAAAATATGTATAAATACATACGGTAAGTGGTCCACATAGTGAACTTGATGTAGAGTTATTCACTTTAAGGTCATCACAGAGGACAAGGAGGCACTCTTTACATCTGGGTGAAAAGAGATTTAACCTTCACATATGGAAAGGCTTCTTCACAGTAAGAGCTGTGAAAATGTGGAAAAGACTCCTTATAGAGCCGGTTCTGGCCAGCTCAGTAGATTGTTAAAAAAAAAAGCCAGAATCTTTTCCTATATGTACTAAATATAACTGGATTCTAATATTTATAGGTAAAGTTGATCCAGTGAATATTCAATTGTCTCTTAGAGGATCAGGAAGGAATACCCCCTCCCCCCCCCCCACTGCAAACTAGTTAATGCTTTATTGGGGTTTTTTGTGGCTTCCTCTGGATCAACTGTGGGGATAGGATAGGGTATATGGAGCTTTTTCGTTTGTGTGGTTTTTTTTTTAATTCTCTGTGGGACTTGTGTTTTTTTTTCAACCAGACTAGCTACAGTATGTAACTATGTAGGATTGTGTTTGTTTATTATTGCATAGATATCCTCCCTAAATCTCCTGAGAAAGGGGAACTATATGCCTATGAAACACGGTGAGAAACATTCTCTCCACTGCCTGCATAAAAGAACTTGGGAATTCTGTGTGGTGGAAATTTATGAATAATCAGTGTTATGTATATTGTTTGTATATGTCAGCTCATGGCACAAATATTTAGAAAATAAATGAATAATTGTTTTTTTAATGTAAAATAAACTTATGTTTTTTTTTTTCAATTTTTTTTATTATTAAGGAAAGTCAGAATACAAATTTTTGTACAGGGAAGACACATAGGCCGGAGCCGCGATCAAAATACAGCAAAATTCAGTGACTGCCTAAACTTAATTATAATGAAAGGAGTATGAACACAGAGGCACTCGTAAACAGATAAACATATAAATGCTGAAATATTTCAAGTGACTAAGAGGGCCATCCGAGTCGCATAAAGCGGGCATTAGCCCCAATCATAAGAACATACAATCCAAAAATAGAGCAGGAAAGAAGTGGAAAGAGAAAGTGGGAGTGGGGACCAGGTTGGAACACCGGAACCTAGGTCCCAGGCTGAGGAA
Source organism: Lithobates septentrionalis (assembly GCA_037952835.1). NCBI lineage: Eukaryota > Metazoa > Chordata > Amphibia > Anura > Ranidae > Lithobates > Lithobates septentrionalis. The sequence goes on along the minus strand of JBBDGP010000334.1, from coordinate 6,268,269 downwards.
GAAGAAAAAACAAACAAAAAAAAACAGAGACAGAAAAAAAAAAAAAGAGGGGGAAACCCAAACGAAGAACCTGCAGTATTATCTTGAACCTAGAAATACAGACCAAGATCTTGAAAAAGAGTACCTATATTAAATATTAATGTCAAAGGCTCCCATACCTTTATAAACCGGGGCACGGAATCATTAGGCTTACTTGCAAGGTGCTTGAGCATGATCTAGGAAGCCTTATGCCTGAACATAGCAATATAAACTGAGGAGCTCTTCCAGGACCTAGTTATGGTAGGTTTGGTGGCTAACAGCAGGAAGTGAATCAACTGTTGAGTCGGGATCATATACCATCTAGTGAGGATCTTGATACTCGCTTTCACCGGAGAAGCATTTAGTATGCCCTTATAGGCAGAGTGGAATGAGGTCTGCCAGTTGTCCAAGTCATTCTCAGAAGCCAGATCCGAGTCTCATGCCTGCATATAAGGTAATTTAACAGTGTAATCAAGTAAGAGCTGGTAGATAATAGAAATCCCTCCCCTCTGTCCATCTTCCTGTGCTCACCAGCTCCCATAGGGGTCACTTTAGGGTGCTTCAGCATCTCTGGGCCTAATGACAGAAGGAAATGTGTCATTTGAAAAAAATCTGAAGGTTTCTGATGCTGGCATCTTCAACCGTGACTTACAATGTGTTAACGTGAAAGGGCCTCTGGGAGTAAGAAAGTGGCCTATGCGGTACACCGGTAGACCTTTGTTGAGCTACCAGCAAAAAGCTGCTGGGTCAAGGCCAGGTGGAGATGCCAGATTATTAAAAAGGTGAGCCAGTGGAGAAAATGATAAAAGATTACAATTGTGACAAACTTGGTTCCTAACAGCCAACAAGTTAGACCATGTAGGGACCAGGATGGGTAATCTATGCCTCCTAGGTTGCCATTTGAGAAAATCTATTGGAATTTCATTGGTTGTCATCTTCTCCATAGCCACCCATTCAGATTTTTCACCCACAAATACACTGCTGATAGGTGAGCTATCTGGGCTGCTTGGCAATAGAGCCTAAGATTCGGAAGGCCAGTGCGCATGTGTGAGACTACTAAAATGGCCGCTTAGACCGGAGTGGGCTCATTGCATAACTTCCTCTTTCCCAGAAGGAAATCAAATCATGTTGGCTATTTCGATTTATCTATGCCTGGGACTCATCTCACAAACCCCTGCCTCCCCTCCACCAGGATTGTCTGCAGGAACATTGAAACGTCAACTCCCCACGAGCTTGATAGTCCCATTGTGGCAGAAGCACAAACCTAAAAGATCCAAGGATTCCAACCCCCCCTGAAAAGGATGCTACCCAGAGATGGCCTTATGCTTGTCAACTTTGCCCTCACTAGGGTTCTAACCCTTCTTTCAAACTCTGATATGGCTCTTTAGAGCCCCCACCAATTTACGGCTTCCCACACCTTACTAGGGAATACATCCATACCACACATATACGCTCTCCACCCACCACAAGCACTGGAATGGACCCTACAACTAGCACCAGCTACACTTAATAGGAGTCAACACCTCATCAACTCCGGGACTATGCCATTCCACCACTAATAATTCCACACTCTGGAGTGGAACACTTCCCCACAGAATTGAACCTCCTCCACCCTGATGAACTCTTCCTGCCCCATTCATACATAATGTCACCTACAAGAGCTCAACTCCCCTCCCCGAGTCTCTGCAGGACTTGTCAGCCTCCATGATCCTCTCCCCACCCAACCTCCCCCTCTCTCTCTCTCCCACTCTCAATTTAATCCCATTACCCCCCTTCCCCTCCCTCTCCACTCCTCAATACCAATTACCTATGCTCCCCTACAATGTTTTTTTTTTTAAAGCATACTTAAAAAGCAAGTTCTAGATGTGTTGTTACTTTATCTTGTTTATAATGTTTTTGCATAATTTGGGGTGCTGCGACCGGAGCAGCACACATGTGCCTTTACCTACTTTACCTACTTATTTGAGGGTGCGGAAGGACTAAGCCCACTTGCCCTCCAGATGCTCTCCCTTCTTCTCTCTTCATCTCTGTTCTCCCCCTTCCCTTCTCTTCTAACATTATCTTCTTTTATAGTTACCCTGATGGAACCCCACACTCCACCTTGGTTACTGAATAGGCCCTTCTTCCTAGAAGCTCACTCTCCACTGATCATACCGGGGACCTACTGGTAAGTGACTCTGCACCTCCTGAGGAAACCCCTCCTCTCTCTCCATGGCTAATACTGACAGTTCACCACCCATGCTAAGGGTTGTATCACACAATACACAGGGGCTAAATTCTCCAATGAAGTGTAGGAAAATATTCCAGTATTACCATAGCCAGAATATTGATGTGACGCTGCTCCAAGAAACGCACTTCCCGAGACTGTACAACCCCAAGTTCATCCACCCCAAATTCCCAAACTTCTACTTGGCCAACGCCAAGGACAAATCGAAGGGCGTAGCTATTTTCTTCTCACATAACTGCAAATTCTCACTGAAATCTGAACATAAAGATCCCGAGGGTAGATTTCTTCTCATTAAGGGAGTGTTAGACCAGGGGGCGCATGTGCGGCGTGATGAGGAACGGCGGCTCTCCTTAACAGCTCCACCGATCACCCAAGCTCACCCCACAGGGCTAATCATCACACCAGACACCCAAAATTTATCTGCACCCCTTCAGGATACCATCGTGCATGCCGTCAGGCAGAAAGGCGCGTGGTTGCCAGTCACAGCACTCCCTAACACACTAGTTACTCCGGACTAAGGACAAGCATAAGATGTATCAAGATGGCGCCCCCTCTCCTCCTGCATTCCCTGCTGCCTCATAAGCCTCTACAGAGAAAACCACAACATAACAACATAACAACATAACAACATAACAAGAATGTGAGTACACTTCTTAACTCACTAAAGCAGACCTAGATGCTAGTCTATCTGCAATTTATGATACATTAGCTAACAAAATCCAGTCTGAACTGCATAAAACAACCAGCACACTAAAGCAGGAGATAGCTTCCCTGGGAGGTATCACAGACATATTAGAGACTAAATATGACAAATTATCCCTAGCACACAATGATCTAAGGAAGGATTTTGAGCTTTTAGCTGATAATTACTCCTACCTTCAATCTCAAGTTGAAGATTTGGACAACAGGAATCACGGGGACAATTTAAGACTGTGGAATCCCAGAATAAGTCACAGAATTGATGCCTCCTGCTTGCAAACTATTCCAATCTCTCCTTCCTGACAATCCTCCATCTCCATTCATGTGCAACAGGATACACAAGGCCCTTCGCCCTAAACCACCTGCTGATAAACCTCCAAGAGATATCATACTTTGCATGAGGGACTTTATTACAAAAGAGAATATTTTAAGAGCCTCAAGAAACTCACATAATATAGAGTTAAATGGCATGAAGATTGAGATATTCCCAGATATATCTCAAGCCACACTGCTTCTATTATAAGAAGACGCAAAATGAAAGAAATCACATCTATTCTACAGTCTGCTCATATAAGATACAGATGGGGATTTCCATTTAAACTAACAGTGCCACATAATGGCACCACATATACATTTCTAAACGTCGCAGAAGGCAAAGATCTATTTATCAAATTGGGTTTACTCAACCCAGAATTAAACCCAAGATCTCCATCCATGCCACAATCATCACCTATGTGGGCCACACCATCTTCAAGACGAGACCAGAGAAGAATGGGACAATCTTTAAGAAATGTGTTTCCATAGGACCAACGTCAAGCAAGTTTAAAGACTAAGTTCTTCCAATTCCAGCTAAAGAAAGTAAAAAGAAGACATTTTTTGTCTTTCTCCCTCCAGGACACTAAATATGACATAAAGTTTATTATAAAGTTTATTATGAGGAAGAAACTAAAGGATCACGAGACTTGAGATATTTTTTTTTTTAATTCCCCCCCTCCCATCATCATGACTATCACCAAAATGTTCCGCAACCTGCGGGATATGCTGCGGGACTCTCCTCAGATCTCCCCTTTTTTTTGTGCCTAGTCTCTATTACTAGCCATATCTAATAATATATAAGTCTTCCCATGATCTCTAAATGTAATGTTATAAGGGATAATATATATAATAGTATGCAGGCTTTTTCAACCTGATTGTACAAGAATAGGAGATATGCTGTTGCTCTCCGCTTCCATTTGATCAACCCCCAACTCATGCCGGGTAATCTTTTCATATATTGGTTAGCACTGATTTTAGTGCTTTTTACCCTATTTATTTGGGTACATTATAACTGGACTCCCTGGGTGAGTAATGGACATTATAGTTCATTATAGTCCAAGTTCATTTGTTTTTAGGCCAAACTGCTTTTCCCAGTTTGACCCCCAGTTCTCAAGTTATAGGTTTCTAACCATTTATCTTAAATTTCTTTACAAGTTATCTATTATAAGAAGGTCAACTATAGACAATTTTATATTTGATTATGATATATACAGGTGATAGATTATACTATATCATGGGAAAAATACCTTTACGGATTATTTTCCTTCTCCAGTCATATACTAATTTTAGCAATGACATTATGAATGAAGATAATCTTCCTACATCACATCCAGTTATCCACTATCTAATCATTGGGGCTTAGGGTGATATCCCATAATGCCCAGGGCATCAACTCACCCCACAAAAGAAAAAAAAGCATTCCGTCATTACAAAAGATTGGGGGCTGATATAATACTGATACAAGAAACCCACTTCGCTACAGATAGATACCCCGAGTTCTTTGACAAGATGTACAGTCAATATTACTGCACAACATACAATACTAAATCCAGGGGTGTAGCATCTTTTATAAAGAATTCTGTGGTGGTGAAACACACTGGGGGGTTATTTACTAAAGGAAAGTCCACTTTGCACTGCAAGTGTACTTGAAAGTAAAGCACTTGGAAGTAAAGTCGCTGTAGAGGGGACATGCAAGGAAAATAAAAAACAGCATTTAAGCTTGCACATGATTGGATTTTAAAATAGGCAGAGCTTCCCCTCATTTCAGATCTACCCCTTAGATTTAGAGCGATTGCACTTCCAAGTGCACTTTAAGTGCACTTTCAAGTGCACTTGCAGTGCAAAGTGGATTTGCCTTTCATAAATAACCCCCACAGTGTCTTTAGAGACTCTGACAGTCAATATTTGATTATACAAGGTTCAATAAAAGGACGTTTGATCACAAATTCTTCAGTATATGCTCCTAATGAAGCACAATCAAGCTTTTTTGCAAATTTTTTTGACACTTTAGACAAGTACCACTCCCCACATCTAATAGTAGGGGTTGATTTCAATCTAACAGCCCACTCAGCACTAGACAGGAGCAGAGTGGTTCCATCTTCTAAAGCATTCCCCAGATCATTAAATCGCACTTTAAACACCCATCAACTGGTAGACACGTGGAAAGCACATAACGTGGGTATCAAAGCTTACACATTTTACTCTCACCCACATAATAGTTTTGCATGGCTGGAGTACATTTTTTGTACCCCAGTCCTCCTAGCCAACTCCTCAAAAGCAGACATTCATCCATGTCCCTGGTCAGACCACCACATAGTCTCCTTTACTACCACACATATAGGCCTAGCAGCCACAACACATACATGGCGCATTAAACGATTCCCTCCTAACTGGCCAAATAATCACTCAGCAACTTTCATCCCACTTAGAACACTATTTTGCACATAATATAGCACCAGACATGCCACCCACTACATTATAAATGGCACACAAGGCAGTCATGAGAGGCCACTTGATCAACATAGCATCAACAAAAAACAAATCCAAATTAGCAGATATAAAATCTCTTACCAAAGAACTAGACCGCCTATACTACAGAAATAATCAAAACCCCTCTAGTGATCTCCTCAACCAAATCCAAGAAAAACGCATAGCACTAGACACATTACTAACATCTGATACGGAAAAAGACCCTAGATGGTCTAAAGTTAGATTTTTACTACACAGCAATACATACTCTACTATGTTTGCTAGAAAATTAAACCATACTACAACCCCCCCCCCCCCCCCTACTTATAAATTAAGGAACTCATCAGGCAATTTAATATCCCACCCCAAAGGAGTGATGAACATATTCCTGGACTTTAACAAAAAACTTCTATACATTCCTCAATCAACACCTAAACAATTCTCCCTACATTGGCTCAACGATATTATACTCCCCACTCTCACTAACCAACAAATAGAATCCCTTAACGTCCCTTGTTCAGATACAGAAATCAATCGAATTATTGGCTCCCTAAAAACCTCAACAGCTCCAGGCCCAGATGGCTACTCCACAACCTATTATAAAAAAATTGCTTCCACACTAACCCCTCATCTTACAAATTTATATAACTGTATCCTTCAAGGAAACCAATTCCCCTCAGAAATGCTCCTAGCTAACATGTCCCTTCTACCTAAATCAAACAAAGATCAGTCCATGCCACAAAATTATCGCCCTATCTCAGTCATAGACAATGATCTAAAATATTCAACCGCATTTTAGCAGATAGACTAGCTTCAGTTATTTCCCCCTTAATCCATCCAGACCAAACAGAATTCATCCCAAATAGACAAATAACAGATAATATAAGTGTAGCACTTACCCCAGAAGGAGCTTCTGGTATTTGATTGAGCCTGTACTCTGCTTTTCCACCCCCAATAACTTGGCTCAATCCCCTTGACACAGCTGTGGTGCAATGTTAGTGTGAAGCTAATAGTGAAGGATAACCCCACAATGTGCAGTATGACAATAATATACCTTTGTTATTACCTGGGTATCTGATGTTCCACCTGCTGGAAAAGGAAGAACACTCCACACCAATTGTAATTAACCAAGAACATATTTTTACTGGAACTGATATAAAATGTATCTATTTATCTAATTTATTTATTACATTTATCTGCACTGTCACACAAATGTAATGCAACAGTCCAATAGGTATTCGCAACAGTTTGTACACATAAAGTTGTCTTAGATGACCCCTGAGAGTGCGTCTCCAAGTGGGACTAATGCTCAGAGCACAAACGCCTTAACTCTGGGCACCTTCCCACTTCCAGCACACTTTGGAAACCACAGAAATGCAAAGTTAAACAATCATGCACAACACAATTTCAGTCCCTCTTATCATTAATAGGATGCAAGGCCTTGCAATGAGGGATGCAGTCTTTTCAGTCTTCTGTCTTCTGCTAGCTATTTGTGTAATCCACAGAATTTCCGATCAATAAAGCAGTGTAGAATAATGTAGAGCAGTAACTTCAATTGTGCAAAGTATCTGTGAACTCCCTCCCTGGGAATGTACTTCCAGCGGTAGTCACTTAGTAATGAAATCAGGCTTGAGGCCTATTCACATGTAACTATATTGAACTGAACTGTTTCGTGGGGCTACCGGTCCCAGCAACATTATGCAATCAGTCTAAGTGTGTGAAATGCAGTACAAAGTTCTGGACATCAGCCCTCTCACCACACTAGATCCAGACAGATGGATGCCTCCACTCCACAAGATCTCAGTCTATTTGCTGCGGCCACGCCATCACGCTGTTCCGTTTCACAGATGACCAGGAGTCCTCGGTTACCTCCTTCAAGGGTCTCTGGAACGATCACACTGCTGCTCCAGCACGCTGTGATGTAAGGCAGGATCAAAGGCTGCTGTTCCACTGTGCACAGGGTAGGCCACAACTCTGTGGGACACACACACCCACAGAGCCCTGCTGGCAGGCCATGTGTCCCAGGAACAAGAGACCTAAGATGGCTGTGCAGGGCCTTTTATAACCTACCCAGCATGCAGTTCAGTGCTGAGTGTCCATGGGAGGTCACTTGGCATTGTGGGTAGGTCAGTTCTTTGTAAAATGTAAACAAACAGTCACTTCCTGTAACATTCCTCCAATGTTCTTGAAACAGAATGTAGAATAAAGTCCATTTCACATTTTGGCCACTAGATGCATTGTCCATACTTTTAACATTACATTAAGGAAACAGGCAAAAATGTGTCAGCGCTACATAAGATTAACCAAAAATATCATCCAAGATTCTAATTTACACTCCAGATTCATACTCCTATTCAGTTTTGATATTCACAAAGCCTTCAACGGCGTTAGCTGGTCAAACCTAGCCCTATTGCTCCCTAGATATGGTATAGGCAGTGAATCCCTACATGGTTTCAAAGCCCTATACCATGACCCACAAACACGCATAAAACTCCCTGGCAATAACTCAGACTTCTTCCCATTAAGCGAGGGCACCAGGCAAGGGTGTCCATGTTCCCCACTTTGCTTTGGCCATAGAGCTCCTTGCTTGTGTGATCTGAAATAACATTGACATCAAAGGATACACTAAGGGATCCAAAGAATTCAAACTAAGCCTTCACGTGGGCGACGTCCTTCTTTTCCTATCTGAGCCACTTATTTCCTTACCAAACTTGATGAAAACATTAGACATATTTCATGACCTTACTGATTTAAGAGTAAATGCTCGGCCCTACCCATTAATGTCCCACCAGCACTAACTTCAGTATTAAAGGATACATTTCCACTCAATTGGCGCTCAGATTCATTAAGATATTCAGGAATTCATATTACTCCCTCATACAAAACCCTATTCCATGCTAATTATCCACCATTATTTAACAACATTAAAAATATACTACTTTGCGCATGCGCGGCTCTCTAATATGGCGGACGCGTGATCCCTGAGCTCCGCTCCCGTCCAGTGTTCCGCGGCAACATTAGCCACCAAAAGCTCCGGAGGCGAGATGCCAGGACTCTGCCACACACTCCGACACCCTATGGGTAAAATCGGGGACCAGAGATCCCACAATCGAGCTACGCAACACCTGAGGCCTTCCTCCACCATGGACCGCTTCCTGACCAGGCCTCGATTTCTCAGGGAGATCCGGAGGACTACGTCAGCACCCTAATGGCGGAGGACGGATCGCAGCAGCAGGCCATCCTCCCACGCACGGCTTCCTCTCCTCACCCTTTCCTGACCCCAGAGATGGACCTTAAACTCCAGGCCCTGGCTCAACAGGTAACCAGAGACATAGCACAAGAGATGGGGAGAATATCTAGAGAGTTCAGGGGAGAGATAGATGCACTTGGAGAATGCACAGCTTCCCCAGAGACAAAATTTGACGAGACTCTGCTCTATGTACAGGCTCTTGAAGAGGAAAATGCAATCCTAAAAAAACTCAGTGTCCCAATTGCATCTTCAGCAGGAGGACCTCGAAAATAGGGAAAGACGCCAGAACCTGAGAATTCGCGGAGTCCCGGAGACTGTTGCCGACAACAACATCAGGCCTTATTTCTTGGGCCTATTTAACACCCTTGCACCTGAAATTGTGGACGTTGCTTGGCGCCTCAACAGGGCTCATAGGTCCCTGGCCCCTAAACCCCCTGCAGGGGCCAGACCCCATGACATAGTGGTACGTTCCCACTTCTATGAGAGTAAAGAGGCTCTAACTAGGGCCACACGCAACAAATCAGGCATTGACTACAAAGGAGACAAAATCCAATTGTTCAGTGACCTCTCTCTGATCACTCTGGCCAAACATCGCTCTCTACGGCCCATCACTACTCATCTACAGCAACACAAGGTCCCTTATTTTTGGGGCTTCTCCTTTCGCCTCAACGTCACTCTGGATGGGGTCCAACACGCCCTTCAAGAAGGGGATACATTCATCAAACATTTGGGTCTACCTCCACTCCCTGCGGACATGGATCAGGCCCCGCCTACCACCCCGCGATCATTGTCAGCTCCATCGAGAATCTGGACCCCAGTGAGAGGAAGAGGTTCAAAGACCTACTCCACACCCCAGCACTCTCAATGCTCAAGACCGCCCACCTGATTTCATGTGGACACCCCATCCTTGTCCATATCCTTTTTTGGCTCCATTTGGGATCTTGACCATCATTCAACTCCCTATATGGGCCCACTGTGTTTACAGTATGCCTCCCCTTACAGGCAAAAACAGAAGAGAGAGGCGCCTCTGGGTGTAGACTAAAAACAGATTTTATTCATATAAAGATAGTGATGGTCAAACTCACATGTTAGAAGTCATCAGAAAGGCATGAGAATGTGAGCAGGTACTGGAGAAAACATCATCCATCAGGAAGTCAGATCAGTCAAACAACTCCTGGCTAGGGGCTCTGCCTGTGTGTGAGGAGAGGTACCGCTGAGATGTATGGCCGGCCGCAGCGGTGACAGATCACAATACAAGTCAGAGAGCATGGAGGAAGGAAAACATCCGGCGAGGAGTGATGACGTCACAGATCGAGCGACGCGTTGCAGGGCGTACGGGCTGTGGTGACAAGACAGCCACACCCCTTCATCAGGCTATAGATGGATGGGATTGGATTGCTTAAGAAGTGGGAGGTGGGAGGGAGGGCAAGGGCAGGAAATGTGATGATTGGTCTAGATAAAAGGAAGGGGAGGAACAAAACCGGAACTAAAGGAAATGGTCAAATACAAAAACAATCAGAAGTGTCAGCAATGAAGTGTATAGCAGGAAAGCATAGCGGTGATCAAGGAACAAATGTATAAAAAGAAATGGGCTGATATGTGAAAATAGAGAAATGACTATTGAAATAATGATAAGGGTATATAACTAGGAAAACTGATTAGAAAGATAATTGATATATGGATATATAGATGAATATAGGATAATAATGATGAGGGCGTATAACTGAAGAAACTAATGGGGAGATTAATGTGAATATATGAATACCGAATGATAATGATGATGAGGACATAAGAACTAATAAGGGAATTAAATGGTATGTGGACATATAAATGTAAAGGTAGGATGTGTCTGGGGAGGGAAAAGGCAAGTATATATAAATTAATATAAATGAATATAAAATGAATATAAATGAATGCATAGGTAAAATAAGTCTGGGGAGGGAAAAAAACAAACATATATAAATAAATATATATGTGTATACCGTATAATAAATAATTATAATAGGACTGGAAAAAAGAGGACAACGGTATATGAATATATATACCATATAATAGTAAGAGGGGGGGGGGGAGAAGCATGTATCTCTCCATCACACACAAATCAGGCCTTATGTAAAAACACAATCATTTGAAAAAGAGATCCAGTTATTAATAGGTGGTGATTGGTAAAAATTATTATTAAGTTTGTTATTGCATATGTGTATGTATGTATGCGCACGCAAAAATGCGCACGCACACAGCACCCACATGTACACAAATGCAAAGCATAATACAGGACCTAAAATTCCTAAAATAATCGTACAAAACCTGTAGGGGTACAACTTAATAAATAAAAAACAAAAATTAAAAATAAAAATATATATTAAAATAAATATATATGAAAAAGTTAAAGGATGGTGGAGATCTCTATACTTTCATTAATTCCTCCTGGCGAATGGGCATCCAAAGTGTATATCCAAAAGGTTTCTCTAGAACAGAGCTTCTTAAATCTCTCAGCGGGGGAGCAATGCATATAAAGCAGAACATTCTCTGTTCTAGAGAAACCTTTTGGATATACACTTTGGATGCCCTATCGCCAGGAGGAATTAATGAAAGTATAGAGATCTCCACCATCCTTTAACTTTTTCATATATATTTATTTTAATATATATTTTTATTTTTAATTTTTGTTTTTTATTTATTAAGTTGTACCCCTACAGGTTTTGTACGATTATTTTAGGAATTTTAGGTCCTGTATTATGCTTTGCATTTGTGTACATGTGGGTGCTGTGTGCGTGCGCATTTTTGCGTGCGCATACATACATACATACACATATGCAATAACAAACTTAATAATAATTTTTACCAATCACCACCTATTAATAACTGGATCTCTTTTTTAAATGATTGTGTTTTTACATAAGGCCTGATTTGTGTGTGATGGAGAGATACATGCTTCTCCCCCCCCCCTCTTACTATTATATGGTATATATATTCATATACCGTTGTCCTCTTTTTTCCAGTCCTATTATAATTTATTATACGGTATACACATATATATTTATTTATATATGTTTGTTTTTTTTCCCTCCCCAGACTTATTTTACCTATGCATTCATTTATATTCATTTATATATATACTGGCCTTTTCCCTCCCCAGACACATCCTACCTTTACATTTACCTATATGTCCACATACCATTTAATTCCCTTATTAGTTCTTATGTCCTCATCATCATTATCATTCGGTATTCATATATTCACATTAATCTCCCCATTAGTTTCTTCAGTTATATGCCCTCATCATTATTATCCTATATTCATCTATATATCCATATATCAATTATCTTTCTAATCAGTTTTCCTAGTTATATACCCTTATCATTATTTCAATAGTCATTTCTCTATTTTCACATATCAGCCCATTTCTTTTTATACATTTGTCCCTTGATCACCGCTATGCTTTCCTGCTATACACTTCATTGCTGACACTTCTGATTGTTTTTGTATTTGACCATTTCCTTTAGTTCCGGTTTTGTTCCTCCCCTTCCTTTTATCTAGACCAATCATCACATTTCCTGCCCTGGCCCTCCCTCCCACCTCCCACTTCTTAAGTAATCCAATCCCATCCATCTATAGCCTGATGAAGGGGCGCGGCTGTCTTGTCACCACAGCCCGTACGCCCTGCAACGCGTCGCTCGATCTGTGACGTCATCACTCCTCGCCGGATGTTTTCCTTCCTCCATGCTCTCTGACTTGTATTGTGATCTGTCACCGCTACGGCCGGCCATACATCTCAGCGGTACCTCTCCTCACACACAGGCAGAGCCCCCAGCCAGGAGTTGTTTGACTGATCTGACTTCCTGATGGATGATGTTTTCTCCAGTACCTGCTCACATTCTCATGCCTTTCTGATGACTTCTAACATGTAAGTTTGACCATCACTATCTTTTTATGAATAAAATCTGTTTTTAGTCTACACCCAGAGGCGCCTCTCTCTTCTGTTTCTCCTTAGGATTTGGAATGTGGTTTCGTTTCTTGATGAAGGCAGCCCTATTTGTGGACTTACCATCCCTTGGATCTTTGAATCCCTTTATCTGCATATGACTGTGAGATCATGCCCCACATGTGATAATGTGATACATTTTTTCTCTATGGATGTATACATGTGGACACTATTTATTTAATTTATTGCAAGACAGGGAAGACTTCAGTTCTCTCCCCACCCCCCTGTTTTTGTTGTTCTTATTGTCATTTCCAGTTCTCTGCGCCTTTACTTGTATACTGTATTCTGCTGAAACCTCTTGTGCTGCATACTGGTTATTGTATAATTACAACAATTTTTACACCACTCCCCCTCTGCCCGTCCTTTCCTTTCCCTCCCCCCCCCCCCCCTTCCCACCCCTATCTTTTCTTTTTATTTATCGGCTTTTTGGTGTCTGATCATACAATCATGGATATTGTTTCTGCCATAGCAAGCAATAGGCATGCGACCCTTGAACAAATGTATACCTTACTTTCCCCCATTACTTTTTCGGACACTGTGAAACTCTCAGGTAAAATACGCCACAGTCTGTGTGGCAAATTTAAACAACTTGAAAGAATAATCCACACCACCAATTTTCAGTGGTGGGATAAATTCTTTCTACAACAATATATTGATGTGAAAATTTCACCTAGAGGACTACGAGTAACTAAAGACTGCCCTAGTGGTTTTAGCGCAGATAATACTAGAGAATGGGCCAACATTGCAGAATTCTGCACGACTAAGTGGATGGGACATTTCCCATAGAGCCAATAAGCTCAATATCTTTACCCAGCAAGTCCAAGCTATCATTAAAAATATTGTCAGTTTTCAAGTTCATATTCCACAGCTATGGCTTGAGATATTGAAAGAGAAAACTAAAAAAAGATGAGGATGCTTTCATTAGTGTTAAGATGGGGAAATTTAAACGTGATTTGGAGGATTACAACTCCAATAAGGTTTTCTCATGGAACAAAAAGAATAAATCCATACCCAGTTCCTCTCTATCCTTCAGTATGACCACCTCACATTCATCTGAACAGAATGGATGTGATCAGGCGCTTTCCAATCCCCCTATTCCTTCCTTGTTAGATATCAAACCATATGATGCTATTATTCCTGTTAGACAGCTCAAGAATTCCTTGATCCATTCTTCTTCTCGTCCATCTTCCTCACGTACTTCACGTGTTTCCAGATCGCCTAATATTTCCAAACATTCGTCAAATATGCCAAATAAACAAACCTCCAAAAAATATAAAAATAAGAATCTGGAATTGATTAATGCTCTTAACCAATTTTATAATAGATCAAGTACTTCTTGTAGTTCCTCACCCACTCCCATATCCTATGTCCCCAGAGATGGTTCTTCCACCTGTAATAATGTTGGTGAGATCTCCACCACCATTCCTACCAGTTCTAAACATATTGACCATCCAGCCACTTTAGATCTTAGGCCTACGGTACCAGCAGAACCCCTGAGGGAAAACCCACCACCTTTAGATACCCCGTTACCGAATATCCATAATGCTCCCACAGCGTACAGCTCTACTTCCCCTTTTTTAGTGTTCGGTCCTCCTCCGGCCTCCATATCAAGAAAAAGAAAGCTCACAGAAGAGGTTGCAGAGGAGGACGAACTAGAAAAACAGGTCAACACATTGAAACACCCAAAACGGTAAAGATTTTTAATTTATCCTCCTATACCTTGTCCCCTGCTGATATTTCTCTTCTCAATCACGGACTGAATTTTGCTCCGGTTAATAAACCTAATCCCTTTGTTCTCTTCAAGGATTTAAACAGCTATATACGCAAACTGACCTTGAAGAGACATTTTCAGATAAAACTACTCAAAGATCAGAATACAGATAGCGTATCTACCATTCAGACTTCGACCACACCCCCTACTGTTTCATCAGATCTCAGTATAGAGCTTCCTGACCACAATATTGAGGACTTGGGTATGTTTGATTGTGATGAACTCACATCACTAATGCTTACACAACATCTAGCTTCATCTCCGCCGATCATACGTTCCACACTAAAACCCAAGTCCATCTTTTTTCCAACTCAATCCAAAAGGTCCATATATAGAGAGTTTCTATA
Source organism: Lithobates septentrionalis (assembly GCA_037952835.1). NCBI lineage: Eukaryota > Metazoa > Chordata > Amphibia > Anura > Ranidae > Lithobates > Lithobates septentrionalis. The sequence goes on along the minus strand of JBBDGP010000334.1, from coordinate 6,253,188 downwards.
GAGTGGTCTATGCAGACTTATTAAAAATGTGCAACTATACAGTACATCCAAAGTTAATAATCTTTCACCCTCTGAAATCACAGCGCTGAACCACCTTACTCTTGCCGAAGACTTGGTGATCAAGTCAGCTGACAAGGGGGGTGGTATAATGTTGCTCAATAGGTCTGATTATTCAAGGGAATCCCATCGACTCCTTTCAGATAGAGCTACATATGCTAAACTTAAGAAAGACCCCACTGCAGAATTTGCACTGGAGGCTGATATTCTTATAAACACTGCTCTGAAAGAAGATATCATCACGAAAACAGAAAGCTCATTCTTGCGGAAATCTTTCTATCAAATCCCTTATTTCTACTATCTACCCAAGATCCATAAAACCTAGTAGATCCCCCCGGCAGACCTATTGTGGCAGCGATGGACAGCGTCACTACGGGTTTCAGTTTGTACATAGACCAATTCCTACAACCTATAGTCTCATCTTTACGGTCATACATACGTGATGGAACGCATCTTTTAGAACTCCTGTCTTCTTATAGATGGGAGTCCTCTTACGTGTGGCTCTCACTCGATGTATGTTCCCTATATACCTCTATTCCACACCAGTTTGGATTGATGGCTTTGGAGCAATTCTTATCCATGGATCCTTTGATGAACATGCGTCAGGCCAGATTTATCATAGAGGACACAGAGTTCTGCCTGACGCATAATTATTTTATTTTCAACTGAGATTTTTATCAACAAATACAAGGTACGGCGATGGGAGCTAACTTTGCTCCGTCCTACACCAATTTGGCTATGGGCTTTTGGGAAAACGAACATATTCATAATCATAACCCTTTTGCAGCCAACATAGTGTTTTTTGGTAGGTACATTGATGACCTGATTATCATCTGGGATGGTGATTCTGAGCTCATTACTCCTTTTGTGAAACATTGCAACGATAATCCTTATGGACTTTCATTTACATCAGTCACAGATTGTGCCACCATAGCCTTCTTGGATCTAGAATTGGGACACGAAGGTTCAGTTATCACCTCTAAGAATTACACTAAGCCTACCGCAGGCAACTCGTATTTGGACTACAAGAGTTGCCATTTTCCGAAATGGATTACCAACATCCCAAAAGGGCAGTTTTGTCGTCTTCGACAAAACTGCACAAAAGATTCGGATTACACTGAACTTAGTGTTAATCTAAAAAGGAAATTTCTGGATAAACAATATCCAGAGCCTTTGGTTGATGAAGCCTACAATCATTACCTTCATGGCAAACCTCCCAGAGGCAATACATCTCCCAAAGACTGTTCCAGTAGATTTGTAACCACTTTCCATCACAAATATAAACATATGGAAAAAATTCTATCTAAACATTGGGATATTCTACAACAGGATCCCCACCTTTCAGCTGTACTACCTTCACATCCCAAAGTCACATACCGTAGGGCCCCTAACCTAAAGAGTAAAATCGCCCCTAGCAAGCTCAAATCCACTGCACCTTCTCCTGCTGCACCTATACTAATACCTCTGGTGGGTATGTATCAGTGCCGTAAGGCCTTGTGTAAAACTTGCCATTTTGTCCATCATGGACAAAAGTCTTTTATTACCAAAGGCAAAACCTACATGTTGAAAGACTTCTTTAACTGCTCATCAGACTTCGTAGTTTATGGTCTGAGTTGCCCATGCGGGCTGATTTATGTAGGCCGTAACATCAGGGCTCTCAGACAGAGGTTCGGTGAGCACAGAAGGCTGATTGAAGGTGGCACTGACCCACACAGTGTCCCTAGACACTTTGCGGTGGCCCATCAGAGCTCGACAGCGGGACTTAGGGTATGGGTAATCGAACAGATCCCCAGATCTTTGTCCCCCGCTGAGAGATTTAAGAAGCTCTGTTCTAGAGAAACCTTTTGGATATACACTTTGGATGCCCTATCGCCAGGAGGAATTAATGAAAGTATAGAGATCTCCACCATCCTTTAACTTTTTCATATATATTTATTTTAATATATATTTTTATTTTTAATTTTTGTTTTTTATTTATTAAGTTGTACCCCTACAGGTTTTGTACGATTATTTTAGGAATTTTAGGTCCTGTATTATGCTTTGCATTTGTGTACATGTGGGTGCTGTGTGCGTGCGCATTTTTGCGTGCGCATACATACATACACATATGCAATAACAAACTTAATAATAATTTTTACCAATCACCACCTATTAATAACTGGATCTCTTTTTTAAAATGATTGTGTTTTTACATAAGGCCTGATTTGTGTGTGATGGAGAGATACATGCTTCCCCCCCCCCCCCTCTTACTATTATATGGTATATATATTCATATACCGTTGTCCTCTTTTTTCCAGTCCTATTATAATTATTTATTATACGGTATACACATATATATTTATTTATATATGTTTGTTTTTTTCCCTCCCCAGACTTATTTTACCTATGCATTCATCTATATTCATTTATATATACTTGCCTTTTCCCTCCCCAGACACATCCTACCTTTACATTTATATGTCCACATACCATTTAATTCCCTTATTAGTTCTTATGTCCTCATCATCATTATCATTCGGTATTCATATATTCACATTAATCTCCCCATTAGTTTCTTCAGTTATATGCCCTCATCATTATTATCCTATATTCATCTATATATCCATATATCAATTATCTTTCTAATCAGTTTTCCTAGTTATATACCCTTATCATTATTTCAATAGTCATTTCTCTATTTTCACATATCAGCCCATTTCTTTTTATACATTTGTCCCTTGATCACCGCTATGCTTTCCTGCTATACACTTCATTGCTGACACTTCTGATTGTTTTTGTATTTGACCATTTCCTTTAGTTCCGGTTTTGTTCCTCCCCTTCCTTTTATCTAGACCAATCATCACATTTCCTGCCCTGGCCCTCCCTCCCACCTCCCACTTCTTAAGCAATCCAATCCCATCCATCTACAGCCTGATGAAGGGGCGCGGCTGTCTTGTCACCACAGCCCTTACGCCCTGCAACGCGTCGCTCGATCTGTGACGTCATCACTCCTCGCCGGATGTTTTCCTTCCTCCATGCTCTCTGACTTGTATTGTGATCTGTCACCGCTGCGGCCGGCCATACATCTCAGCGGTACCTCTCCTCACACACAGGCAGAGCCCCCAGCCAGGAGTTGTTTGACTGATCTGACTTCCTGATGGATGATGTTTTCTCCAGTACCTGCTCACATTCTCATGCCTTTCTGATGACTTCTAACATGTAAGTTTGACCATCACTATCTTTTTATGAATAAAATCTGTTTTTAGTCTACACCCAGAGGCGCCTCTCTCTTCTGTTTCTCCTTAGGATTTGGAATGTGGTTTCGTTTCTTGATGAAGGCAGCCCTATTTGTGGACTTACCATCCCTTGGATCTTTGAATCCCTTTATCTGCATATGACTGTGAGATCATGCCCCACATGTGATAATGTGATACATTTTTTCTCTATGGATGTATACATGTGGACACTATTTATTTAATTTATTGTAAGACAGGGAACACTTCAGTTCTCTCCCCACCCCCCTGTTTTTGTTGTTCTTATTGTCATTTCCAGTTCTCTGCGCCTTTACTTGTATACTCCCCTTACAGGCATCCTGCAAAATTTAGGCTATATTTGCTGCCAGTTTGTCTTTTTGTTTATAGTTCCAATTTTCTACAGGAAACAGTTATTTTTTTCTTTATTTAAGGTTCCCCCATGGCTGCTTCTACCCAGGTAGCCCACAGGTGTGTTCGGACAGGTAACGCTAATGGCGGATCATTGTGACGGGTAGTTGTGGCTCCCTCACCACCTTGGAGACGGCTATGCTCCCCTATCGGTCCTCAGGCTACGGCCGAGGACTTCTGAGTAGTCCTTGCTCAGGCCTTTTTGTGATGTTGTTTTCTTTTTTTCTAATTTTTTGGGCCTCACAGGCCTTTTTGTTTCTAAGCAACATAATCTTCCATGATCCTTTTTTTGGATCACCTCATGTGTGCTCCAGTGATGCTATCCTACTTTTTCTTTTTTATGTTTCTCATATTTTATGTTTTTTTATTTTTAGTCCTATGGTTGATCATCTCACAATAAGGGATCTTTTGGTCAGACTAAGGTCTGCACTTAGGCTACGCTTAAATGCATTTACTGTTGGGCTGTTACCCATTGTTTTGAATATTTCTAAGGTGAATTATGATGTTTACTCATGGCTTTAAAACTATTATCATATAATGTGAAAGGTTTGAATTCCATAAAAAAAGATGGATGGCCTTAAAAGAATTCAGGGCCTCCGGTGCGGATGTCATCCTGGTACAGGAGACACATTTCCGGGTCGGAGGATCCCTGAAATTTGCCTCCAGACACTTCCCTGTGTCCTTTCTAGCATCGGACCCATCTGGAAGGACTGGAGTGGCAGTTTTGGTTAAACGCTCCTGTCCCCTCCCGATTAAGTCCACCCAACTTGACCCTAATAGGCATTATATAATTCTAGAAGGCACTTACTTATCTAACCCTATGATGATCATGAATGTATATGCTCCTAACATGGGTCAAATGAAATTCCTTACTGAAGTTTTTGAACGATTACACCGAGTATCTCATCTCTTTATGATAATTGGGGATGACTTTAATGCTGTTCTCTCGCCCGGTCGGGAGGGCAGTGTATCTCTGTGGGATCCCAGAGAAAGGGGGACTCGGTTTTTCTGAGGTCCTCTTTAATTTCGGAACTAACGTCTGCTGAACGCTCTCTGCTACACGCCCCCACGATGGTCCGGCTGCGCGCAGTAACTTCTCTACGCAACCGTATAAAGTCTCTAGACATGTCTAAAATAGATAAATCTATTCTCTGGGCTAAACAAAAATTCTATGAATTTTCAAATAAACCGCATAGGATGTTGGTATCCAGACTTAACCCTAGGCCCTCCCTCTCTTTCCCAGATCATATAAAAAGCACGGATGGGACTCCCACCTACTGCCCACAGACAATGACTCAAGTATTTGGGGAATTTTAGGACAAATTTTATAACTGCCTCTCCCCCAACCAACATCCCTCTTTTGACCAGAAAGCTTTTGAAACTTTTATGGCGGATCTCTGTCTCCCCCAGCTTGCTGAGGAGGAGGTGCAAATTTTAAACGCACCCATTATCGAGGAAGAACTTACTCGCACCGTCAAATCTCTCCCATCCCATAAAGCACCAGGCCCGGACGGCCTCCCATACACCTATTATAAGACCTTTCTCCCGACTCTTTCGAAACACTTGGTATCTCTATATAATTCCCTCCTTCAGGGTCAGCGCCCCTGCCAACAATTTTTACACTCCTATATTACGGTAATATCCAAACCGGACAAGGATCCATCGCTCCCAGACATCTATAGGCCAATTGTGCTTTTAAACTCAGACTACAAGCTCTTTACCAAAATTTTGGCTAATCGCCTTTCCCAATTCCTGACGAAACTGATAGATAGAGATCAAGTGGGTTTTGTCCCTTCTAGGCATGCAGGAGACAACACCAGACGAACCATCGATCTCATTGATATATTAAACAGAGTCCGCCGCCCTGCCCTGATCCTTAGCCTCGATGCCCAAAAGGCGTTGGACTGATTAAGCTGGCCATATATGTTCGCAACCCTTACTAAATTTGGATTAAGTGGTCCTTTCCTCATGGCCCTCCATGCCCTTTACTCTAATCCCTCCTCTCAGGTCCAACTAGAATCCTTTACCTCCCGCCCGTTTTCTATGTCAAATAGTACCAGGCAGGGCTGCCCCCTCTCACCACACCTTTTCATCCTCTGCCTGGAGCCGTTAGCTGAGACTATTAGATCATACCCAGATATACGAGGGGTTCCTATGTGACAAAAGGGATATAAACTTTCTCTATTTGCCAACCACGTGCTTCTGACTCTTACAAATCTCCATGTATCACTCCCATCCCTACACGCCCTACTATCTCAGTTCAGTTTACTTTCGGGATACAAAATTAATATGTCCAAGACTGAAGCTTTGCCCTTACATCTCCCTCCTGAAGATTTCCTTTCGCTAAAGAACTCATAACCCTATCGCTGGTGCACCTCTTCTCTCAAATACTTAGGAGTACAAATCACTCCGTCATATTCTACCCTTTACTCGGCCAACTATGTCCCCCTATTTAAATCTCTCAAAGATATGTTAAATAGATGGAATCCCCTCCCGATATCTTGGATAGGCAGGATTAACGTACTGAAGATGTCGGTAATGCCCAAACTGCTGTATTTTTTTGAAACGCTACCTGTTCCTATGCCGATGGCCCAATTGAAACTCCTTAAACTGGTTTCTTAATTTTATATGGAAGGATGGGGCACATAGAGTGGCCAGCTCGGTTATTTTTTCCCCCAGGGGACAGGGAGGTATGGGAGCCCCGGACATCCACAAGTACTAACTGGCTTCCCACCTCCGTGTCCTGGTTCAGCATGCGTCCTCCAAACAGGTGGACGGAGATACAGATGGGTTCACTGTTCCCAACCCACCCCTGCTCCCTGGTTTGGTCTCCTGCAATATCTACTGATCCCAAACTCCATGACCTCTGTCTGGGCCCCATGCTGTTTTCACTCAGGATTTGGCGATCCTGTTACACCAAATTTTCACTGGCATCCACATGCCCTCCCCTTTCTAATGTTCTTTTTACAACCCCTGGCAAAAATTATGGAATCACCAGTCCCTGAGCATGTTCCTTCAGTTGTTTATTGTTGTAGAAAAAAAAGCAGATCACAGACATGCATGATGATTTACCCTCTTTACCTACATACTAACAAGCAGATTTAATCTGATGCAGGTGTTAGTGTTTGTAAATTTACAGGGTAATTCCATAATTTTTTCCTCAGAATTGAGTGATTCCATAATTTATTCCCTGTGCTTGTTCTATAAATCTAACCGTTACTGGCCACCACAATTATTTTTCTTGATTTCTTTTAGTGTTTCTTAAAGCCAGAAAGTTGCCATTTGAAATGCCTTTAGTTTTTGGCCATGTCTGTGATCTGCTTTTTTTCTACAACAATAAACAACTGAAGGAACATCCTCAGGAACTGTTGATTCCATAATTTTTGCCAGGGGTTGTAATCACCTGCTCCCTGACAGTCTCTCACACTCCCGGATGTTCCCTTGAGCCAAGGTGGGTTTGTTCCAGCTCCGACATTTTGTGCACCCTATCACTCGGAAACTTTACTCCTTCCAGGACCTACAAACTATAAGTCAAATTCCAAATCAGCTGTTATTTTCATACCTCCAAATAACCCACTATCTAGCATCCCTCTCACCCTCTCTTACTTTGACCAAACCTACGCACTTCAAAGTTATATGCTCTCAGGCACCATACCAACCGCGACTGATATCTGACATATATCGACTTTTGCAAGAGAACCTTCCACTCTCCATGGATCCCCACTGATATATGAGTAAATGGTCACATCTGACATAAAAACAAATTTCCCCATCCCAATGGGCTAAAATTTGGACCTCAACATTCAAAATATCCCGATGTGTGGCGCAAAGAGAGACAGCTTACAAAGTACTTCTATTTCGGTATAGGACCCCTGAGGTTCTTCACCGATATGATGTTTCTCTCTCTCCTCTTTGTTGGAGATGCGGAATGATCAGGGGTTCTCATTATCACATTTTTTGGCAGTGCGAATTGATAGCTCCCTTCTGGTCCATGGTTGTATCTGTGCTCCAGCAGATTCTTGATTCCCCAAGAATCCATTCAGATCCGGTTCATATTCTTTTAGGCCTCCCAATCCCTGGATTGGGAAAAACATTGAACAAATTGGCATCATATATATTACTGGCTGCAAAGAGAGCTATTCCTGCATGCTGGCTTTCCACCTCCGCCTCAACCCAGTCCCAGCTTATACAAGCTATTACTGATATCGGTAGAATGGAGCATATGACAGCCATGGTGGAGTTTTGATTCTAATAGGTTCCTTTTGCTGTTATTTTTCATTATTTTTGTTTACATTTTGTAAAAAAAAATACTGTTTTTGTATTCTTACATCTGCCTATTTTCTTTTCTTGATTGAAATTATCAAAGTATGTATGCTATGACCTTTGAAAAACTTTCAATAAAAATACAAATAAAAAAAAAAATATATATATATATTTATGGTCGGAGCCCTCCGTCCTGACAGATATGAAACACATAAACACGTCACAAGACTAACAACATAAATAGACCTGAAGTGTGCCCTGGCCTGCTGTATGGTAAACCCAGATCTGCTGGGCGGTATGCCAGAGAAGGGCGCATACCTTAAGAAAGTAATGGATACAGGCGCATGCGCGGCAGCGGCTAAGATGGCCACCGGCTGCTAGAGCTCCGCTCCACCGCTACCCCTCGATCGCCACCATAGCGTCCTGAGCGAACCCCCAGGCACCAAATAAGGATATACAGGTGGGGGAAGCCCCCGAGCACATTACCCCTAAAAACGGCGCTTGTCAGGAGAAACCTGACGGTCCAGATGACGGCGGCAGCAGCTCCGGTCAGTTATGCCAAGATGGCGGCGGCCCCACGAGGCTCTCCCCTCAGCACAGGAGTTCTGGAGGAATCCATTGCAGATCAGGACAATCAGTCCCCATCCTCCCCAGGTATGGACTTTCCCCCACTGCCTCAGACCACTTCTCCCTCATCGACCGAATCTTTGCTGGGGCGGATGGGAGCCGGCTATCCATCTACCCCTATGACTGACCCACATACAGGGATGCTATTAACAGTAACGGAAGCTTCTGCAAACATCCCTGCGCCCACAGACTTCCCCTCCATGATGGAGGCTTTTACTCATTTACTCTCCAAAAGCCTGGCCCAGAACGCTGCTCAAATTACTTCCTCCATACATGCGGACTTACAGCAATTGGGGCAGAGGATCGATCACATTGAGCAGAAAGCTGACCAGGCAGCTTCCCGCATCAACCAAAACTCAGACAGAATACAGGACCTGCAGGACCAACTTGAATCTGCCTTCTCCAAAATCGACGACCTCGAGAATAGATCAAGAAGGTACAATTTCCGTATTAGGGGTCTCCCAGAGACCGAAAAGGACACTCACGCTGCTGTCAAACGACTGCTAAAAAACCTTATCCCTGACATCTCAGATCACCGTTTGGAGATTGACAGAGCGCACAGAGCACTACAGCCCCCACGTTCAGATGGTCTACCTCGCGATATAATCGTGAAGCCTCATTTTTACTCAGTTAAGGAGGAGGTCATGAAGAAAGCCAGGGCCTCAGACGACCTCAAGCTGCTAGGCCACAGGATTCAAATTTTTGCGGACTTATCCCCTTACACGGTCCAGAAAAGGCGCTCCCTTAAACCGTTGATCCAATGCTTAATAGAGAAAGAAATTTCCTACCGTTGGTCCTTCCCTCTGCGCCTCAACTTTGCTTATAAAAACAAGAGCTTTGGCTTCTCTACCCTCCCTGAAGGAGAACGCCTGTTCCTCCAACTGGGTCTCATCTCTCACGACCCGACACCCCATACGCAGAGCAGAAACACACCCGCTTCCACGAAACGTCCTCCTCCAGCAAGCCCACTACAACCCTCCTGGCTGAAGCAAGGGTATAAACGATCCAAAGAAAACTTTCCAACTTGATGTCGCTTACATAGCAGGATCAGGGCCCTGGTCCGGACTCTCTCTTTTGGCCTCACCGGCCTGATTCGAACTCTCAGACCCTCCTTATCCCTACTCCCATCAAGGGTCCTAATTTGGAGGACCTCTCTAACACAGAAACTCTGTTGTGTCCCACTCCCCCCGAAGATACACCTCCCTTCTTTGTCCGCGAACATCAGCACTTAGGTACAGCGGATGACTCCAGGATCACCATAGCGTAGCTGGACTCTGGTCCTCAGGACCAGCTTCGGTCAACACGGCCCAACCGGGACTTTTACTTTTCTTTTTTTATTTTTCAATCTCAATTTACAGTTGGTTGGGGGGGGGGAGAGGTTCGGCCCCGGCTCTCAGGGGGTTAGGGGTCCACCCCCCTGGCTCTCTGGGACTCGGGGTTCCGACTCTTTGGGGCTATTGCCTTTACATGGGGTTGGGGGGGAGGGGCACGGTTCTTGGGATGGAGGTATAGTCTGTCGCTAAATAGGTTGCTATTAGCTGCTATTGGAGGGGTTCCCCCCTAACTCTCCAGACCCCTGGAAATTGCATTACTGAGAGTTTTTGTTTCACTGCCTCCATATTCTTCTCAGAGGTCTGTATTTTTACTTTTTGTCTTAGCTTATCCTTTTTTTTCATAGCACTTTCACTGGTTCGCTCTAACAGTTAAAGCGAGGAGGAAATCCAGTTCTCTTCCCCCTCCATTATGGTTTATTTTTCAAGGTGGCGGGGTAGAGGTGGCAACATTGCGCCTCCCCTTGGACCCAAAGGCAATTGTTTTTGTTGCCTTTGGCTCTCTTACTGGTGCTTCCAGGAATGGTACACCGGTCTTCTCAGGATTTAGGGGTAAGGGGGAGTTTCCCGTCTTACCCTGGGATAAGGGGGAAGCCTAGAGCCCCCCCAAGTTTTATGCATTGTCTCTTGTACGTTCAATCATTTAGAATATTGAAGGTTAAACTAACGCTGGTGTCTTCTTTTCTTCTAATGCTCATCTTTTTCCTACTCTTTTCCCTCTTCCTGTTCCCCCATATTTACAGACGCAGAGTCCAGTCTCAGTCGCTCCTCCCAGGACCTAACAAGATAGCCTGGCGCTTACTCTATTACTTGGATCCCCTGGGCACTCGTCAGTCCGGTAAGTCCTTTGTCTGCAGAGTACACCACATAACCCCACTGGATGGCTAACTCTACCCTAGGGTCGGATTCCCTTAAGATCATCTCTCACAACACACAGGGCCTCAACTCCCCCACAAAACGTAGAAAGCTTTTTCAGCTCTACAAGTCCATGCACGCAGATGTCCTCTTTCTTCAAGAGACTCACTTCCCTTCCTCTTACAAACCCTCTTTCATACATCATCAATTCCCTCAATTTTTCCTTGCCTCCGCCAAAAACAAAACGAAGGGGGTTGCAATATGTTTTGCAAAACACATTAACTTAGCGGACTCGGAGGTTGTGTTGGACCCCCTGGGTCGTTACATCTTGGTCTCCGGGACTATAGATGGGGTGTTATACACCTTTGTCTCATATTATGCACCTAACAAGGGCCAGAAGACCTTTTTGGTCGCCCTGTTGGATAAGATACAACCACTGCTGAAGGGCACAGTATTTATTGGTGGGGACTCCAACACAGCATTTGACTTCGCACTGGACAAGTCAAGTTCCGGTATACCTAGACCCAAACGCCCGACCAAACAAAGTTCTAAAATAGCTAAAATCCTGCATGATAAGGGTTTAATAGACATTTGGAGGGAACTGAACCCACGTTCTAAAGATTACACCCACTTTTCAGCCCCCCATAGCTCCTATGCCAGGATAGACCACATATTTACCAGCCCACACACGATCCCGCTGATTTTAAAATCCAAGATCGTGGACACTTCCCTGTCGGACCACTCTATGGTCACCCTAATCACTAAAAGAGCCTCGGAACGCTCAAACCCCCCAAGATGGAGACTGCAGGAATCCATCTTAAGTGACCCTGTTCAATGCACCATCATAGAGGGAGCCATTAAGGATTATTTTACCATAAATGCCACGGACGAGGTCTCCCCCGAAACCGTATGGGCGGCACACAAAACAGTGCTTAGGGGGAAAATAATTCAAATCACGTCCCAGTTGAGGTCAGCACATAAAGCAGACGCACGTAAACTCACAGCAGAATTCCAGGCTCTCTCAAAAGCCCACAAATTAAACCCGTCCCCTGATCTTTTAGACAAATTAGATAAGGCCCGAGCTCGGTTGAATATGGTACTAACTACGTCAGCAGAGGAACAACTTAGATGGTCGGGTGCCAAATTATACTCCCAAAAAGACAAAATAGGCTCCAAACTGGCGATAAAGCTTAGCCCCAAACCCAGATCTCTAGCATTCCCTAAAATAAAGGTTCGGTCCGGAGACCTTTCTCAGAACCCCGTTAAAGTAATGGAGGCCTTTCTCCATTACTATGCGGACTTATATCAACCGCACCAGCCTCATATCTCCAAATCACAACAGGATTTCCTGAATTCCATAGACCTACCCTCCATCTTGCAAGAGCATAGCGACCTGATGGAGAGCCCCTTCTCCCAGACAGAAATCGTAGACACAATCAAAGCTTTGAAACTAGGCTCAGCCCCGGGCCCGGATGGATTCTCCATGGGATACTATAAAAAATTTGCTCCAACTCTAGCCCCGCACCTTGCAAAATTCTTTAATTCACTTAGGAAGGGTACCCCTTTAAGTACAGATCTAAACTCAGCCTATATCTCAATGATCCCCAAACCAGAAAAAGACCCCAGTGAGGTGGGTAATTATCGCCCAATATCATTAATCAATAATGACATTAAGATTCTTACAAAAATAATGGCAAACAGGTTGTCAAGCTTTATCCCTTCATACATCCATAGGGACCAGGTGGGGTTTATTCCTAGACGTCAGGGGACGGATCAGATCAGACGTACAATAGACATTATCTCACTGTTAAAGTCACACTGGGATGGAAGTCCTCCCCAATCCGGTTTCCTTTTATCAATAGACCTTCATAAGGCTTTTGATTCCATAGATTGGACTTATCTATTTGATACTTTACATAAATGGGGCTTTGGTCCAAATTGTCAGAATCTGATTCGCTCCCTGTATTCACACCCGTCAGCGCAGGTTCGCCTGATGGGCAGATACTCCACCTCGTTCCCAATAGGCAGGGGCACCAGACAAGGTTGTCCCCTTTCCCCACTCCTCTTTGCGATAGCGATCGAAACCCTAGCTATAGCTATTAGGTCAAACCCAGACATTAAGGGGGTTCAGAGCGGAGAGCAGGAACACAAATGTGCCCTCTACGCTGACGACCTTATGATTTATGTAACCTCCCCGCTAATCTCCGTCCCGGAAATATACAAAACCCTCAATGCATTCAGCGCAGTCTCAGGCTTGAAGGTCAATATGGGTAAGTCCACAGCGTTAAACATTTCGGTCCCGGACAACATTCTACCCCAACTCACGAGCACTTTTGACTTCCCGTGGGCTCCGAATTTCATTCGTTATCTGGGAGTCAACCTCACAGCGGACATCGGGGACCTTTTTAAATCGAACTACATACCTATGTTTAGTAAATGCAGGGCTGAACTAGATAAATGGGCAAAGTGTGGTCTATCCTGGCTGGGAAGGGTACATGCAGTCAAAATGACTCTTCTCCCACGACTCCTGTACTTGTTCCGCTCCCTTCCCATCCCAATCAAGAAAAGTTTTCTCCGGAAATTACAGTCGGAGATGATAGCTTTCGTCTGGGGTAGAAGGGGATATAGATGCCCTTCTAGTATCCTACTACGTTTAAAATCCCAGGGCGGATTGGGGCTACCTGATCTCTGGGCATATTATCAAGCGGCACAATTGGCACAATTCTCCATGTTATTTTCACAAGGCCCAAAACCAGATTGGCTCGCTATAGAGAGAAGAGCGACCCCTCATCACACCTTAGACTACCTCTTGTGGTGTGTCCCCAAAGTCAGACCTGCAATCATGTCACCAACTTTATCTCATTCCATCTCTCTAAGTACTAGATTGTTTAAGCAGTCATCTCTGGCCTCGCCAATGAAACCCCTCACGCACATTTTCCACAACGCTGTATTCCCTCCGGGACTAAACATTAAAGCATTCAAATGGTGGACAGAAAAAGGACTCTACCGCATAGGACACTTTCTCACGGCAACAGGCCCAATTACCTTAACTTACTGCCAGAACACTCTGGAGATGCCTGAATCCGAGAAATTCAGGTTCACACAAATTTCACATTTCCTTCATTCAATCCGGCACAACAATTCTAACTCTTTATCCATCACCCCTTACGAACATTGGTGTGCTAATATTCAGGATCAGAAAGGGGGCATCTCCCTGATCTATTCGGCATTGATTACAAAATCGGACAAACCAGCCTACACAGGGTCCTGGGAGGAGGAGACCACCCAGACGAGGACTGCGGAAGATTGGCATAAATATTGGATCCGCTCCTTTAAAGGTATATGTAACATATCACTCATTGAAGCAAGCATTAAGGTCATTTCTAGGTGGTATTACGTTCCAGCCAGACTGGCGTCGATGTATCAGGGAACATCCCCCTTATGTTTCAGGGGATGCGAACTGGAGGGATCAATGTTTCATATCTGGTGGTCTTGTCCCCGAATTAGATCGTTCTGGAATAGAATTTTCAATATGATTAGGTCCTTATTCAAAGTACAGGTCTACCCCAATGTTTACTACGCCCTTCTCAACCAACATATACCAGGGTTATCGAAACAAGCGCAAGGCCTTTCTTACTTTATCTTACTAGGAGCTAAATTTACCTTAGCTAAAAGTTGGAAAAAACCTTCGGTTCCCTTCAGGAGCTGTATTAATAAAATTTCATGGATTATGTCTCAAGAGCATCTTGTAGCTAAGCTTAACGATAAAGTTGGGAGATTTATGTCCATTTGGGAACCGTGGGCGACCCTCCAGAACATCAACCTCATACCAGGTTTGACAGGAGGGGGATCCCTCCCCCCCCTTCCCTCTGGACTTAACTCTCATTAACCCACCTTCCCCCTCTCTTGCTCCCTTTCTCCTCCTACCTCGCTTTCCTTTTTACCCCTCTTTTGGACTCTCTTGTCCCTATCTCTTTGCTTTCAAGCAGGGCGTTGAACTCCCTCGTTTATTTTTTTATTTTATCAAGGCTCACCCCGGTGGACTCCATTAGCCCATCGGGGGCCCATCATCCTTTAATGGATAATTTTCGGTTTATATTTCCTTCCACGGAAAGGTTAAGGTTCATAAGGGCCCCTCCGGTATTGTCTCCAACAATCTACGTCTCACCAGACCCTAGACTCTGGGGTTGTGAAACGGGGAACGCTACGCACACTTCCACAGAAAGTTCCCAGTGGGGTGGGATGTGCGTGGAACCCCAGATAGTTCACATTAGGTGTCTAGAGAGCAGGAGGACGCTACAGGTTGGGCCCTATTACCAGAAGGGATACACCCCTATTGATGTATTCAAATCTCTGTTTCAATATGCTTTAGTCATTAAATGTTGCATTTACTGTTAGAAAGTAATGGATATTTCTGTAGAGAAATTGTTTGAAGAGAAGTACCTTGAGAAGGGGAATGGGTGGGTGGGTACCGCGCACTGGAACCGACACAGACCATCGTGGATGGTCTGGTTATATACCCTCCGGGCTCCTCCCATAATTTCAGGCCGGTAAACCGGCCTTCCTATTTATGGTCGGAGCCCTCCATCCTGACAGATATGAAACACATAAACACGTCACAAGACTAACAACATAAATAGACCTGAAGTGTGCCCTGGCCTGCTGTATGGTAAACCCAGATCTGCTGGGCGGTATGCCAGAGAAGGGCGCAAAAAGACTTGGTTTAGGGAGGTAATGTTTTATTTAAGTTTATGGTCATCTTACAGAGTGAACTTGCAAAAGGCTCGTGACGTTTCTACTTGTGGATTGGGAATGTAGCGAGCAAAGCAGGTGGATTTCCACCTTCCCATTTTTCTGATCACGTGGTCCGGGACTCCGTTTCGTGAGGCTGCTGATGCTGCTCCAATGCGGAAAGAATGTCCAGAATAACGGTTGGGGTCAAGGCCTAAGTTGCGCAGAAGGATCCTGACGTGAGTAGTGAACTGGTTGGTACTAAGCGGGCTGATCGGGAACGGCAGCAACGGGCTGTCCTGCGAGGGATCAGGTAAATGGGCTAATAGACGATCTAGGATGGCTACGGGGCACCAGGCGTTGTGCGTTCTGAAGAGCTTGATGTCAACCCCTGGACCGGACTGTTGTGTTTTGGACACCTCGAGGTGTATTGTGAAGTGGCTGTGGTGACGCGTGAGGTGGCGTCTGCGTAAGGCCCTATGACTGGTGCTGCTGACTGTGAATTCGCTGGGTCGTAGAAAGCCATAAAATGCCAGGTAGATGGCTGCTTGGATGACCAAGCTGGGCAAAAAACCGAAAGGTGAGCGTGAGAGTATGGTGGACATGTCTCGAAACATGGCACTGGTGACTGGTAAGTGTTTACCGCTAACTTGGGGTTTCTGCTTGTGGATGCCTCGGAGGATGGCCTTGACCGCATGGGTAGCGAACAAAGATGGTTTGTTAGGATCTAGTAAAGAGGTGAAATGCTGGATGCCAGCTAGGTAGAGTCTAATAGTGTTGTAGGATAACTTCAGCTGCGTGTGGCAGTATGAAATGAAGGCCAGGATATGATGGAGATCTCCTGGTATAGCCCCGGGGTTAGCCGCTAGAAACCTGTGATAGCTTTTCCAGGCAGCATGGTAGCCTTTCAGGGTATTGTGAGATAGTGACTGGTTAATCAGACTAGTGGCGTCATGAAGATGTCGCTTTAATCCAGGGTTAGCTGTGACCAATGTGGGATAGCAGACATGGTCGGGTCGGCTCCAGGTTCCTGCGAAAAGAAGGTTGTGAAGTTAAAACGAGATAGCGCGTCGGCCGAAGTGTTGCATTTACCGGGGATATGAACACAGAGGACATTAAATTGGTGCTGTAGTGAGAGTTGCACCAGCCTGCGTAGGAAGGACATGATGGCCAAGGACTTGGAGCGACCTTTGTTTATAATAGAGGCTGTGGCTTGATTATCTGTGGAAAATGTCACTGTTTGTCCTACCCAGTTGTTGCCCCAGATGTGGGCTGCTGCAACAATGGGGTAGATCTCGAACATCGAGGAGGATTGACTGAACCCGGGGATCGAGAGTATTTCTGGCGGCCATGGTGCTGCAAACCAGTGGTGGCCAAAAATAGCTGCAAAACCTGTGGAGGCTGCGGCGTCCATGATTATTTGAGGTGAAGTGGGAGACGCTGATGGGATAAACATCGAAATGCCGTTCCAGTTTGTTAGAAAGACGTCCCACATGGCTAGGTCAGCTACAGCTGCCTTGTCTAGTTTAAATATTAGGTCGGGGTCTTGTACCTGGGAAAGGAACACCAGGAGACGTGAGACGAAGGATCGCCCTTGAGGGATGATCCTTATGGCAAAGTTCAGCATGCCAAGGAGGGATTGTAGTTGCTTTTTTGTGCAGCCTTGCGTATTAGTAAATGTGTGGATGACTGTCCTGATGCGCGTCAATTTGTCGGGAGGCAGGCTAGCTTGCATGGTGTGAGTGTTGAGTATGATACCCAAGAAGGTGATGATCTGTGCCGGGCCTTCTACCTTCTTATCCGCTAAAGGTACGTTAAGATTATGAAAGATTGTTCTAAGGCTGTTTAGATCAACTGGGGGCTCGTTGGGTTTCTCTATGAGTAGGAAGTTGTCTAAGTAGTGGATCACTTTCTGACAGGACGCATGTTGTGAGAGAATCCAGGAAAGAGACTGAGCGAAAGTGTCGAATAGCCACGGGCTGCTTTTGGAGCCGAACGTTAACATGGTGGCGAAATAGTATAGGCCTTTCCATTTGATTCCGTGCCATCGCCATAGGCACGGATCAATTGGCAACAATTTGAATGCGTCCGAGATGTCTGCTTTAGACAACCAGGCGCCTGCTCCTGCGAGAATGATGGATTGAATAGCTGAGTCTACCGTTGAATATTTAAGTGAAAACTCTTCTGAAGGTATTAGGGAATTTAAACTGGGTATGTGGGAACAATGAGGCGCGGACAAATCATAAACTAAACGGAGTTTATTTGAAAACTTGCCCTTCACAAGGCCGATAGGGCTGACTCTCCATACAGAAAAAGGTGATTGTGTAAAGGGGCCGATTATGTATCCCCGGTCTAGTTCTGTTTGCAGCAGGGTGGTGATGGTTTCCTCGTCGGTAGCGGCTGAAAGCAGGTTTTTGCATTCGTGAGTTGTGTTTGGGAGTGTGATAAGTCCGGTGTGAAAGCCTGTCGTGAATCCCCGGATGAGAAAGGCTGCCAGTGAAGGTGTTGGGTGTGAGGTGAGGTAAAACGCGAGCCATCCGACGTGCACTCGGCTTAGTCATTCGGGTTTAGGCTGTTTCACAGCGCAAGCGTACCTGGGGTGAGCTTTGTGGCATGTGAGACAGACATGAAGTAGTTTGCAGTGGGGGAAGTTACAACCCCCAAAGTTGAAGTTATTGCATATGGCTGCTCCCCCTAGTGCCTGGACGGGTCGTCCTAATCTGTCTGCCTGAGCCGGCTGAGTAAATGCCGTTGAGTAACGAGTGACGCTGGGAAAGAAGGGAGGGTTGGGGGGGGCGTCTGCCACCTGACTTGGAGCACCAGTTGGCCGTATGGGTGGACGACTGGCAGTTAGTACAGAGTGGGGAACGTAGGCCAGCGAAATGGCGACAGAACAGCTCTGTATCGATGGTGCTCCAGTTGGTTTTTACCTGAAACTGGGAAAGTCTGGCTGCTGCTTTTGCTGAAAATGACCTGTGATAGTCATAAAAGGAGCATCCCCCATATTTATAACCTAGATCTACTATTGCGTGTAGGTATAGGTCCAGCTCCTCTCTCCTGTTGGGGTTGATCGTGCATAGCACGTCTCTGAACATGCCAAATGCTAGTACAAACTCCGCAATATTGAGTTTGCGGGTAAGCCTATGGTCTTTGGCCTTTAGGACGACGGAAACGTCTCCCCACGAATAGGACTTGTTTTCGGCTGGGTCGTGTACTGCGATGAGGAGGGATGCTAAGTTAATGTCCTTCCCATCCATGATGTCCTTCCTGATGCCTGCTGGGACGAGATGTGCGGGGAGGACGTAGGTATAGATGTCGGGCGTACCTGTAAGGAGAGGCATGGGGGTGGCGGTGGTTACTGTAGATGGTGAGGGTGCAGCTTGATGTACCTCCAGGGTTCCCACTCTTGTCTGGACATCGGTGACTGCTGCCGATAGTGTGGTCACCAAGGAGTGCAGCTGAGTGATTGCTGATGAGATTGACTGTAGTGATGCCTGGGTGCCCGATTGGGCTGCCGCTGGCGGAGAAAACAGCAACCTGAAAAGCTCAGCTTTCCTAGCAGTCGCAGGGAAGGGTATTCCCCTGCGCCGTAGTTCAGCTGTAAGCTTGAGGATGGTCCAAGCTCTGAGAGACTGTAAGTCGTCGTTTGCTGAGTCTGCCCCAGGTGACGACGGGGTGGAGGCGAGGTCCTCGCTGCCGGCCTGCGACATGGTGTCCGCTAAGATAGGGGGGGAAATGCGTATGTTTTTTAGACAAGTTTTTAAAAAGTAGGAGGGGATAGATTTTTTTTTTTTTTTTGAATTACGCACCTGCCTTGAAGCCCTAGTAGTGGAGTTTTAGTTTTTTGGGGTCGAGACTTGGGTCGACCGGGAAGCTGAGGAAGATACTGTCCACACCTGTTGCAGGATGGATCAACTGAAGAACTCTACTGACCTGAAAAAGGGGGAAGGGATGGAGAAATCGATGAGTAGCCGTGTTGCTACGGGAGATGAATGGCTGTATGTAGCCATTTCGTAAATGTTTGCGGTGATTACAAAGTGAAAGAGTTTTTTTTTTTTTTTGCAGAAATTTGATTATGTAGGAAAACCGTGCGTGGCATTGGTAAAAATAGGTGGTGGGTATTTGTTGTGAGAGACCCGAATCGTTGAGCCGGTGCTACGACTGGACTCGGATTGGATGGTGGGGTTTGTGGTGCCGAGGCTCCTGAATCATTTGAGCCGGTATGCGACTGGACTGGGATCGGTCAGTGAAAGTTGGGTTGGCGAGAATCCGAATCGTTTGAGCCGGTGCTACGACTGGATTCGGAATGGGCGGTGGGGTTTTTTGCTGTGCCGGGGGTCTTGGATCATTGAGCCGGTATGCGACTGGGCTGGGATCGGTTGAATGAAAGAAGCACACTGTTGGTGAGTGCTTGTATGCTGAAGATCCGAATCGCAGAGCCGCTGTTTGCGACTGGACTCGGATCGGTGGGATGAAAGAAGCACACTGTTGGTGAGTGCTTGTATGCTGAAGATCCGAATCGCAGAGCCGCTGTTTGCGACTGGACTCGGATCGGTGGGATGAAAGAAGCACACTGTTGGTGAGTGCTTGTGTATGCTAAAGATTTGAAGCATTGAGTCGCTTTTGCGACTGGACTCAGATCGGTCGGATGAAAGAAGCACACTATTGGTGAGTGCTTGTATGCTGAAGATCCGAATCGCAGAGCCGCTGTTTGCGACTGGACTCGGATCGGTGGGATGAAAGAAGCACACTGTTGGTGAGTGCTTGTATGCTGAAGATCTGAAGCATTGAGCCGCTTTTGCGACTGGACTCGGATCGGTCGAATAAAGAAGCATATTGTAAGTAAATGCCTGTGTGGCTGAAGATCCGAATCATTGAGTCGCTGTTGCGACTGGACTCAGATCGGTCGAATAAAGAAGCATGTTGTAAGCGAATGCCTGTGTGGCTGAAGATCCGAATCATTAAGCCGCTGTTGCGGCTGGACTCAGATCGGTCGAATAAAGAAGCATATTGTAAGTGGCTTGTCCCGTGCGTGGGTCCGTACGGATAAGGTAACAAATACGTTCTATAAACGGTAACAATACCTCCTACCTGCGCCGGTGTAACGATCGAAAGTCGGGAACTGCGAACGGGGAACTGCGGCGCTGGAACTGGAGCGTAGGAACTTGCTAACATGCGGTGCTTTCCTCGAAAAGTCGGCCTGGTGACGTAGGTACCGCGCACTGGAACCGACACAGACCATCGTGGATGGTCTGGTTATATACCCTCCGGGCTCCTCCCATAATTTCAGGCCGGTAAACCGGCCTTTATATATATATATATATATATATATATATATATATATATTGTAACCTGGGGGACAGGTAGCAGGTACAAAGCTCCCTGGGATGAGCAGTCTTTCAGGCACAGATACCAAATCCAGTGAAATAGTGACAAACAGTGCGGTGTTTATTTGTGATATAAAATATAAAATGTCCGCGGCATTCGAATTTGCCGCGAACACCCCAACTTGTTCGCTGTTCGGCGAACTTGCGAACAGCCAATGTTCGAGTCGAACATGAGTTTGACTCGAACTCGAAGCTCATCCCCATTTGTGATATATACAAGTCTATATACAGGTGCTGTCCAGTGTTCCAAAAAAAAAATAGGAACAAAAATAGCCAAAACAAAACCTAGCCGTGTCTCGGCACTAACTAAACAATATTTACAGATCCTAACTACCAGGCTGAGCAAGCCTACAGCTTGTCAGCTTCCACGTACCTTTTTGTTCTCCTACACAGAAGTTGTCTGAGTATAACAGGCCAAGAGCAAAGGCTGTCTGCTCAGGTGAGCTTAAATTAGCCTGGGGGAGAGGACCAAGACCTGAACTGGACCCTGGATCAGAGATCCCTGAAAGTGTATGAGAGGAGCCTGGGAGATGTATAAACCCCGAACAGGACTTTTCCTGGCTCTCTCTGGGACGCTCTGCTACATATCCTCCCCCTTTGTTTCAACCCCAGGGTTGGAACACCTGTAGCCCAACAGGAGTGAACACGGGACAGGGCATCTACATTCCCCATCTCAACACCTGGCCTGTGTTTTACAGTGAATGAGTAATCCTGTAGAGCCAAAAACCACCGGTTCACCCGTCTATTAGTCTCCTTCTTTTGGGCCATCCATTTCAGAGGAGCATGGTCAGTTATTAACTCAAACTGGCGCCCTAACAAATAGTACCTGAGTGCGTCCACAGCCCACTTTATGGCTAAACACTCCTTTTCAATGACTGCATACCTTTGCTCATGGTCATTGAGCTTTCTGCTTAGGTACACCACAGGGCGTTCTTCCCCATTGTGTAACTGTGATAGTACTGCCCCGATACCAACATCAGAAGCATCCATCTGAACCAAAAAATCTTTGGAGAAATCGGGGGAGTACAGTACTGGTTGTGCACAAAGAGCCTTCTTCAGGATTTGGAAAGATTCCTCTGCTACTGAGGACCATTTCACCATTACAGAGTCTTTCCCTTTCGTAAGGTCTGTCAGTGGGGCAGCTATAGTTGCAAAATTTGGGATAAATCCTCTATATTACCCCGCAATGCCAAGAAAGGCCCTGACCTGCTTCTTGTTTGCAGGACGTGGCCATTCCTGGATGGCTTCTATTTTATTCACTTGAGGTTTTATGACACCACGCCCAATAGTGTAGCCCAAATACTTGGCTTCCTCTAGACCAATGGCACATTTTTTTGGATTTGCTGTAAAACCTTCTTTGAAGAGGGAATCAAGGACAGCCTGGACACGGGGCAAGTGAGACTCCCAGTCAGTGCTATGTACCACTATGTCATCTAGATATGCTGCTGCATATTGTTGGTGTGGTCTTAGAGTCCTGTCCATGGCCCTCTGAAATGTCGCGGGGGCATTTTGCAACCCAAAAGGCATTTTTTCATATTGTAAGAAACCCTCCTGGGTCACAAATGCAGTCTTCTCTTTGGCGCTACCAGTCAGGGGTATTTGCCAATAACCTTTTGTCAAGTCCAAAGTGGTCAGATAGCGAGCCTTGCCAAGTCGGTCTATAAGTTCGTCCACTCTGGGCATTGGGTACGTGTCAAACTTTGTCACGGCATTAAGCTTCCTGAAGTCATTACAGAACCTCCAAGTGCCATCCGGTTTTGGGACTAACACGATGGGGCTAGACCAGTCACTATTGGATTCCTCAATGGCATCTGGCTCCAACATTTTTTTAACTTCCTCACTGATGTCCTTTCTCCTCGCTTCAGGAATTCGGTACGGTTTGAGCTTGACACGGACTCCTGGTTCAGTAACAATATCATGCTGAACTGCTGAAGTCGTGCCAGGTAACTCTGAAAATTTCTCTCTATTTCTTATCAGGAATTCTCTAGTTTCCTGCTTTTGGGAATATGACAGGGTGTCTGGAATAGTGACCTCGGGGATCAGAAGGGACTCAGCACCCTTAGGCGTTACCGGCAGGGACCTCGCAGTTAATGCCAGTCTATCCTTCCAGGGCTTTAACAGGTTTATATGGTAAATCTGTTTGGGCTTCCTTTACCCTGGTTGATATACCTTGTAATTGACATCCCCAACTCTTTCAATTACTTCAAAGGGAACCTGCCACTTAGCCAGGAACTTGCTCTCAACAGTGGGAACTAACACCAGGACCCTGTCACCAGGTGAGAAAACACGGAGTTGGGCCCCCCTGTTGTATATCCTCTGTTGGGCTGCTGGGGCCTGCAGTAAGTGTTCTTTTACCATCGGCATGATTGCTGCAATCCTGTCCTGCATTTGAGCGATATGCTCAATGACACTTTTATGGGGTGTCTGCTCCCCCTCCCAAGTTTCTTTGGCTATGTCTAAGAGTCCCCGAGGGTGTCTCCCATAAAGCAACTCAAATTGAGAGTACCCTGTGGAGGACTGGAGAACCTCCCTGATGGCAAACATCAAGTATGGTATCAGGAAGTCCCAGTTTTTCCCATCCTTGTCAACAACCTTTTTTAACATGTTCTTTAATGTTTTATTGAAGCGTTCCACCAAGCCATCTGTTTGAGGATGGTACACCGAGGTTCGCAATTGCGACACCTTAAATAACTTGCACAGCTCTCTAGTTATTCGTGACATAAATGGGGTGCCCTGGTCTGTAAGGACTTCTTTAGGGATTCCAACACGACTGAACACCATAAACAGCTCTTTGGCAATGTTTTTAGCAGACGCGGTGCGTAAGGGAATGGCCTCGGGGTAACGGGTAGCATAATCCATGATTACAAAGATATGCTAATGACCTCGGGCAGACTTGGGGAGTGGACCCACAAGGTCCATGGCAATCCTCTGAAAGGGCACTTCAATAATTGGCAAGGGCACTAAAGGACTTCAGAAGTGTTGTAGTGGGGCTGATATCTGACACACAGGACAGTATTGACAATAATTTTCAATTTCCTTCTGTATCCCGGGCCAATAAAACCTGTGCAACACCCTTTCAGTAGTTTTCTCAACCCCTAAATGACCTCCTAGCAAGTGCCCATGGGCAAGTTCCAACACCACCCGTCTGTATGGCTTAGGGACCACCAACTGTTCAACCACTTCATCATTTTTTTTACATACACAATACAGTAAATCCTCATTGCTGCTAAAATAAGGAAAACAGAGCCTGTCCCCTGATTCGACAGGTACATCATTAATCACCATTACATTTTCTCAGGCCCTGGCAAGGGTTGGGTCTTTTCTCTGCTCGGTACCAAAATTTTTCTTGTGTACATTAAGGTCAGCAAACTCCAACGCTGGCTCAGATTCAGCAGATGGCTGTCCAGCTCCACTGGTTGTGGGGACCTCCTCAGGCTCCTCCAGCTCTCCTGCCTTAACTGAGAAAGGAAAACCCGAGGAGCCCTGAGAAGAGTCCCCTGAACCCACATTGTCAGTAGCGGCCAGGAGTTCTGGCTCTTTCACTGAGTCAGTTACTGCGACCAGGTCAGGACGAACCCACAGTTCCCAAAACTTAGGGAAGTCCCTACCAACGATGGCCTCGTGCACCAAGTGGGGCACAAGTCCGACCGGATGGGTCACCGTACCTAAGCCAGTTTTAAACTGAACAGTGGCTATAGGATACTCACGGGCATCCCCATGTACACAGATCACAGCAACATTTTTAGCATGCAAATTCACAGTTTCAACCATCTCAGCTGTAACCAAAGTCACTAGACTTCCAGAGTCCAGCAAGGCCGTAATAGGCTTATTATTAACAGTCATTTGGCACATGTGTTTTCCCATACTTGGTGCTGCAGCGCATGAAACAGCAGCAAACATAGACTGCCTTCTAATAGATAGATCACACTGCATTGGTTCATCTGTCAATGGACAGTTTGCTGCAACATGTCCCAGTTCTTGGCAACAAAAACACCTGTTGTTTCCCCAGTTTGGTTTGCTGACAGGCAGTAGCTTCCCTTGTTTGGGACTCCAAACTTCAGTCCTGGCACCAAAAATCCTCCCCCCTATTTCCTTGCCATGCTTACCACCCACTTCCCCTGGAACAGTCTTACCGGTTGCCTGGGGAGACCGTGGCTTTGGGTGGAAAGTCCGTGTGGCTGTAGGGGTGGTGACCTGGCTCTCTGCAGCAAAGTACCTTTCAACGAGTTCCACGAGGTTGTCCGCCGAGTTGGGGTCTCCTTGACTCACCCACTTCTGCAGGGGAACTGGTAGTGACCTCAGGAACCGGTCCATGACCACACGCTCCACTATTTGTGGCTCAGACAGGGACTCCGGCTGTAGCCATTTTCTCACCGAGTGAATTAGGTCGAACATCTGTGATCTTCAGGGCCTCTCGTCTTGGAAGAACCAGCTGTGGACCACTGTGCTCAAACTGCCAAGGTGACACCAAGTCACGCCAGGATTTCCCGCTTGACCTTTTCATAGTCTCCTGCTTCTGCTGACTCCAAATCATAGTAGGCCTTCTGCGATTCTCCAGACAGCAAGGGGGCGACCAGTCCTGCCCACTGGGTTTTGGGCCAACCTTCCCTCTCAGTGGTCTGTTCAAACGTTAAGAGAAAGGCCTCTGGATCATCATCTGCAGTCATCTTAGAAAGAAAGTGACCCACATGGATGGCTGAGGGCTTGTCTCCAACAACATTAACTTTAGCAGGTGACCACTGTGCTAGCGTCTCCACAACCGCAGCCAGGGTTTTCCTATCCTCTTTTGCATCAAACAGCCTCTGCGATAGCTCCTGTACAGCACCAATCTGTTGGCACAGCGCCTTGGTTTGCTCCTGTGCGATAGCGTTTGTTTGCTGCTGTGTAGCGTTTGCTTGATGCAGTGCAGCGTTTGCTTGTTGCTGTGTAGCATTGGATTGTTGCTGTGCAGCATTGGATATCACCAATTGTTTTAGGATTTCCTCCATGTTTAGTCACTCTAGGTACTGGCCTTTTAAGTAGTAACTTACTACAGCTGCCCGCATTCTCCACCATATGTAACCTGGAGGACAGGTAGCAGGTACAAAGCTCCCTGGGATGAGCAGTCTTTCAGGCACAGATACCAAATCCAGTGAAATAGTGACAAACAGTGCAGTGTTTATTTGTGATTAGGGATGAGCCGAACACCCCCCTGTTCGGTTCGCACCAGAACATGCGAACAGGAAAAAAGTTCGTTCGAACACGCGAACACCGTTAAAGTCTATGGGACACGAACATGAATAATCAAAAGTGCTAATTTTAAAGGCTTATATGCAAGTTATTGTCATAAAAAGTGTTTGGGGACCTGGGTCCTGCCCCAGGGGACATGGATCAATGCAAAAAAACGTTTTAAAAATGGACGTTTTTTCAGGAGCAGTGATTTTAATAATGCTTAAAGTCAAACAATAAAAGTGTAATATCCCTTTAAATTTCGTAGCTGGGGGGGTTCTATAGTATGCCTGTAAAGGGGCGCATGTTTCCCGTGTTTAGAAAAGTCTGATAGCAAAATGACATTTCGAAGGAAAAAACCCATTTAAAACTACTCGCGGCTATTCATTGCCGACAATACACATAGAAGTTCATTGATAAAAACGGAATGGGAATTCCCCACAGGGCAACCCCGAACCAAAATTAAAAAAAAAAAATTACGTGGGAGTCTCCCTAAATTCCATACAAGGCCCTTCAGGTCTGGTATGGATATTAAGGGGAACCCTGGCCAACATTTAAAAAAATAATGACGTGGGGTTCCCCCTAAATTCCATACCAGACCCTTATCCGAGCACGCAACCTGGCAGGCTGCAGGAAAAGAGGGGGGACGAGAGTGCGCCCCCCCCCCCTCCTGAACCGTACCTGGCCACATGCCCTCAACATTGGGAGGGTGCTTTGGGGTAGCCCCCCAAAACACCTTGTCCCCATGTTGATGAGGACAAGGGCCTCATCCTCACAACCCTGGCCGGTGGTTGTGGGGGTCTGCGGGTGGGGGGCTTATCGGAATCTGGAAACCCCCTTTAACAAGGGGACCCCCAGATCCCGCCCCCCCCCCTTTGTGAAATGGTAAGGGGGTACTTACCCCTACCATTTCACTAAAAAACTGTCAAAAATGTTAAAAATGACAAGAGACAGTTTTTGACAATTCCTTTATTTAAATGCTTCTTCTTTCTTCTATCTTCCTTCATCTTCTGGTTCTTATGGTTCTTCCTCCGGCATTCTCGTCCAGCATCTCCTCCGCGGCATCTTCTATCTTCTTCTACTCGGGCCGCTCCGCACCCATGGCATGGGGGGAGGCTCCCGCTCTTCTCTTCATCTTCTTCTTCTTCTCTTCTTCCTTCTTCTCTTCTTCTCTTCTTCTCCGGGCCGCTCCACACCCATGCTGGCATGGAGGGAGGCTCCCGCTGTGTGACGGCGTCTCCTCGTCTGACGGTTCTTAAATAACGGGGGGCGGGGCCACCCGGTGACCCCGCCCCCCTCTGACGCACGGGACATGACGGGACTTCCCTGTGGCATTCCCCGTGACATCACAGGGTCCCCTTGTTAAAGGGGGCTTCCAGATTCCAATAAGCCCCCCGCACGCAGACCCCCACAACCACCGGCCAGGGTTGTGGGGATGAGGCCCTTGTCCTCATCAACATGGGGACAAGGTGTTTTGGGGGGCTACCCCAAAGCACCCTCCCAATGTTGAGGGCATGTGGCCTGGTACAGTTCAGGAGGGGGGGGCGCACTCTCGTCCCCCCCTCTTTTCCTGCGGCCTGCCAGGTTGCATGCTCGGATAAGGGTCTGGTATGGATTTTTGGGGGGACCCCACGCCGGTTTTTTTTTTTTTGGCGCGGGGTTCCAATTAGCACAATGGTACGCTCCCGCCATGCAAATCCCATGGCTCTCATTTGAAGAGCAATCAGTCCTCCCATATCACCTACAAGGTCTACTATGAACCAAGTCTGTCTTACCACAGAAAATTAGACTATTAAACATGGTTGTAACTAATTCCTTACAACTATGGAACAGACACAATAACAAATTTAACATGTCCTCAGATATCCCTCCCCTAGCATCCTTCCTAGGAGACCCCCACTTCATGGTGCTAGACATTAGCCAAAACTCTCTAACCACATGGCAATTTCACAACTTAACAAACCTAAAATCGCTTACCCATAACAATACATTTTATTCATTCACTGATCTCCAATCAAAATATGACCTTGCACACACAGAACAGGAGAACTACTCAAAGATCAGATATTTCTACCAAAAACACTTCTCACTCACTCTCCAGTCCCCCTTTTCACTTTTCGAACAAATTTGCATTTCCTCCCCACATGATAGAGGTTTAATTTCCAGAATTTATAAAAATCTAAATGAACCCAACATGCCAGAAAAATCACACCCCATGCTCCAATGGGAATCTGATCTAGACGTATCATTTTCACCTAAACAATGGGATACTATATTCGAAAATCTACATAAGTGCACCAAAACAACCTCTATCAGAGAATCAGCCACAAAACTACTCTATAGATGGTATCTTACCCCTGACCAAATTCTACCCATCAACATCCCCCCTCTGTTTCAGGGGCTGCCCCACACAAGGAACACTATCACATACGTTTTGGGACTGTGTTAATGTTACATACCTGCTGGATGAGCCTCATGTGCAGTGGGAAGGCTTTCTCATACAACCCCGGCTCAAGAGCCACCGGTGTTGCAACAGTGGCCATAAGAGCCTGGCGGTGTATGTATAGCTCGGCAACAGGATATCAAGCAGTGTAGAGCTGAGCATGGTTACATGTCAAGCCGGGGTCAGGATAACAGAGATCAATCATAGGGCAACGAGGGTGGGACTTTACATGAAGTGCGTGAATGCAATGAGATAGAATTGGTGAACAATTGGAAAATTTATTGGATTCATAAAGGATATCACATGCATAAAATGGTAACAGTTTCAAGTAGAAAAAAAAATGCTAGCAATTGACATGATAGCAAAAAAGGTACATGATAAGATACATGATGAGAAACATGATAATATGAATGTAACAATTTTCCACAGTACACCAAACTGATGAAAGTATAAAACCATAAAATATAAGGTAACAGGCATGTAAAGTCCCACCCTTGTCGCTCTCCCCATTTTGATTATTATAGGGATGGAAGCACATGACCTTACCGGCCATGGCTTCATCTAAAGTCCCAAGGGATGGAAATAGGGGGCCTTACCAGGCCATAATTTCACGTAAAGTCCCTAAACCCTCCCCTCATTATTTAGAGATCAATCGTAGTCAAACAAGCCGGGTCAAACACAGGAAACAGATCGGATCACAGGAACAGGAAATCACGGGAACAGGTATGAGCTGCAGATCAGACAGCAAAGACACAGTGCTTGCCAATCACTGAAATCAGTCTGCACTATTTTAACCCCTAGGTGGCAGATCCATGACAGTTAAACTCTAAAATATTTGGCACAATGCTAGTACCATGATAGAACTAATTACAGGCAGAAAAATTCCCTTAACACCCCAGTTATGCCTGTTATTCACCCCAATACAAGATATCCCAACAGCTAGTTCTAGACTTATCCATACTTTATTTAGTTCTATCCACTAGACTATAGCATTCTGGCGCTCATCTAACATCCCATGGCCTCAGATACTAAACCATATGGTAAATATCAAACTATCAGAATAGATACACCATACGCTATACAATACCATGCATATATATAAAAAGAAATGGACACCATGGGAAACAGCACTATTGGTTTAAGATTTAATACTGTTATTTTATTTATAATGATTACTAAACTACTACCTCTAGATACCTATCAAAATCATTCTTACAAAGGTATTACATATCTACTCTCAAAAATCTTGTCATTTCCCTATATATACCACATACTCATATGTAATTAAAAACTGCTCCTACACCTCTACTTTTTCTGCATTGTATATATTTCGTACCATGACCTTTTCTACAATAAAAACTGTTTGTAAACAAAAAAGGGAGTGTTAGACAACCAACTTTACTCTTTTATTTCATACTACGCACCCAATCGGGCCAAGCCAAATTTTTTAACTCCATGCTGCAGACTCTGTGCCCCCTGGTCAAAGTCATAGTGATTTCTGGAGGCGATTCGAACATAGCATTTGACCCAGGACTAGACAAAACAATTACCGCTGGGAGCGCAAACCACTAGACCTACTAAACAAAGCCTATGTATTGCAAGACTATTATTTCAACACTAGCTAATTGACATCTGGAGGGAACTCAACCCTTCAAAGCGAGACTTTATGCATTAATCTCACCCTCATCAACCATTTGCCTGGATAGACCATATCCTAATCTTCTACCACAATTCCCCTAGCACACAAATCTTTCATCAAAGATACAGTGTGCTCTGACTACTCACTGGTTTTCTTAGTTATAAAAAGACCTCAGGGCTAGAAAAGTCCCATACACTGGAAACTGAACGAGTCCATTCTTAGCAACGCGCTGCGAACAATAGAAATAGAAACAGCCATCATTGACTTCTTCCACAATAACGACGTGGAGGAGGTATCTCCCGCTACCCTTTGGGCAGTGCATGAAGTCACCATTAAAGGGAAATTTATACAGCTCTCATTCCAAATTAACCTGAGCACACAGGGTGGACATAGAGCACCTGGAAAAGGATTTCCTTATCCTCAGCCAACAACACAAATGAGACCTCAAAGCTGTCCCTGTGTCCAAACTGGATGCAGCAAGAACTGTGTTAAATTTAATCTATATAACACACTGTGCAGCGCTGATAAATATGGAAACAATACTATATAAATATATGAATCCAGTAAACACTATATATAACATAAATGTCTAAAGCATAACAACATATAAATATTATAAATAAAGTGCTCTCAGTCCTCAATGAGGTTATTAAAGTACAACAACAGTCCATGTATATGAAAATAAAGTACTTGTGCTCTGTGACTTTTAATTAATCCTTAATGAGTGTTTAAACAAAACAGCAAAAGTCTATATTAACATCAACCATGTGATAATTGTGTCTTCATGCGTTGTGCACACACCATCCCCACCGAGTGTACCTTCACCTTAGGGGCTTAAAAAATAAGCCTGTAATTGATAGCAATAGCCCGCAGGGATCCTCCTTTGCAAACAGAACTCCACATATATACAACTCACATTTCAAATGCCGTATATACTCAAATATAAGCCAAGGCACCACATTTTATCACAAAAAACTGGGAAAACGTATTGATTCGAGTATAAGCCTAGGGTGGAAAATGCAGCAGTTACTGGGTAAACAATGCCCATCTGCAGCCTCACTGTGCCCATCTGCAGCCTCACTGTGCCAATCTGTATCATCAGTACCCATCTGCAGCCTCACTGTGGCCATCTGCAGCCTCATTGTGCCCATCTGCAGCCTCATTGTGCCCATCTGCAGCCTCACTGTGCCCGTTGCAGCCTCACTGTGCTCATCTGCAGCCTCACTGTGCCCATCTGCAGCC
Source organism: Lithobates septentrionalis (assembly GCA_037952835.1). NCBI lineage: Eukaryota > Metazoa > Chordata > Amphibia > Anura > Ranidae > Lithobates > Lithobates septentrionalis. Next base: position 6,221,764 of record JBBDGP010000334.1, on the reverse strand, counting down.
TCACTGTGCCCATCTGCAGCTGTAACTTTGATAACCAAAACAGCGGGTGTCTTCCGCTGTGTCATGCAATCTGTTCAGTGGCCATCCACTGTAACAAAGCCCCGCCTCCTCCTCGTCCATGATAGACAGAACACTGATTCAGTTTCCCAGCATTGTATTAGTGTTCAGTCTATCACGGAGGAGGAGGAGGGGGGCTTTGTTACAGTGGACGGCTGCCGAACCGTTAAGACTGCATGACACCGCGAGAGACACCTGCTGTTTTGGTTATCAAAGGTACGGCTGCAGATGGGCTCAGTGAGGCTACACCCACACTCGAGACCCTCACTCGAGTATAAGCCGAGGGGGGCTTTTTCAGCATAAAAAATGTGCTCAAAAATTCGGCTTATATATACGGTAAACAAAAAACGCCTTTTAAAGTGCTATACTGCTGAGGGGTGATAGAGTCACCTGTGGTCCGGTTCTGCAGCCCCAGTTTACACGGCGTTCCCCCTGTCCTATGCCAGCTCTGCAACACTTCCTGGTATCTCTCTCATCAGTCGAACAAGCTCCTCCTACCGGTTTCATCACAGTCTCGTGACTTCCTCTGGGAATACTGAGTTTATTTTAGGTTAATTTAGGCTTAATGTGGCAGCTCACAAGATTTTTACCCATTGCATTAAATCTAGCTCTCACGTCTAAAGCAGAAAATAGTCTGAGATGGAGTGGAGACAGGTTCTACCAACACAAAGACAGAATAGGCTCGATGTTAGCGGCTGGTCTATCTCCCAAACTGCTTATGCGGGCGGTCCCCGCTATATGCCTCCCAGGTGGCCCTTTAACACACAACCCGCAGAAGATCATGGGAGCTTTCCATGATTTCTATACAAAACTATACATCGGGGGAAACGCGGTTGATCAGACTCTGGTCAACTCTTTCTTAGATAGAAGAAAACAAATACTCTTGCGCACAAGTGTGTTAACCAGGTGGACTAAAGTTCATAGTGAACAAAGTCTCAGGCTTTGCTGCCCTGAAGGATAGGAGTATCCTAGCAGTTAAAAGAGTAATGAAAATAAGAGGGCGCACCAACCTTGTGCATTATCCTTAGATATATTTTATTAAAAGATAATATATATATATATAAAATATAAAATAGCCTTCAGGTGATGGTAATCGGTCTGACAAAAACAGTCTCCAGATGGTAATAGAAAAGATTTTGAGGGCCACTGCTGGCTGACAGGTTTGGAAGGGATACATTCTTCCTCAGAGCCCAGCAGTAGGGATGAGCCGAACACCCCCCTGTTCGGTACGCACCAGAACATGCGAACAGGCAAAAAATTTGTTCGAACACGCGAACACCCCTAAAGTCTATGGGACACGAACATGAATAATCAAAAGTGCTAATTTTAAAGGCTTATATGCAAGTTATTGTCATAAAAAGTGTTTTGGGACCTGGGTCCTGCCCCAGGGGGCATGGATCAATGCAAAAAAAAGTTTCAAAAATGGCAGTTTTTTCGGGAGCAGTGATTTTAATAATGCTTAAAGTGAAACAATAAAAGTGTAATATTCCTTTAAATTTCATACCTGGGGGTGTCTATAGTATGCCTGTAAAGGGGCGCATGTTTGCCGTGTTTAGAACAGTCTGACAGCAAAATGACATTTCAAAGGAAAAAAAAGTCATTTAAAACTGCTCGCGGCTATTCATGAATTGCCGGTCCGACAATACACATAAAAGTTCATTGATAAAAATGGCATAGGAATTCCCCACAGGGGAACCCCAAACCGAAATAAAAAAAAATGATGTAGGGGTCCCTCTAAATTCCATACCAGGCCCTTCAGGTCTGGTATGGATATTAAGGGGAACCCCAGCCAAAATTAAGAAAAAAAATGGCGTGGGGTCCCCCTCAAAATCTATACCAGACCCTTCAGGTCTGGTATGGATTTTAAGGGGAACCTCGTGCTAAAATTTAAAAAAAAATGCCGTGGGGTCTTCACAAAAATCCATACCAGACCGTTATCCAAGCACGCAACCTGGCAGGCCGCAGTAAAAGAGGGGGATGAAAGAGCGCCCCCCCCTCCTGAACCGTACCAGGCCACATGCCCTCAACATTGGGAGCGTGCTTTGGGGTAGCCCCCCAAAACACCTTGTCCCCCATCACCCATGTTGATGGGGACAAGGGCCTCATTCCCACAACCCTTGCCCAGTGGTTGTGGGGGTCTGCCAGCGGGGGGCTTATCGGAATCTGGAGCCCCCCTTTAACAAGGGGACCCCCAGATCCCGACCCTCCCCCCTGTGTGAAATGGTAAGGGGGTACACCATTTCACAAAAAAAGTGTCAAAAATTTTAAAAATTACAAGAGACAGTTTTTGACAATTCCTTTATTTAAATGCTTCTTCTTTATTCTTTCTTCTATCTTCTATCTTCTTTCTTCTATCTTCTATCTTCCTTCGGTTTCTTCCTCCATCTTCTTCTTCTTCTGGTTCTTCTGGTTCTTCCGGTTCTTCCTCCGGTGTTCTTGTCCGGCATCTTCCTCCGCGGCGCCGGCGTCTACTTCCCTTCGTCTTCTCGGGCCGCTCCGCATCCAGCATGGTGGGAGGCTCCTGCTGTATGACGCTTCTCCTCTTCTGACGGTTCTTAAATAACGGAGGGCGGGGCCATCCAGTGACCCCGCCCCCCTGACGCGCGGGGACTTGACGGGGACTTTCCTGTGGCATTCCCCGTGACGTCAGAGGGGGCGGACAGGGAAGTCACCGTGCATCAGAGGGGGCGGGGTCATTGGGTGGCCCCGCCCTCCATTATTTTAGAACCGTCAGAAGAGGAGAAGTGTCACACAGCGGGAGCCTCCCACCATGCTGGATGTGGAGTGGCCAGAGAAGACGAAGGGAAGAAGACACCGGCGCCGCAGAGGAAGATGCTGGACAAGAACACCGGAGGAAGAACCAGAAGAACCAGAAGAAGAAGAAGATGGAGGAAGAAACCGAAGGAAGATAGAAGATAGAAGGAAGAAGCATTTATATAAAGGAATTGTCAAAAACTGTCTCTTGTCATTTTTAACATTTTTGACACTACCATTTCACACAGGGGGAGGGACGGGATCTGGGGATGCCCTTGTTAAAGGGGGCTTCCAGATTCCGATAAGCCCGCAGACCCGCACAACCACCGGGCAAGGGTTGTGGGGATGAGACCCCAAAGCACCCTCCCAATGTTGAGGGCATGTGGCCTGGTACAGTTCAGGAGGGAGGGGGGATGCTCTCTCGTCCCCCCTCTTTTCCTGCAGCCTGGCAGGTTGCGTGCTCGGATAAGGGTTTGGTATGGATTTTTGGGGAGACCCCCATGCCATTTTTTTTTAATTTTGCCACGGGGTTCAACTTAAAATCCATACCAGACCTGAAGGGTCTGAAGGGTTTGGTATAGATTTTGAGGGGGACCCCACGCCATTTAAAAAAAAAATTTGGCCGGGGTTCCCCTTATTATCCATACCAGACCTGAAGGGCCTGGTATGGAATTTAGGGGGCCCCCCCACGTCATTTTTTTAAAAATTTTGGTTCGGGGTTCCCTGTGGGAAATTCCCATGCCGTTTTTATTAATGAACTTTTATGTGTATTGTCGGACCGGCAATTCATTAATAGCCGCGAATAGTTTTAAATGACTTTTTTCCTTTGAAATGTAATTTTGCTGTCAGACTGTTCTAAACACTGGAAACATGCGCCCCTTTACAGGCATACTAAAGACACCCCCCAGGTACGAAATTTAAAGGAATATTACACTTTTATTGTTTCACTTTAACCACTTCAGCCCCGGAAGGAGTTACCCCCTTCCTGACCAGAGCGTTTTTTGCGATTCGGCACTGCGTCGCTTTAACTGACAATTGCGCGGTCGTGCGACGTGGCTCCCAAACAAAATTGACGTCCTTTTTTTCCCACAAATAGAGCTTTCTTTTGGTGGTATTTGATCGCCTCTGCGATTTTTATTTTTTGCGCTATAAACAAAATAAGAGCGACAATTTTGAAAAAAACGCATTATTTTTTACATTTTGCTATAATAAATATCCCCCAAAAATATATAAAAAAAACCATTTTTTTTCTTCAGTTTAGGCCGATCGTATTCTTCTACATATTTTTGGTAAAAAAAATCGCAATAAGCGTTTATTAATTGGTTTGCGCAAACGTTATAGTGTTTACTAAATAGGGGATAGTTTTATGGCATTTTTATTAATATTTTTTTTTTACTAGTAATGACGGCGATCAGTGATTTTTATTGTGACTGCGATGTTATGGCAGACATGTCGGGCATTTTTGACACATTTTTGGGACCATTGTCATTTATACAGCGATCAGTGCGATTAAAAATGCACGGATTACTGTGTAAATGACACTGGCAGTGAAGGGGTTAACCACTAGGGGGCGGGAAGGGGTTAAGTGTGTCCTAGGGAGTCATTACTAACTGTAGGGGGATGGGCTGTGTGGGTGATGTCACTGATCTCTGCTCCGATGACAGGGAGCAGAGATCGAGTGACACTTGTCACTAGGCAGAACGAGGAGATCCTGTTTACAACGGCATCTCCCCGTTCATCCGCTCCGTGAGGCGATCGCGAGTATCCCCACGGCAATCGAGTCCGTGGGACCCGCGACCCGACTCACGGAGCTCCCGGCCGGCGCGCGAGCGCGCCGCCGGTGGCGTGCACGCAATGGCACGACGGGAAATTCAAATGGACGTACAGGTACGCCCATTTGCCCAGCTGTGCCACTCTGCCGACGTACATCGGCGTGCGACGGTCGGGAACCGGTTAAGCATTATTAAAATCACTGCTCCTGAAAAAAACGTCTGTTTTTAAAACTTTTTTTTGCATTGATCCATGCCCCCTGGGGCATGACCCAGGTCCCCAAACACTTTTTATGACATTAACTTGCATATAAGCCTTTACAATTAGCACTTTTGATTTCTCCCATAGACTTTTAAAGGGTGTTCCGTGGCTTTGGAATTTGCTGCAAACACCCCAAATTGTTCACTGTTCAGCAAACTGGCGAACAGCTGATGTTCGAGTCAAACATGAGTTCGACTCGAACGCGAAGCTCATCCCTACCCAGCAGTGTTATCTCCTTCAGCTTCTTATATATATATACACAAGTGTGCATTCATAGAGCACCTTCCAGAGGGGTTCAGAGGTCCCACCTACAACTGTGGGTGGTCCAGCATGTATGGCTGCCAATGGAACTGGTTCTCTTGTATTTATTGATGATGTGACTGCTAACAAAAGCAGCAGGATGAATTCTGAAGCGTTTCGGGCAATATTACCTGCTCATATTCAGCGAAATGCTTCAGAACTCATTGGACGGCGCTTCACAGTACAGATGGACAATGACCCAAAGCATACTACGAAAGCAACCAAAGAGTTTTTTAAGGGAATGAAGTGGAATGTTATGCAATGGCCAAGTCAATCACCTGACCTGAATCCAATTGAGCATGCATTTCTCTTGCTGAAGACAAAACTGAAGGGAAAATGCCCCAAGAACAAGCAGGAACTAAAGACAGTTGCAGTAGAGGCCTGGCAGAGCATCACCAGCGAAGAAACCCAGCGTCTCGTGAAGTCTATGCATTCCAGACTTCAGGCTGTAATTGACTGCAAAGGATTTGCAACCGAGTATTAAAAAGTGAAAGTTTGATGGATGATTGTTAATCTGTCCCATTACTTTTGGTCCCTTAAAAAGAGTGAGGCACATATACAAACTGTTGTAATTCCTACATCATTCACCTGATTTGGATGTAAATACCCTCAAATTAAAGCTGAAAGTCTGCAGTTAAAGCACAACTTGTATGTTTCGTTTCAAATCCATTGTGGTGGTGTATAGAGCCAAAAAGATTAGAATTGTGTCAATGTCCCAATATTTATGGACCTGACTGTAAGTACCCATTAAGCAATGCACATGGTGTTGGCAAACATCTGTACCTGCAGTGAGTTGTCAAAGATCTCTATCAGTACACAGGACCAGACAATTGCAGCAAAAGTAATCAAACGATAAATTTCAAAAATTGGGCAAACAGTTCACAGCCATCTGGGAAAATAACAACAAAATGGTGATCTAAATCCTATCCCATAAGTAATTATATAGAGACATGGGGTACAAATTTCACAATTATCTGGGAGTGCGTGCAGTGTTGTGGAAATCTGGAGCTTACTACTTCAGAGTTCTAATTGTCAGCACCATGCACCGCCACTAGATGCGGTAACTACCACATCAGTAGCATTGTTAGCCTTCCCTCGTGGCCAGATCCGTGTCTGGAATGCTCTCTGTATTGTTTGCGCTCCAGAAAACCAGAAGTGCGGTCTGGACGTCACTTCCTGTACGCTCAATGCTGTGCAGGGCTGACGTCAGACATAATAGCCATTTTTCTGTAGACTATCCCATAGAGGGCAAGGCAGACATGTCTGCCACTCTCTATACAGGCCAACACTAGCCCAAGCCATCAAAGAGAGATGGGGGGGTGGTTCCTCACAATGAGCACATAACGCCCTTAGGGTACCAGCCATAAAGGTCTCTGAGCCCCTCTGGGATCAAATCACCGAATAGGCGACTCTCAAAAAATGCCCTTATCAAAAAAATGCACACACGCACTTGAATATACCATATTAGGATCAGGTCAATGAACGTAGGGACAAGGGTACATTTATACCAATATATATATATATATATACACACATATGGTAAAAACAATAGCTTTTTTTTAAACAATATATGTATACCAAGACCTCCAACTAACCTCCTCCGGCGCTCCGCCCAGGTCCTGGCCGCGCCCGGGCCCACCCAGAACCCCCACAGGGGGGCATAACATTACAATTTTTCATTAGGTGACTCTTATTCTAGCAGTAAGCCTTTGCCATGCCAAACTGTCTTATCTATCTTAGGGAGCCTGTTATCAGGCCTTCAAACGGTATAACCCTGTAATACATAGCAAATGAGGGGGTAAAGGGGTGAAAGAAAGGGAAACGGGGGTAGAAAGTGATTATAGAGGAGAGATGGGAGAACAGAGATAATAGAATAGAGGGGAGAGGTCAGGATCTCACCTTAAGCTTGTGAGGGTCCTCGGAGCTCGCACCGGACAGCCGGCCGCCAGGTAGTCGTGTCTTTCATCAATACAATGTGTCAAAACGGTCTGTCAGCTGAATGCCTAGGTAGCGCAGGGAGATCAAAGTCCATGTAAAAGGGAATAGCTGGGGACAACTGTATGGGAAGAAATTCAGACTTTGTGAAGTTCATTTTAAAGTTCGAAAATGTTCCGAAATGTTGGAGTTCCTTCATCAGGACTGGCAACGAAACCAGGGGGCTCGTTAAGTGGAAAAGCGCATCATCGGCATAGGCCGAAAGTTTGTGCTCTGCATTGCCCTGTTCGCTCTCACCCTGCGCAGCAAAGGCTCAAGGGCTAGTGCAAAGAGGAGAGGCGAGAGGGGACACCCCTGTCACGTGCCATTCCTGATCGAGAACCTGGATGAGAAAATGCTGTTAACTTTAACCTGTGCACTAGGCTCCGTATATAGGGCCAGTATCCAGGCTAGCATGTTTGAGCCTAACCCCAGTGTTCCAGAGTTCCAGCTCCCACCAAGAGTAACTGTGAGGACTTACAGTGTTGTGGCAACACCACCACCACCAAAGGCCCAATTTTTCTGCCCCTGTTCAACAGGTGCATGTAATTACAATTCTTGATATCAGAGGCGGCTCTCTAATTAGGCAAAATAGGCGGCCGCCTAAGGCCTCGCAACTCATAGGGGCCCCGCGGGCTCCTAATTTGCCTAATTGAAGAGTCGGCTCTGTAGCAGAGCTCCCTGCTCTATCGCACTGGCTGCTATGTTTCTTCTCATGCCCTGTCCTTGGCCAGCTCCTCCGGGTATTTCTCTCCTGCTTAATGCAGCGCCACCCAGCTCAGTGTCCTCCCCAGCCAGAGTCCCCGCCCCCCCAAGTCGGCTGCATCCATTCCTTTCTGCAGTGCTCCGGAGATGCTCTGCACACTTCCCCCACGCTAAGGAAGTTTAAGTAAACATGTGCAGCAGCCCTATGAGAGCCGGAGGACACTGCAGGCTTGTCTGCCAGCCCCCACCTCCTCCCCCCTCATACACAGATCTCTCTTGCCTTGGAGATAAGCTGATCGCCCTGTCTGTGCTGTTGCTGGAGGGAGCCCAGCCAGGCAACCATGGATGAGTGCCCTGCAGCTTGGATATGGTAAGTGAGCTGACCCCATATCCCCTCACACCATCCCATACCCCACCCCTCCTCCCCTGGGCCCTCCATCATCTCCCCTGGGGATAGGGGCCCCCCATCATCTCCCCTTGGGACAGGGGCCCCCATCATCTCCCCTGGGGACAGGGGCCCCCATCATCTCCCCTGGGGACAGGGGCCCCCCCATCATCTCCCCTGGGGACAGGGGCCCCCATCTTCCTTGAGGACAGGGCCCCATCATCTCCCCTGGGGACAGGGCCCCCACCATGTTCCCTGGGGACAGGAACCCAATCTCCCCTGTGGACAGGAACCCCTTCTCTCTTGGAGACAGGGCCCCCACCACCTTTCCTGGGGACGGGACCCCCTTCTCACTTGAGGACAGGGACCCCCTTCTCATTTGAGGACAGGGACCCCCTTTTCACTTGGGAACAGGGCCCCCCTTCTCACTCTGGGACAGGGCCCCCATCATCTCCCCTGGGGACAGGGACCCCGTTCTCATTGGGGATAGGGCCCCCATCATCTCCCCTGGGGATGGCCCCCGTCATCTCCCTTGGGACAGGGCCCCGTCATCTCCCCTGGGTACAAGGCCCCCATCATCTCCCCTGGCAACTGGGACCCCTTATTCTCTGGGGACAGGGCCCCCACCATCTTTTCTGGGGACGGGAACCCCATCTCCCCTGCGGTCAGGGACCCCTTCTCACTTGGGGACAGGGCCCCCACCATCTTTCCTGGGGACAGGACTCCCTTCTCACTTGAGTACAGGGACCCCCTTCTCCCCTAGGGACAAGAACCCCCTTCTCCCCTGGGGACAGAGCCCCCGTCATCTCCCTTGGGGACAGGGCCCCCATTATCTCCCCTGGGGGCAGGGGCCCCTATCATCTCACCTGAGGACAGGGCCCCCATTTCCCTTGAGGACAGTGCCTCCATCATCTCTCCTGTCTACAGGGACCCCTTCTTCACTGGGGACGGGGCCCCCACCATCTTCCCTGGGTATGGGAAACCCCACCTCCCCTGCGGACAGGGACCCCTTCTTACTTGGGGACAGGGCCCCCATCTCCCCTGCAAACAGGGACCCCTTATTCTCTGGAGGCAGGACCCCACCATCTTCCCTGGGTATGGGGAACACCATCTCCCCTGTGGACAGGGACCCCTTCTCACTTGGGGACAAGGCCCCCATCATCTCCCCTGGCAACTGGGACCCCTTCTTCTCTGGGAAAAGGGCCCCCACCATCTTCCCTGGGGACGGGAACCCCATCTCCCCTGCGGTCAGGGACCCCTTCTCACTTGGTGACAGGGCCCCCACCATCTTTCCTGGGGATGGGACCCCCTTCTCACTTGAGGACAGGGACCCCCTTCTCACTTGAGGACAGGGGCCCCTCCTCACTTGGGGACAGGGCCCCATCATCTCCCCTGGGGACAGGGCCCCCATCATCTCCCCTGGGGACAGGGCCCCCATCATCTCCCCTGGGGACAGGGCCCCCATCATCTCCCCTGGAGATGGGGACCTCATCTCCCTTGGGGACAGGATCCCCGTCATTTCCCTTGGGGACAGGGCCCCCGTCATTTCCCTTGGGGACAGGGCCCCCCATCATTTCCCTTGGGGACAGGGCCCCCCGTCATTTCCCTTGGGGACAGGGCCACCGTCATCTCCCCTGGGGGCAGGGGCCCCATCATCTCACCTGGGGACAGGGCCCCCATCTCCCTTGAGGACAGTGCCCCCATCATCTCTCCTGGCTACAGGGACCCCTTCTTCCCTGGGGACAGGGCCCCTACCATCTTCCCTGGGGGTGGGGATCTCATCTTTCCTGGGGAAGGGACACCTTCTGATGTGGGGACAGCAACCCCCTTCTCACTCGGAGACAAGGCCCACATCATCTCCCCTGGGGACAGGGCTCCTACCATCTTCCCTGTGGATGGGAACCCCATCTCCCCTGGGGACAGGGACCCCTTCTCACTTAAAGACAGGGACCCCTTCTCACTTGAAGACAGGGACCCCTTCTCACTTGAAGACAGGGACCCCTTCTCACTTGAAGACAGGGACCCCTTCTCACTTGGGGACAGAGACCCCATCAACTCCCCTGGCAACAGGGATCCCTTCATCTCCCCTGGGGACAGGGCCCCCATCATCTCCCCTGGCAACAGGGACCCCTTTTTCTCTGGAGGCAGGGCCCCCACCATCTTCCCTGGGAATGGGAAACCCCATCTCCCCTGCGGACAGAGACCCCTTCTTACTTGGGGACAGGGCCCCCACCATCTCCCTTGTGGACAGGGACCCCTTCTTACTTGGTGACAGGGACCCCTTCTTACTTGGTGACAGGGACCCCTTCTTACCTGGGGACAGGGACCCCTTCTTACCTGGGGACAGGGACCCCATCTCACCTGGGGACAGGGACCCCATCTCACCTGGGGACAGGGACCCCATCTCACCTGGGGACAGGGACCCCATCTCTGTGCACTGAGAAAGAGTGTCATGACACCAGCACTGAGATAGAGAACACTGACACCAGCACTGAGAGCATGCCAGCACTGACACCAGCGTTGAGATAGAGGACACGGAGATAGAGCACCCTGACACCAGCGCCAGATAGAGGACACTGACACCAGCTCCAAGACACACTGCACTGAGATAGAGTGCCCCAACACCACTGAGAGCACATGGATGCCAGTGCTGAGAAGGTACACTGACACCAGCACTTCTTAATATATGCAGTTAATACAGTTAATTGTATCGCTTCGTTTTTTTTTTTCCATTACGGGTGTGAGCGGGGCCTCATGTCTAAGTTTTGCCTAAGGCCTCACAAAGCCTAGAGCTGCCTCTGAAGTGATATAATATTTCATAGCAGGGCCCATTTCTGCGCCCACCAAGAGTAACTGTGAGGACTTACAGTGCGCTCAACTAGAGTATTTGTGAGGGGATGCAGTGTTGTGGCACCAGCACCAGTGCCTAAGGCCCGATTTTTCAGTCCCTGTTTGACAGGGGCGTGTAATTACAATTTTTGATGCAATACTTTGCAGCAGGGCTTGTTCCCGTGCTCCAACTAGAGTATCTGTGAGGGGTTGCAGTGTTGTGGCACCAGCACCAGTGCCTAAGGCCCAATTTTTCTGCCCCTGTTCAACAGGGAGATGTAATTACAATACTTGATCTAATATTTCACAGCAGGGCCCGTTTCTGCGCCCACCAAGAGTAACTGTGAGGACTTACAGTGTTGTGGCACCAGCACCACCACCTCCAAAGGCCCAATTTTTCTGCCCAATTTTTCTGCTCCTGTTCAACAAGTGCATGTAATTACAATTCTTAATCTAATATTTCACAACAGGGCCCGTTCCAGCTCCCACCAAGAGTAACTGTGAGGGCTAACAGTGTTGTGGCAACACCAACACCTAAGGCTGCAATTTCTGCAGAGTATATAGGGCAGGCCCCTACTTTCAAACATCCAACTTACAAACGACTCCTACTTGCAAACGGAAGGAGACAACAGGAAGTGAGATGAAATTTACCCCTAGGAAGGGAAATTCTCTCATGTAAGAGTTAATAGGGGAAAACAGACAGCAAAACAAATGTCACAGGGGTGATAACCCTTCCCTATGTTTTCCAAAAAGCTTAAAAATAGATTTTTTGGCTAGAGGCTACCCTTTAAAAATGTACCAGTTCAAAATTACAAATAGATTCTACTTAACAACAAACCTACAGTCCCTGTCTTGTTTGCACCACCTGTATACTGCTGTTCAGAGTATATAGGGCCTGGGGGCCCCACGCCTTTCCTTTTTTTAATTTGGGTGCTGGGTTCCCCTTAAAGCGGAGTTCCACACAAAAATGGAACTTCCGCTTTTCGGAACTCTCCCCCCCTCCGGTGTCACATTTGGCACCTTTCAGGGGGGAGGGGGGTGCAGATACCTGTCTAAGACAGGTATTTGCACCCACTTCCGGCATAGACTCCCATGGGAGTCTATGCCTCTTCCTGTCCCTCCGCGCTGTCTCCTGGGAAACACACAGCTCCCAGGAGAGAGCGGGGACCACTTGGGACGCGCAGCGCGACTCGCGCATGCGCAGTAGGGAACTGGGAAGTGAAGCCGCAACGCTTCACTTCCTGATTCCCTCACCCAGGATGGCGGCGGCAGCTGCCGAGAACCGAGCGGGTTCTCGGCGTCGCCTGCTGACATCGCTGGACCCTGGGACAGGTAAGTGGCCTTGTATTAAAAGTCAGCAGCTGCAGTATTTGTAGCTGCTGGCTTTTTATATTTTTTTTTTACCTGATGTAAGTGGACCCCCGCTTTAATATCCATACAAGACCCAAATGCCCTGGTAATGGACTGGGGGGGTACCCATGCCGTTTGCCTCACTGATTTTCATCCATATTGCCGGGACCCGACATTACATTAAAGCCGCAAGCAGTTTTAAATGACTTTTATTCCTTTAAAAATGTCAGTTTGTGCAGGGACTGTTCTAAGCACGGGAAACACACGCCACTTTACAGGCATACTATAGACACCCCCCCGTGTACGATATTTAAAGGAATATTTAACTTTTTTTTTCACTTTAAGCATCATTAAAATCACTGCTCCCGAAAAAACGGCCATTTTTAAAACTTTTTTTTGCATTGATACATGTCCCCTGGGGCAGGACCCGGGTCCCCAAACCATTTTTAGGACAATACCATGCAAATTAGCCTTTAAATTTAGCACTTTTGATTTTGAACGTTCAAGTCCCATAGACTTCAATGGGGTTCTAAAGTTTGCGCAAATTTTCGGTCAGTTCGCAGGTTCTGGTGCAAACTGAACCGGGGGGTGTTCGGCTCATCCCTAGTGGAGATACGCATGGAGTCCACTGGATCCTTCAAATGTTTTTTATCTTGTGGTTATGAGTAGGGATGAGCCGAACACCCCCCGGTTCGGTTCGCACCAGAACCCGCGAACGGACCGAAAGTTAGCAGGAACGTTAGAACCCCATTGACGTCTATGGGACTCGAACGTTCGAAATCAAAAGTGATCATTTTAAAGGCTAATTTGCATGGTATTGTCCTAAAAAGGGTTTGGGGACCCGGGTCCTACCCCAGGGGACATGTATCAATGCAAAAAAAACTTTTAAAAACGGCCGTTTTTTCGGGAGCAGTGATTTTAATGATGCTTAAAGTAAAAAAAAAAAGTGAAATATTCCTTTAAATATCGTACCTGGGGGGTGTCTATAGTATGCCTGTAAAGTGACGCGTGTTTCCCATGTTTAGAACAGTCCCTGCACCAAATGTCATTTTTAAAGGAAAAAATCTCATTTAAAACTGCTTGCGGGTTTAATGTCATGTCGGGTCATGGCAATATGGATGAAAATCAGTGAGACAAATGGCATGGGTACCCCCCAGTCCATTACCAGGCCCTTTGGGTCTTGTATGGATATTAAGGGGAACCCCGCACCCAAATTAAAATAAGGAAAGGTGTGGGGCCACCAGGCCCTATATACTCTGAACAGCAGTATACAGGCGGTGCAAACAAGACAGGGACTGTAGGTTTGTTGTTAAGTAGAATCTCTTTGTAATTTTGAACATTTTTAACGTGTTTAGCTCCAGCCAAAAAATCTTTTCTAAGCTTTTTGGAAAACATAGGGAAGGGTTATCACCCCTGTGACATTTGTTTTGCTGTCTTTCCTCCTCTTCAGAAGATTTCACCTCACTTTTTTGTCCCAATGAAAAATGTTTTTTGAAAATTTGGGTTTTTTTGTGGAACAAGGATTGGAAAGCATCAGTGGAAAGGAGAAATTGTTTTCCCATATTAACTCTTACAGGAGAGAATTTCCCTTCCTAGGGGTAGATTTCATCTCACTTCCTGTTGTCTCCTTCCGTTTGCAAGTAGGAGTCGTTTGTAAGTTAGATGTTTGAAAGTAGGGTCCTGCCCTATATACTCAGCAGAAATTTGGGCCTTAGGTGTTGCTGTGGCCACAACACTGTAAGCCCTCACAGGGCCCTGCTGTGAAATATTAGATCAAGAATTGTAATTACATGCCCCTGTTGAACAGGAGCTGAAAAATTAGGCCTTAGGCACTGGTGCTGCTGCCACAACACTGCAACCCCTCACAGACACTCTAGTTGGAACGCAGGAACGAGCCCTGCTGCAAAGTATTGCTTCAAAAATTGTAATTACACGCCCCTGTTAGACAGGGGCAGAAAAATTGGGCCTTAGGCACTGGTGCTGGTGCCACAACACTGCAACCCCTCACAGACACTCTAGTTGGAACGCAGGAACGAGCCCTGCTGCAAAGTATTGCATCAAAAATTGTAATTACACGCCCCTGTTAGACAGGGGCAGAAAAATTGGGCCTTAGGCACTGGTGCTGGTGCCACAACACTGCAACCCCTCACAGACACTCTAGTTGGAAAGCAGGAACGAGCCCTGCTGCAAAGTATTACATCAAAAATTGTAATTACACGCCCCTGTTGAACAGGGGCAGAAAAATTGGGCCTTAGGCACTGGTGCTGGTGCCACAACACTGCAACCCCTCACAGACACTCTAGTTGGAATGCAGGAACGAGCCCTGCTGCAAAGTATTACATCAAAAATTGTAATTACACGCCCCTGTTAAACAGGGGCTGAAAAATTGTGCCTTAGGCACTGGTGGTGGCGCCCAGAACCAAAAATGTTCTTACAAGCTATCAGCGTGATGATTGAGGAGGAAGAGGATAATTACTCAGGGATAGTCACTCAGCATCAGCATAGGCAGTCTTTGAAGGGATCTGAGATTTCAAAAAAAATTATTCGGTTACATCAGCATCAGGTGCTTGGTAGCTGGTGGTGATCCAAGACTGATTCATTTTTATGAAGGTCAGCCGATCGACCGAGTCGGTGGACAGATGCACCCTGTGATCGGTTACCACGCCTCCAGCAGCACTGAATGTGCGTTCCGAAAGAACGCTGCATGCAGGACAGGCCAGTAGCTCAATTGCATACTGTGCAAGCTCTGGCCAGTGATCCATCCTCAAGACCCAGTAACCCAGAGGATTTTCGGTGGGAAAGGTGTCCAAGTCAGATCTTGCCCCTAGGTATTCCTGCACCATGTAAAACAGACGCTGGCGATGGTTGCTGGAACCGATCATACCTTGGGGCTGCGGACCAAAAAATTGTCTGAACGCATCGGTCAGACGACCACCTTCTCCACTGCTCCTTCTTTGACTGACCGAAGCCTCAGCAACACGTTGTCCAGAAACAGGAGTTTGTAACCTCCCAGTCTCTGGGAACGCGTTGCACAGACCTTTCTGCAAGGCCTCCCGAAGATGTTTCATCCTCTGCTCCCTCTGCGATGGCAAGATAAGGTCCGCAACCTTACCCTTGTAACGTGGATCAAGGAGGGTTGCCAGCCAGTATTGGTCCTTCTCCTTGATACCACGAATACGAGGATCCTTACGCAGGCTTTGCAGGATCAGGGAGGCCATGCAGCGTAGGTTTGCTGAGGCATTCGGTCCGGAGTCCTCTGGGTCACTAAGGACAACAACGTCCGCAGCCACCTCCTCCCAGCCACGTACAAGTCCATGTGTTCCTTGGGACTGATCCCTTAAAGACTGCTGCTGATGCTGAGTGCCAGGCTCCACCTCCATACTGACACAATCTTCCTCCTCCTCCTCCTCGTCCTCTTCCTGTGTGATCGGCGGGCACGCAGGAACACTGTCTGGATAAAGGGGGCCTTGAGAGCTAAGGAAGTCCTCCTCTTCCTGCCTCTGTTCTGCCTCAAGTGCCCTGTCCATTATTCCACACAGCGTGTGCTCCAACAGGTGGACAAGGGGGACAGTGTCACTGATGCATGCACTGTCAGTGCTCACCATCCTCGTGGCCTCCTCAAATGGTGACAGGACAGTGCATGCATCCCTGATCATGGCCCACTGGCGTGAGGAAAAAAAAACAAGCTCCCCTGACCCTGTCCTGGTGCCATAGTCGCACAGGTACTCATTGATGGCCCTCTGCTGCGTGTGCAGCCGCTGCAGCATGGCCAACGTTGAGTTCCACCTGGTGGGCATGTCACAGATTAGGCGGTTCTTGGGCAGGTTAAACTCCTTTTGGAGGTCCGTCAGCCAAGCACTGGCATTATATGACCGGCGGAAATGCACACAGACTTTCCTGGCCTGCCTCAGGACATCCTGTAAGCCCGGGTACCTGCCCAAGAACCGCTGCACCACCAAGTTAAGGACGTGAGCCAAACAGGGCACATGGGTCATTTGTCCCTGTCGGAGGGCAGAGAGGAGGTTGGTGCCATTGTCGCAAACCACCATTCCTGCCTTAAGTTGGCATGGCGTCAACCACCTCTGAACCTGCCCCTGCAGAGCTGACAGAACCTCTGCCCCAGTGTGGCTCCTGTCCCCCAAGCACACCAGCTCAAGCACCGCATGGCATCTTTTGGCCTGCGTACTTGCGTAGCCCCTTGAACGCCTACGGAGCACCGCTGGTTCCGAGGAAGAGGCCATGGAGGAAGAAGAAGAGGAGGGGGTGGAGGAGAGAGGTGTGTCACAATCAGCATTTTGGAGGCGTGGTGGCGGAACAACCTCCAACACTACTGCACCTTGTCCTGCATCCTTCCCAGCTGCCAGCAGAGTCACCCAATGCGCCGTGAAACTTAGGTAACGTCCCTGTCCATGCCTGCTGGACCATGAGTCAGCGGTAATATGCACCTTTCCGCTGACCGCCCTGTCCAGCGAGGCATGGACATTGCCTTCCACATGCCGGTAGAGAGCCGGAATCGCCTTCCGTGAGAAAAAGTGGCGTTTGGGTACCTGCCACTGAGGAACCGCACATTCCACAAACTCACGGAAGGGGGCAGAGTCTACCAACTGAAAAGGCAGCAGTTGAAGTGCTAGCAATTTTGCCAAGCTAGCATTCAACCGCTGGGCATGTGGATGGCTGGGAGCAAACTTCTTTCGGCGGTGCAGCAGCTGGGGCAGGGAAATTTGCCTGGTACAATCTGACGTCGGTGTACCAAAAGCAGATTGCCCACAAGTACTTGACTGTGACACACCTAATTCTACACCTTCATTCCTCTCACTGCAGGTCTCAGAGAGGACTGAAGGTCTAGTGGGGTTGGAAATCTCAGCTGATGAGGAGCAAGGAGAGATCCTCTTTGTTCTTTGGTGTGGGTCTTTTAGATACGCTTGCCAACGAACTGCATGGAAGGGCAACATATGTCTGGTCAAGCATGTGGTACCCAAGCGGGAGATGTTTTGGCCACGCGAGATACGCTTGAGACATATGTTGCAAATAGCAGCGGTGCGATCTGATGCACTCGTCTCAAAAAAGGCCCACACCAAAGAACTTTTTGAATAACGCGCAGAGACTGTAGCGCCCTGCACATGTGGAGCTTTGGGGTGTGATGCAGTCAATGTGCTGCCCTTAGGCTGGCCCCTGGAGGGCATCCTGCCTCGTTGGTGATGTGCCTCCTCCTCCTCCTCCTCCTCCTCTCTCCTATCAGGCACCCACGTTGAGTCAGTGACCTCATCATCCCCTCCCTCCTCATCACTGGAGCAAACCTGGCAGTATGCTGCAGCAGGGGGAGCATGACTGCCAGATTGCTGTCCTTCTTGGGCACCCCCTCTGTCCGTGCTCATGTTACTGCCTTCATCGAGCTCAGTATCATCATCAGAGCCTTCCAAACGCTGGGCATCCTCCTGGAGCATGTACCCAACACTGTGGTCAAACAGTTCGAGGGAATCCTCAGGAGGACATGGTGGAGCTAGGGAAGGAGTCACTGATGACATTGAGCTGAGGGAAGAGGCCGCTGCTTTGCCAGACAAAGCACCCCGGGCATGGGTGAGAGAGGATGAGGAGGATGAGGACGGCTTGGTCATCCACTCGACCAAGTCTTCCGCATGTTGCGGCTCAACACGGCCAGCTGCCGAAAAAAAGGCCAAGCATGTCCCATGGCCACGTGCTGATGAGGATGCACCGTCTCCACGACCAGCACTAGACACAGAGCCTGCTTGCCCTCTCTTATTGGCTTGTGACTGTCTGCCTCTCCTTCTTGGCCTTCCAGACATACTAATGGCCTGTAGCTGCACTAAGCTGGGATAGAACACCTGTAATTTTCTTCAGGTAGCTTTATATACTGTAACCAGACAAGCCTGCCTGTCAGTAGGAAGATAACAGGAACAGATCTAGCTGAACACTGTGAGCAGGACGCACTGCACTAAATGTAAATAACAGGAACGGATCTAGCTGAACACTGTGAGCAGGACGCACTGCACTAAATGTAAATAGCAGGAACGGATCTAGCTGAACACTGTGAGCAGGACGCACTGCACTAAATGTAAATAGCAGGAACGGATCTAGCTGAACACTGTGAGCAGGACGCACTGCACTAAATGTAAATAGCAGGAACGGATCTAGCTGAATACTGTGAGCAGGACGCACTGCACTAAATGTAAATAGCAGGAACGGATCTAGCTGAACACTGTGAGCAGGACGCACTGCACTAAATGTAAATAGCAGGAACGGATCTAGCTGAACACTGTGAGCAGGACGCACTGCACTAAATGTAAATAGCAGGAACGGATCTAGCTGAACACTGTGAGCAGGATGCACTGCACTAAATGTAAATAACAGGAACGGATCTAGCTGAACACTGTGAGCAGGACGCACTGCACTAAATGTAAATAGCAGGAACAGATCTAGCTGAACACTGTGAGCAGGACGCACTGCACTAAATGTAAATAGCAGGAACGGATCTAGCTGAACACTGTGAGCAGGACGCACTGCACTAAATGTAAATAGCAGGAACGGATCTAGCTGAACACTGTGAGCAGGACGCACTGTACTAAATGTAAATAGCAGGAACGGATTTAGCTGAACACTGTGAGCAGGACGCACTGCACTAAATGTAAATAGCAGGAACGGATCTAGCTGAGCACTGTGAGCAGGACGCACTGCACTAAATGTAAATAGCAGGAACGGATCTAGCTGAACACTGTGAGCAGGACGCACTGCACTAAATGTAAATAGCAGGAACGGATCTAGCTGAACACTGTGAGCAGGACGCACTGCACTAAATGTAAATAGCAGGAACGGATCTAGCTGAACACTGTGAGCAGGACGCACTGCACTAAATGTAAATAGCAGGAACGGATCTAGCTGAACACTGTGAGCAGGACGCACTGTACTAAATGTAAATAGCAGGAACGGATCTAGCTGAACACTGTGAGCAGGACGCACTGCACTAAATGTAAATAGCAGGAACGGATCTAGCTGAACACTGTGAGCAGGACGCACTGCACTAAATGTAAATAGCAGGAACGGATCTAGCTGAACACTGTGAGCAGGACGCACTGCACTAAATGTAAATAACAGGAACGGATCTAGCTGAACACTGTGAGCAGGACGCACTGCACTAAATGTAAATAGCAGGAACGGATCTAGCTGAACACTGTGAGCAGGACGCACTGCACTAAATGTAAATAGCAGGAACGGATCTAGCTGAACACTGTGAGCAGGACGCACTGCACTAAATGTAAATAGCAGGAACGGATCTAGCTGAACACTGTGAGCAGGACGCACTGCACTAAATGTAAATAACAGGAACGGATCTAGCTGAACACTGTGAGCAGGACGCACTGCACTAAATGTAAATAGCAGGAACGGATCTAGCTGAACACTGTGAGCAGGACGCACTGCACTAAATGTAAATAGTCTAGATAGAAGATAACAGGAACGGATCTAGCTAAACTGAATACAGTGTATATATATATATGCAACACCTGGGATGCATATATATACACAATACACTGTAAGTGCAGCTAACTGACTGACTGTTCTGCCTAATCTATCTAACTCAAATCAAATGACACTGTCTCTCTCTCTCTCTATCTCTCAGCACACCGGAACACACACTACACAGAGCCGCCGTGCAGGCGGCCTTATATAGTGTGGGGCGTGTACTAAATCCCCTGAGCCATAATTGGCCAAAGCCACCCTGGCTTTGGCCAATTACAGCTCTCTCTACTGACGGCGCTGTGATTGGCCAAGCATGCGGGTCATAGTGCATGCTTGGCCAATCATCAGCCAGCAATGCACTGCGATGCCGCAGTGAATTATGGGCTGTGACGCGCCACACGAATTTGGCGCGAACGGCCCATATCGTTCACAATTCGACGGACGGTCGAACAGCCGATGTTCGAGTCGAACATGGGTTCGACTCGAACACGAAGCTCATCCCTAGTTATGAGGTGATCCATTTCAGCTTTCAGCGGTAAATATGACATTGTAATATACATGTAATTTAGTGCATGATGAAAATTGCTTTTTGAACTGCTATACATATCTTTTAATGGAAAACTATCCCCCGGAAAAAGACTATGACTGAGTAGGTTGAAACACGTCGGGCTCTGTGACATAGCAACCAATGTAATAGAATGCTGTGTATCTATATGTTTGCAATGCTGTATTCTTTGTAAATGCTTTATGCCCCATGACCAAAGCCCATATTTTACTGTTACTCGAATATGTGTCTTTCCCATAATGTATGATTAACCTATATAGCCTTTAACTCGCAAATAACGGCCTTCTGGGTCCCTAATATCTTTAACAAGGGAGAATGGGACATGTTTAGCGAAAAGGATGACTACTGATATCTGCATTAGCTATGTAGAATTAAGGGAATTTCTTGTGGAAAAATTTAGATTTGTAGGAGGAAGGGAAATGAGTCTCCTGAATGAGCACTACATCAGCCTTCTTGCATTGTTTCACAGGTGAGTTAAGACTCTGCATATTATGAGAGATAAGTCTAATCAAGTCTAATAAAAGGGGGTTTAGAGACTGCCATTATGCACAGTTAAGATGGACAGAGAGATACTTACCGCCAGTCAAATCAAGTGGGCGTCCCTGAGTCCTACTCTAAAGCCACTAGAAGGTGCAAAGGTGCAGGCAAAGGTGAGGGCATGTGGCCTGGTATGGTTCAGGAGGGGGGGCAACCCCCACGCCATTTTGTTTTTAAATTTTGGCGCCGGGTTCCCCTTAATATCCATACTAGACCTGAAGGGCCTGGTATGGAATTTCGGGGGACCCCCACGCATTTTTTTTACTTAATTTTGGTTCGGGGTTCCCCTGTAGGGGAATCCCATGCTGTTTTTATCAATGAACTTTTATGTGTATTGCTGGACCGACATTTCATTATAGCCGCGAGTAGTTTTAAATAACTTTTATTCCTTTAGAAATGTCATTTTGCTGTCAGACTGTTCTAAACATGGGAAATATGCGCCACTTTACAGGCATACTATAGACACTTTTATTGTTTCACTTTAATCATTATTAAAATCACTGCTCCTGAAAAAATGGCCGTTTTTAAAAAAAAAAATTTGCATTGATACATGTCCCCTGGGGCAGGACCCAGGTCCCCAAACACTTTTTATGACAATAACTAATTAGCACTTTTGATTTCTCCCATAGACTTTTAAAGGGTGTTCCATGGCTTTTGAATTTGCCGCGAACACCCCAAATTGTTCGCTGTTCGGTGAACGGGCGAACAGCCAATGTTCGAGTCGAACATGAGTTTGACTTGAACAGACAGCTCATCCCTACTGGAGGTACAGATATACTGTATGCTCTTGCAATACTGACGGTCCCTATTGTAAGGTTAACAAATTTTAATGGATTGAATTACCTCAGACACTAACTATGGTAAAAAGGATTGCAATTTGGTAGTTGTAATACATGTAGGGCCTTTGGAGAGAACTGATATTTCTGGTTCTTAAAGTTATGATTTTATAAATAATGATTCCAAGTTCTTCTGTCATATCATTTATTTCAGTAAAGTCCACATATTTTCATGGCATACCTTAGGATTCTGGATTGGCTTGCAGGTCACTGATAGAAGAAAGTGTAGATAGGTTAGGGATCGGCCGAACACCCCCCATTTCGGTTTGCACCAGAACACTGAGAACAGGCAAAAAGTTCTAGCGAACATGTGAACCATATTAAAGTCTATGGGACACAAACATGAAAAATCAAAAGTGTTAATTTTAAAGGCTTATTTGCAAGTTATTGCCAAAAAAGTTTATGGTGACCTGGGAACTGCCCTAGGGGACATGTATCAATGCAAAATATTTTTTTTAACAATCATTTTTTCCAGAAGCAGTGATTTTAATACTGCTTAAAGTGAAACAACAATGTTGCAACATCCCCCAAAGGAGCTGCTTTTATTGGTTCAGTCTTTTACTCCACCTCTCAACCCAAAAGAACTGTCCCAGCCCATCTGGCACACCTAGCAAGATGGTTAATGGGATAACCAGATAATAATACTCAACACAGTTCTGTTCTTCGAGTTTACTTGGAGCAGAGTAAAGTTTAGATGAACATTAGTCAGCCAAGGCCTGTGCAAAGCCTCATACACACGATCGGACTTCAAACAAACTTTTCCATGGATTTCTGTCCAAAGGGCATTGGCCGTGAACTTGGTATGCATACACACAGCAGGACTTTTTCAGCCAACTTTCACCAAATCATGTGGTTCTTCAGCTCTTTGCCGCCACCCTTTGGTCAACTTCTGTATTGTTGTCTGATCTTTTGCATTGGTTCTGAGCATGCTGTACTTTGGACTAAAGTCCTATGGACTTGTGTACACACAATAGGATTTTGCACCATAGGACTTTTGTTGCCAGAAAGTTTATCTGTTTGCACAGCGAACATTTGTCCAATGAAAACCGAAAAAGTTTGTCCGATGGAGCGTACACAGTCAGATTTTTCCTTAAAACAGGTAATTTGCATGTTTGTTGTCAAAAAGTCAGATCGTGTGTATGGGCCTTTAGTAGCCAGGACTTGGTTGAAACAGTTTTAAAAAAAAACAGTCAGTAACGCTATGCAACAAATAAACGGTAAATAACAATGTACACAGATTAAATAGGCTCCCCCAAAGACGCTACTGATGTATGTAGAATGTAGATCACCCCTCCAGTTAAACCCTTCACTCCCTGTCACTGTGTCACCCAGTGCAATGTTCATTTTTTTTATCACTGTACTGGTGTCATTAGTGACACTAATGAACGTTAGGGTACTTAGTGTAGGCCCAGATAGGTCTAGGGACCCCCCTAACCCCCCCAATAAAGGTTTAACCCCTTGATCCCCCCCTGTCATCAGCGATCACTGTATAAGTGTCACGGGTGATGCTGGTTAGCTAGATTTTTTTTATAGTGTCAGGGCTCCTGCCGTATGTTACCCAATAAAGGTTTAACCCCCTGATCACCCGGCGGGTGACATCAGTTAGGTTCTAGTGTCAGTCAGGATCTGCGCTGCCCTAGGCAGCATCAGATTAGTGCCAGTAGTGCTAACACCCACGCACGCAACATACACCTCCCTTAGTAGTATAGTGTCTGAACGGATCAATATCTGATCAGAACTATATTAGCATCCCCAGCAGTTTAGGGTTCCCAAAAATGCAGTGTTAGCGGGATCAGCCCAGATACCTGCTAGCACCTACGTTTAGCCCCTCCGCCCAGCCCAGCCCGGCCCAGCCCACCCAAGTGCAGTATCAATCGATCACTGTCACTCACAAAAACAAAACATACAGAACTGCAGCATTCGCAGAGTCAGGCCTGATCCCTGCAAACGCTAACAGCTTTTTTGTTAGCGTTAGAATCAGTCACTGACAGTCAGGTGATTTTTTTCCTGTGAGTCTCACTACTGTACCAGTAAATTTAGAGACCAAAATGTCAAATCGAAGGCACAGTAGTGAAGAGGCCTACATGTTTCTGAGCATGACAGATAGTGAAGAGGAAGTCACTCATCTGTCAGATTCAGGCTGAGAACACGAAAGAGTAGACAGCAGCGACACTCTGACAGATAGCTCTGACGACGGAGTTGTGGTCCCTGCCAAGGTCAGGCGTACCCAACCCCATTCTTCTGCTGTCCTTGAGGTGCAAGAACCGCAGGGCTCTCGTATGGAGCAGAGAGCCAGTACTAGTGCTGCTCATCCTTCTAGTGAACTGGCAAGCACCAGCGGCCTAGTACATCCTGGTCGTACATCCAGCACTGCAGTATCACGTGGTGATGTGGCGAATCCCATAAGTGCAGTTCAAGCTGGTAAAGTGGCTAGCACAAGTAGAGTCCACCAAGAAGACAAACACAGGCCCGTCAAGCCCATAGTGCCCTTCCTGCTGCATTTTCCAATCCTAATTGGGAGCCCACCACTTCTGCAGCACCCGTACTTCTCCCATTCACTGGCCAACCCAGAATTCAGGTGGAAACAGTTGATTTTACCTCACTTGATTGCTATTTGCTGTTTTTCATGGAAGATCTCTATAGATCTATTGTAAACCAAAGCAATTTATATTCTGGTCAGTTCATTGCCGCTAATCTCCAGCTGACTCTTGCCAGAGATTGGAAGCTTATTATGGTTTCCGAATTTAAGACCTTTCTGGGCCTATCCCTCCTCATGGGCATAACTAAAAAGAGTGAGTTCGGGTCATATTGGTCCACTGACCCAATTCACCATATGCCCGTGTTCTCTGCCTCCATGACCAGGACACAATACGAGCAGATCTTGCAGTTCATGCACTTCAATGATAATGAACTCTGTCTTCCTCGGGGTGACCCTGGATTTGATCAGCTCTACAAAATTTGGCCCCTCGTAAACCACATCAACCAACAGTTTGCAGCCTTGTTTACTCCCCATCAAGTTGTCTCCCAGCAAACGTGCCAGATATGGGGTCAAGATGTATAAGCTCTGTGACAGGGCCACAGGCTATACATATAGTTTTATGGTTTACGAGGGAAGAGATCATCACGTAGAGCTGGAGAACTGCCCAGACTACATAGGGAGCGCTGGTAAGATTGTGTGGGACTTGGTGTCACCCTTGTTCGGAAAGGGGTACCACTTATATGTGGACAATTATTACACAAGCATGCCACTTTTTAGTCACTTGTCTGATCATGGAATTGGCGCATGTGGCACCGTGCAATCTAATAACCAGGGTTTACCCCAGCGGTTTATAGATTCCCGTCTTAGGCTGGGGAAGAGAGCCTGCTTGAAGTGTAATAATTTGCTTGCTGTGAAGTGGAGAGACAATAAGAATGTTTTCATTCTGTCCTCCCTTCACGCAGACACGATGGTCCAAATTCCTACAGCGACTGGTGTTGTGGAGAAAACCCTCTGTGTCCACGAATATAACCTTAATATGGGAGAGGTGGACCTCAACGACCTGTTGTTGGCGCCATACCTAATTGCCATAAGGCCTGACGCTGGTACAAAAAAGTGTCTGTATACTTATTTCAATTGACTCTGCTGAATGCTTATGTGCTATACAAAGCTTCAGGACAAACGGAATCCTTCTTTAAATTCCAGGAAGAGATCATCACAGCCCTTCTGTTTCCAGACGGAGCTGTGGCCCAACTTCCCAATCCAGTTGCAGTGAGCCGGCTGCATGAGAGGCATTTTCCGCATGTCCTCTCTGGTACTCCTACTCAAAGAACAGCACAAAGAAGATGTGTCTGTAGAAAGCGCGGATATAGGCATGACACCCGCTTTTATTGTCCCTCCTGACCAACCTGGTCTTTGCATTGGTGACTGTTTCCAACGCTACCACACACTAGTGGAGTATTAGCGTAGGGTACAGCATTGCACAGTCCTAGGCATACTAACACAGGGTCTCGAAAGATGAGATGGCCATCACATTTTGAGAGACCCTAATCTGGAACATTTACAGTTTATATAAAAGTGCAAAAAAATAAAAAAATAAAATAAAAAACACAAAAGAATAAAAAATAAAAAAGCCAAAAATAGTTGTGGTTTTATTTTTCTTCTCTCTATTGTTCTCTATCTTTTGTTACTGTATTTTAGAATTGTAATGTTTTATTTTTACCATGTTTTTTTGTATTTGCTTTGCAGGTATGGTAAGTCTTATGCCCCGTACACACGGTCGGATTTTCCAATGGAAAATGTCCGATCGGAGCGTGTTGTCGGTAATTCCGACCGTGTGTGGGCTCCATCGGACATTTTCCATCAGATTTTCCGACAGACAAAGTTTGAGAGCAGGATATAAAATTTTCCGACAACAAAATCCAATCGCGTCAATTCCGACCGTGTGTGGCCTGTTCCGACGCACAAAGTGCCACGCATGCTCAGAAGAAATTCCGTCATGGAACAGCTCGGTCTGGTAAAATTAGCGTTCGCAATGGATACAGCACTTTCATCACGCTGCAATGTTAAACATGGTTTAATACAGCTCACTCTCTTCTTCTTTATAATGTGACAAGAATTAAGTAGTTTTGCTGCTCATATTCACACACACTTCTCACAAACTTATTTTTTTTTTCTTGGGATTCCCTGAATATATTGTTATTTGTCACATCTGAGATATTTTTTTTTTTTTTTGATTTTTTTTTTTTTTTTTTGATTTAAAGCCATTTTTCGTTTAGATTTTATGTTTGTATTTTTTTCCAAGGCTGATCTTTGTTTAATGTTATTTTTAGTTTTACTCCAGACTATTTTTGTGTGTGTTTTGTGTGTCAAGTTACCACAACACCATTGATATCTTTTATTATTTAATCTCAAGGAGATTGTTTGTTGTTGGTGTCCCTTGTTAATTTCACATTGTATTTTTGAAATGTACCTGAATCCTCACAAACAAACTGTCCTTTTTGAAGTAAAACACACATAGGCAAGTATAATTCAAAACAAAAATCCTTTATTAAGGGCTCAGAACCAAACAAAGAGGGAGGCAACGCTGCATCAACAGGAGAAATTAGCGAAGCCTGGGACCCCCACGGCAGACATCAATTCTTGAACATCAAAATTGGTGGCCTGAGGAGTCCATATGTAAGGGATTGCAGTCTGGTCCAGAAGTCCCAGAGATCTGGAAAGCAGCAGAGGACATCTGTGTCCCCAGGCTGTGGTACCACAAGAGGCTGCATCTTTTGGCCGACCAGACTGGATCCAGGGTCCTCACTTTCTGGTCTTCCTTCCATGCTTCCTTCCTGGCTGTGGCTCTGCTGTTGGAGATGTGGCAGGAGGAGGAGTAGGACCTGGAGGAGGAGGAGGACTAGGAGGACCTGGAGGAGAAGGAGGAGGAGGACCTGCAGGAGGAGGAGGACCATGTGTGAGTTCACAAAGGTGTGTATCAGATGTAATTTGGGCCCTCATACCTTTATTAAGAGCCTCCAATATTAACGACTCACACATGAGTTGTTGTCCCTCCTCCATCCTCTGCATTTTAGAGGCAATGATGGCAGCGAAGTCATCCTCCACGGTGTGTGGTGCTCCCAGGGCCTCTGTAGCCCTCCAAAAGAGGCCTATGGCAGTCTCCTCTAGGGCACTCCTCCTCCTGCCACTTTATCTTTCTAGGTGTAGGGGAGGGACCTGCAGATCAGGCAGCTGGCTCGGCCCGGCCACCTCCTGGCTGAGACTTCCCTGTGTATGAAAAAGGGACATGGTTTTAGTTTTTGCATCATCAATCACAATCATAAATTAGTACTCCAAACTAACATCTAGTTAACATCATTGATTGGACAACCAGCAATATTTAGAGGAATGCTATACCTGGCTCAATCTGGGCTCCTCCACATGTTGTTGCCTGGAAGGCCCAGGTTGGGCGTCAGAAGTCTCAGCTGGAGGGGAAGGAAGCGTGGAAGGAAGACTGGAGAGGGATGACCTGGGTTCAGTCTGGCCTGCCAGAAAATGCAGCCTGTCATAGTATCACATCCTGGGGACATAGATATCATCTGCTGCTCCGGATCTCTGCGAATCCTGGACTTTCTGGCGCTCCCTTACATATGTGCTCCTCAGGCCACCAATTAGGATCTTCAAATATGTGATGTCTGCCGTGGGGATCACCTGCTTCACAATTTCCAACAATTGATCCAGCGCTGCCTTCCTCTTTGTTTGGTTCCTGTAATGTGGGTGGTTGATCTCCCACAGACAGGGCAGCTCCCTGAACATGTCAATGAATATTGCCATGAAGTCATTATCTTGTAACATATCCATGTTCACTGCAAGACACAACACAAGACAAACCCTAATGTCAGGCCAAACTCTACTAATCTTGTTACAATATAGGCCTCAATGTAGAAGCAGTATAGGCACAAGTATGTCTCTTACCTTCGTTCTTACGATCGGCACCTCCAATGCTCCTTCCTCCACTCACAGATCGTACGTAATACGCACGTGTGTTATGCTTTATACACACTGCGCATGCGTGTAACTCCGCCCGCCCCTGACATTCTTTCTAGTCTATTCCCCGCCCCTTTTCGTTCTGCGCAGTGGGGGAAGAGCACATGGCGGATACACAGCAGGTGCGTGCTAATTACAGGAACGAGGAGGAGGAGGAGGAAAGCCCGAATCCGGACACGTCCCGATCCAGAAGGAGAAGATTTAAGGCCACAAATATGTCCTTTGGGGAGATGTTGGAGATGGTGGACATCCTGAAGAAGGCCGACTATGATGGAAAGTATGGACCTTACCACAACCCCAATATCAGAAAGGCCAAGATCATTGCGAAAGTGATCAAAAGTCTGCACCGGAATTTCGGGGTACGACGATCGAAAGATCAGCTCAGGAAGCGGTGGTCGGACCTGAAATTAAGAGAGCCCGAGCAGTACAGAAAGATCCGGAGAGTGCTGCAAAAAAGTAAGTAGTTGTGCTGTGTTCCTATTCTTTTTGTCTTTATTACGTTCATGCTGCTCCATATGGTTTTCTTAATTGTTGTACAGTTTAAAATGGAAATTTTAATGTTCATGGGACCATTAATCGTTCGTATCAAACATTTTTATATCGGCCTCTAAAACACCATTGTTTAGGCCATATGCATTTTCCGACATTTTTTAGGGCCTACTTGTATGAAAAATATTTGGTTATGTAGATGGCTTTGTTACTAGAATGAAATGCAAACTAGATTCTGTGTAAGGAGAGGACACTGAGCAGCTGTTTTCACATCTGGACACTGGAGCACTAGTGTGGGACACAAGAACACAATTTTTATTAGGGGGGGCACACAGGTGCTCCAGTGTATACTATAGGGGGGTCTCCATCTGTGAAGCTTGTACAAAACAGGTAAAGGATTGCAGGTTGACAAAGGACACTAAAAAAGCTACATCTTGGAACTCTGATAAAGTTGACAATTGTACCCCACTTCCAAGCAATGTTTCCTATTTATAGTTCTGCCATCAAATATCTGTGTGCTAATTATACCATTTTTGTTTAACACAGGGGAGAAAAGACTTGGCGGACACCCCTCATCCGAGGAGACCAGAGACCCCCCACCTCTGGAAGAAGGGGAAATACCTCAAAAACAAGCTGAGCAGGAGGAGGAAGAAGATGTGGTGGAAATTGGCACCACAACAGGTGAGTGTCTGCGACCACAGGCTCAGGTAAGAGATGGATGCTGGCCGATTTTTGATACCTGTTTTTGTTTGGTTACTCTCTGTTTAGGTGATTGTGATGTTATGGATCGAGATCCTTTCACATCAGAAAGTGCACAGATCCTGATCGAGGAGATCATGGGGTGTAATTTTGAATTGGAAAACCTAAGGAAAAAAATCAATGATGTTATTCAAAAAAATAATAACATCATTGATGTTTTGGGGCGAATTTAAAACCCCAAAAAATCACTTTCTTTTTTTGTGTGCTACAATCAAAAATTTTAAGCAATGTTTTGAAATTCCAAATTTGGAGGATGCACACAGTGTGCCAACATGTGCTATCTGCCATCACGGGAGATCAATGGACGCGTTTTGGGGGTGCAACCACTTCCTCAATAATATAGTAGCGGTGAGGAAGGGGTTGCTACCACAAAATACGTCCCTTGATCCCCCGTGATGGCAGCTAGCACATGTTGACATTCGTAAATTGGTGTGCATCTTCCAAATTTGGCTTTTCAAGGGGTGACTTCACCTCATCTGAACGCAATATCAAACACAGTTCCTAAATACTCATGTCTGATATTGCCTTCAAGTTTTACCATATGTGAACTTTGTAAGTTCAAGATTTTTGTCTTTCTTGTTGGTTTTACACAGGCCTGTTTTATCGTAAATGGACATTTCTATTTTTGATAATGCCACCCCAAAAATTGTTATACAACAAACATGTTGGTTTGTTTTAAAAACCTTTGGTAAATGCACATGTGATTGTGCAGGTATTAAAAAGATTGTTAATCAAGAATGTGTGGATTATTGTCTCAACGCTACAACACTTTTGTGGTGATGTAATTGCTGTTTTCTGAGAAAATGGAGGTTATTTCCTACGGGCAAATCCTCTTTGCACTACAAGTGCAGTTTCAGGGATGGGCGTGAGTGTGTGAGTGAGTGAAGTGCTCCTCCCCCCCCCTCTCATGTTCCCGGGCTAAGAGCACGAGAAAGCACAGTTCCCACGGTGTCACTGTACAAAATCCCTTTTATTTAATTACACCATTCTACTGCTGTGTTACTGGCCAGTCGGGTCACCGCTTTATTACACCACAGCTCCCACTGTGTTATTGTACGAGGATGACAACTCGCAGACAAGTAGCCGCGCAGCCAACAGCAGGGAGAGGAAGGAAATCAATGGACGGCATTAAGGCTTTCATGTCCCCCCGCACACCTGAGCTAACTGGACGGCTGGATATTAAAAAACGGAGCGGAGCCACCATAACTGACGGTGTGGAGGAAACAGAGTGTGAGTCTGGGATAAAGCGGGCGGATGTACAGCTGAAAGGGGACAGTATTGTCGTGAACGGTAAGAGACCTCCTACAGCGGGAAGAGGGAGGAGGACCCCGGAGCAGAGCCCTCCCGGTAGTGGTGGTGGGTGCCCCCAGGTAAAAGGGGCTAAAAATATAGGCCAGCTAGTTCCTGGTAATGGACATTTAGAAACGGCTATACAAAGTACATCAACGGGAAGCCGGGGTACAGTGACACAGGGGGAGGATAATAGACAGACTCAAGAAGAGTCTGAGACCACAGATATGGAGAGGATGAGAGCAAGAGAAGGAGAGGACCCAACCCCCAACATGGACCGAAGTAATAGTCAGGAACACCCAAATATAAAAGGTGGGGGAGAGGGAAGATGTGGGTCACCGCAGAGACATGTCATGGACTGTGACCAGGAGAGCCTCCAAAACGGTGAAGGGAACCCACAAGGATGGACTGGACAAAGTGTAGACCCAGAAAGGGATATCTGGGGCCTGTTGAAGGCCCTTCCCACTAAAAGTGATATTCAGCAATTAATAAATGCAGTTGAACAGTCTTGTATGCAAGCAGTAGCAAGCGTAAAAGAGGACGTCAGGGACCTGGGATACAGAGTAGAGGGGATGGAAAAAGAACAAGAAGTCATTATACAAGCTGTGACGGAAACTCAAGAATCCATGAAAAAATATGAAGAAACTTTAAATGCATACAGG
Source organism: Lithobates septentrionalis (assembly GCA_037952835.1). Classification (NCBI taxonomy): domain Eukaryota; kingdom Metazoa; phylum Chordata; class Amphibia; order Anura; family Ranidae; genus Lithobates; species Lithobates septentrionalis. The sequence goes on along the minus strand of JBBDGP010000334.1, from coordinate 6,190,263 downwards.
GACCAGCTGGATGAATATGAGAATAGGGATAAACGCCAAAATATACGTATAAAGGGACTGAAAGAGTCAATCACAGCGACAGAACTAGCCCCAGTGGCACAAAAAATGTTTGGACAGATTTTAGGAGACCAAGCCCCTAATGTTATAGAAATAGACCGGATACACCGGGCCCACTCCAAAAGCACAAAAACTGACGTACCCAGAGATGTAATATGTAAAGTGCACAAATATGCAGTGAAGGAGAGTATAATGAAGATGGCACGTGATAACCCTAGGATTACATTTGAAGGTTCAAACATAGCTCTGTATCCAGATATATCGAAAAGGACTCTCTTTAAACGTGGGGCGGTTCGCCCATTGCTGGAAATTTTACGGAAGGCGGAGATCAAGTATAGGTGGGGGTTCCCTTTCAGTCTAACAGCTTCCAGGAATGGAAGAACCGCAACATTGCGAACGAAGGATGATCTAAAAGTATTTGTGGAGAAATTAGATCTCCCGATGGTGGACTTTGTGGACTGGAGAATAAGTTGTCTAGGGCCCCCCCTACAACGAGCAGAGAAATGGCAAGAAGTACCAGCAAAGGTTAATAGGGGAATAGCCCAGAGAAGGACTTAAAGGACAGTTTTTTTTTGTTTTTTTTTTTGTCCTTCCCACTCAGGAGGGGGTTAATAGAGTAATACCGGGGAGAGGGGGGGATTGGAAGGGAAGGTGTAGTGGGGAATGTGTACCTTAGGTAGGTCAATAGGTCATCCCCAATGGAAGGGGAGAATAATCCTGCGAAAGGCAGGGAAGGGTGGTGGCAGGCACACAGGAGATGTGGGTGTGCGCAAGCTAAATACCCGATTTTTAGAAATACCCCTAATGGAAGGTTTGTGGTATGGGAGGACAGGATGTAAGTATGTAAGGTATATATTTATGATACACGAGTGGTATATTTTTTTTTTTTTTTTGTTTTTTTGTCTGGAAGTAATGAATGATGGGGAGGGGGGGTAGAAGGGGGGGTGGGATTGGCAGAGGAGAAGATAGAGAACAAGGGCAAGGGGCTGGGCGTTCTAAAAATGAAATAAAATGACAGCTATTTTGAAAATGTTGTCATATAATGTGAGGGGTTTGAATTCACCAATTAAAAGAGGGCGCTTATGGGTTGAGCTGCAACATTGGGGAGCTGATGTTGTTTTCCTGCAGGAGACCCATTTCAAGAGCAGCTCAATTCCAAGCTTACCCCAGAATATACTGAATCAATGGTATCATGCAGTATCCCCAATAGCGAGGGCAAGAGGGGTCACAATTGCGTTCAAAAAATCATGCCCATGGACTACGGAGACCCTGCAAAGTGACCCAGAAGGTCGGTACTTGTTTGTAAAGGGCACGCTACAGGGGAGACGATATACCTTTGCTTCAATATATTCGCCCAATGTTGGGACAGCTAACTTTCTGGTTAAAGTATTTAGAAAACTGGAAGAATTTAAGGAAGGGTGTGTAGTAGTAGGAGGAGATTTTAATATGGTGCTAGAGCCGAGTATAGATACCTCTACGGGTAGAACTGCTGTGTCTTTTAAAGCCATAAAGCGGGTTAAACAAATCTTACGCTCTCAACACCTAGTGGATACTTGGAGAGCTTTACATCCAGGTATCAGGGATTATAGCTATTACTCTAAAATACACGATATGTATTCACGGCTAGACCTCTTTTTGGTGGATCAATTCTACTTGGGGAATGTCAGCACAAGCACAATTGAACCAATAACTATGTCTGACCATGCTCCAATAATTCTGACCCTTCAACCAACTCAAATGACTCGGGCGGAACGAACTTGGCGTCTGAACGAGTCATTGTTGGATAAAGAAGACATAGTGGAGAAATTAAGGGTTAGGCTAAAGGAGTATTTTGAAATAAATAAAACGGAAGGAGTGTCAGATCAAGTGGTGTGGGAAGCACACAAAGCAGTTGTGAGGGGGGACTTAATTGCCATTGGCACATATATGAAAAAGGAAAGCAAAAGGGAAATGGACGAATTACTAGAGAAGATCAGGACCCTAGAGATAAAGCATAAGGAAAATCTCGATCTAGTGGATGGTAGATGTCTGGAGAGTGTACGGGCAGAGCTTGCGCAATATTTAGAATATAAAGCAAAGAACAAAATTAGGTTTTTCGCAAATAGAGCATATGAACAAGGAAATAAATGCGGTAAGCTACTGGCAAAACAACTTAAAAAACAACAGGACTCCAGACACGTGCACAGCTTACTAGTTCAGGGTAGGAAAATAATAGACACAAAGGCGATAGCAAAAGAATTTAATAAATTTTATGAGGTACTATATAACATCTCCAAAACAGAACCATCTGAAGAAGGGGAAAGCGAGGAACAAAGGAGAGATAAGATCAAGGATTACATTGAGAACGCAGACATGCCCATACTAAATAGAGAAACCTCCGAGATTATGGAACGCCCAATCACGGTGGAAGAGTTGAGCAGAGTGATAGCAGCCCTACCCCCAGGGAAAAGCCCGGGCCCGGATGGGCTGACAAACATATATTACAAGAAATTTCTCCCAATTTTGGTAAGGCCACTTTGTGATTATTTCAACTCTATGGGTGCTGGAAATCCACTCTCCTCAGAAGCATCACTGGCGTACATAACGGTTTTGCCAAAAGAGGGAAAAGATCCCCAGGTATGTGCCAATTACAGGCCAATATCTCTGCTGAACTCAGACACCAAGATACTGGCAAAAATTCTGGCCCTGAGACTACAGGAAGATGTAGGAGATTTAGTGCACCCAGATCAAGCAGGGTTTGTAAAGGGGCGAGAAGCAAGAGATAACACCACCCGCGCACTCCATATACTGCATTGGATGCAACATGGCCCAGGTGAAGCCCCAGGAATCACTCTGTCGATGGATGCGGAGAAAGCCTTCGACAGAGTGAACTGGGGCTTTATGAGAGAAGTACTGGGGAGGATAGGACTGGGGGAGAGAATGCTGGGATGGATTATGGCACTATACACAAAACCAAGAGCAAGAATTAAGGTAAATGGGACAGTATCTGAATGCTTTAACATACAAAACGGTACCAGGCAGGGGTGCCCACTGTCCCCATTGATTTTTGCAATAGTAATGGAACCCTTTTTGCGTAGAATCAGAAAGAACAAGGAGATAGTGGGGACGCACATAGGCCATACGGAACATAAAGTAGCAGCATATGCGGACAATTTATTATTTTTTATGTCCACTCCCCAAACATCTATAGCCGCATTGATGGTAGAAGTACAGAAATTTGGAAGGGTGTCTGGCTTTAAGATTAATTTAGAGAAATCAGTCATCCTTCCCAGTCACGTCCCAACAGAGATGGAGAGAACACTGAAGGAGAAATACCCATTTATATGGAACAGGGAGTCGCTGACATACCTGGGGGTACAGATAAGCGCAGACTATGAACTATTGTTGGAGCATAATTATGGCTCATTAGTGAAAGAAATAACAGAAGAATTAAAGAAATGGAAGGGGAAATACCTGACCTGGTTCGGAAGAATCAGTGCCATAAAAATGAGTATACTGCCCAGAATAGTTTATGTGCTGCGTACAGTGCCAATCAGGTTGCCGGCGAGTCTCCTTAAACAAATGCGTCGGCTATTAATGGCCTTCATATGGAACGATAAAAGGCCTAGATTGGCGTACGACATTTTAAGAAGGAGTAGAGCAGAGGGTGGCCTAGGACTCCCGGATATAACATCCTATTATAAGGCCATGGCGCTAGTTAGAATAATAGACTGGTGCCATGACCTAGATAGAAAACCATGGGTACAGGCAGAAATGATGATGGCGGGGAGAAACCTGGCAGGAGCACCATGGATCCAAGGGTCACTGAGAGGGCTGTCACAATGGACATCACCAATAACCTTGAATACATTAGAAGTATGGGATAGAATGAATAAAGAGGGCAGGCATGCCCCACAGACCTCCCCTCTGACTCCTCTGGAGGGATTTCCGTGGTTCCTCCCGGGGGAGAAGACGGGAAGTCTGGGGGCGTGGGGACAAGATGGGAATATTAGATGCGGTAAGTTTGCCCCAAGTGGAGTTTTAATACCACTGACTGAGATGATCTTGAAATTTGGGGAGACAAGAATGGCAGAATGGAAATACCGTCAAATGACGAGCTTCCTTAAGAAAATAAAACCGTTAAGATCCATAAATACACTTACCGCATTTGAGAGGAAGTGTGCACAGACATCAGAAGATGGGCATACATTATCCTGGACGTACAGAATGATCCTAGGAGAACAAGAAAAGAAACCCCCATACTTCATGAAAGAATGGGAGAGGGAGCTAGGCCAAGTGTGGACAGATAAACAAATAAATAAAATGATATCGTTAACATTTACTACCTCCATAAGTACAAAGGTGCAAGAAATGGCATATAAATTCCTAGCGAGATGGTATAGGACACCAGTTAAAATGGCACAAATCTCCTCAGAAGCTAATGACAAATGCTGGAGGGGCTGTGGACAGAGGGGAACTTTTCTTCATCTATGGTGGACGTGCCCAATAATTAAGCGTTTTTGGGAATTAGTAGCCCCCTAGATTAAGAAAATGACGACAGAGCACATAGAGTTTGGGCCCATACAATATTTATTTCATGGAATGACTGGACCTATCAAAAAATATAGAGAAAGTATAACCCCACATTTGTTAAATGCAGCAAAAAAACTAATTCCGAAGTACTGGAGACAGGACCGGATTCCGTCAGTCATAGAGTGGAGAAACTAGGTAAATATAATAAAGGAAGCAGAGAGATGGGTTCATGTGGTTAAAAACCAAAGAAAGAAATTTGAAACGACATGGGCAAACTGGGAACAATGCGCTGAGGAGATAATAGAAGAGGGAAATACAGATGGGTAGGAGGAAGGAATGGTATAGTCATTTAGAATAGAGACATAAGAAGAATGGCCCTGAAGGGTAGATGTAAATAGTCATATAACTTCTCTAATGCTAATCAAAGAGGGAGGGGGGTAAGATAATGTATGGTTAAATGAATATGTGGTCTCTGTTTTTTTTGTTTTTTTATTATTTCCCTCTTGTCCCAGTTTTGACAAACATTGGAGGTGGAGGGGGGAAGGAGATAGGCACACGATTAATAACAATTATGAATTATAGGGAAAATCCCCCCCCCCTTTTTTTTTTTTTTTTAACACATCTTCATAATTATGAATTTTAGTGGTTAGTGACACGAACTAGAATAAAGGGGTTGTATTTGATAACGAACTGAAGTAATTAGTGACACGAATTAGAATAAGGGGGGAATGTACTTATAAATTTATCATTAAAAACACTTTATAAATTATATAAATACAAACACGAATATACACGGAAGGGAAATTTTTAATTTTTTTTTATTTTTTTTATTTTTTTATTTATTTTTTTTTCACAATACATAACAAGGAATTGTAGGGACTAAAGACACTAATCAGAATAAGGGGGGAACTCCCCACCCCCTCTCTTTTTTTTTTTGAAGTGATTAATGACACTAATAAGAATAAGGGGGGACTTATTTATAATTTTATTTTTAAACACTTTATAAATATAAACACGATAAACACGGTGGGGTGGGTACCAAGGGAGGGAAAGAAAAGGAAAAAAAAGGAAAACATTTTTTTTTTCTCTCTTCACACAATATATAATTATGAATTGAAGTGATTAAGGACACTAATAAGAATTAGGGGAAACTTATTTATAATTTAATTTTTTAACACTTTATAAACATAAGCACGATAAACACGGTGGGGTGGGTACCATTTATTTATTTATTTATTTATTTATCTATTTTTTTTTTTTTCTTCACACAATATATAATTATGAACTGAAGTGATTAAGGACACTAATAAGAATTAGGGGGAACTTATTTTAATATTATTTTTTTAACACTTTATAAACATAAGCACGATAAACACGGTGGGGTGGGTACCATTTATTTATTTATTTATCTTTTTTTTTTTTTTTTTTTCCCTTGCATATGTAAATGTCGACCGCTGGGACAGGGGGAAAACGGTGGTAGGTAATGTAGGATGTAATGTGTAGTATGTTTCTATTGTTTGAACAAAGGGGTATAGAATGTTGTATAAATGGTGTATATATAAATGAAATAAACAATAAAAATTTTTGATTATTAAAAAAAACAAGTGCAGTTTCAGTGCAGTTTCAAGTGCACTTGTAGTATAAAAAGTGTCTACGCCTTTAGTAATTAACACCCAACAGTGCTTTGTATAAGGTTACACAATCACGCCATTTTCAGGACTCCCCACATTGCTGTCATGGTCAGCTAAAACAAACACAAGCAGTAAATGTCACCAAAGATTAGCTTTTTCTTTTTTATTTGATAATTGCTTCACAAATTGTCTGGCATATTGATGGCCGCCCTACCCGCAAAGAACTCAAGGTATCTTAACCAGACATCACGGGCACTCAGGGAGGGCAAGCCAGGACGGCCACTTTCAAGCGCCGTCAGGGTTGGATCATGTAGAATTCCGGCCTCAGGCCCAACTGAGCCAGCATAGTTGGCAGAATGTTTGCGTAAAAAGTTATGGAGAACACAGCACGCCAGGATTAGATGATTAAGTTTATACTCCGCCATATGGATGGGTGTCAGAAATAGGCGGAACCGGCTGGTCAGGATTCCAAATGTGTTCTCCACCACTCTTCTGGCTCTGGCCAGCCGGTAATTAAAAACCCTCTGTTCCAGGGTGAGGGTCCTCATCGGGAATGGCCGCATAAGATGGTCCCCCAGCGCAAATGTTTCATCCGCAACGAAGACGAATGGGAGTCCTTCCACATTGTCCTCTGGAGGTGGCAAGTCCAAGCTGCCATTCTGGAGATGCCTGTAAAACTCCGTCTGGGCGATGACTCCACCATCGGATATCCGGCCATTCTTCCCCACGTCCACATACAAGAAGTTGTAATTAGCCGACACCACCGCCAACATCACAATACTTTTGAACCCCTTATAGTTGAAATAGTATGACCCCGAGTTGGGTGGTGGGACGATGTGGACGTGTTTCCCATCAATTGCCCCTCCGCAGTTAGGAAATCCCACCGCTGGGCAAAGTGGGAGGCCACAGTCTGCCATTCCTGTGGCGTGGAAGGAAACTGTTGAGGAAACCAAAAATAAATTACTATTTTTGAACATAAACATCACAAGCAGATTAGGCACAAACATTCTTGGCCAACCTCCAGATAGCATTTATTAAGGGGAAATTAACACCAAAGTATAAGGTACACCTATCATCTTCAACCCCCCCCCCTCTCATGGGCCATTTCTAACATTATAGGGGGGGGGTGGAATCTTGGACAGGTAACCCTCTTCACTTCATAGAGAGATGAATGCCTAAATACAGGGTATTACTTGGAACAGCCCCTCCTTAGTTACACTATTGGCAGCCCACTGGACAGGTAAGAAGTGTCATAATACAAAGATATAAATACACACTGTACACATTTGAGGACATTTGGACATTCTGATATTACCTATCAAGATAGTAATAGAATACAAAAACTTTAAACAGTACCATTGGAAAGTATACAGGTAGGCCCTTGCACTACATGCTTTGGGGAATTCATCCATAAATCTGACCAGTAAAGAGATGTGTATGGGTTTGGCAAAGTCAGCAGATAGATGATTGAGGATAGATAGAGAATTGGGATCAGCTGACTTAGCAGTTGGTGGGAAGGAGGGTTTAGAAAAATGATTTGGGGACACTACAAAAAAAAGCCTCTGGAACTCTGCCTGAATTTAAAGCACAAATCACATTTCTAAACATTTTAGGGGGTGTTTGGGGTAAAGCACTACTATGGAGCTGATAAAATACATTGTTAAGTGACTACATGAGATGAATATAGGGGCAGGAGAACATGTTGGGGAGGTAAGTGAAGGCAGATATGTATGAAGGACTTAAAAAATAATTACATAAAAATCCAGCATGCATGAGAACAAAGGGGGCATTCACAGCATATTACAATCATGGTAATTAGGGAATGAGGAAAGAAATACAAGATATTAGCAAACATTAAATACAATAAAATGTGATATTAAAGGATAAAAATCTTACCTTCATATACTCCTTCTGCAGGACATGGATGATGGCAGAACAAGTCTCTGGGATAATGATACCCAGAGCCTGGAGGGAGATGCCTGTCGAGAACTTGAGGCCCTGCAGGCTTCTCCCTGTCGCCAAGTACTGCAGGGTAGCGACTAGCCTCTGCTCGGAGTGATGGCTTGCCTCATGCAGGTATCCTGCCTGCTGATATAGGGGGTCAGCAAAGCCAGCAGACGGTGAAATACGGGGTCCGTCATCCTGATAAAGTTCCTGAAATCAGGATTATTCTCACGGATCTCACGGAGCAAAGGCATATGAGAGAACTGGTCACGCTGAAGCAACCAATTCTTGGTCCATGAACTCCTCCCCACCCTGTTTATGGACTGGACTTGTGTCAAGGTCAGGACCCCAACACCAAGCCCCCCGCACAGCACAAACTCTATGAGGAGTACGTATATGAAACATGGCTAGGAAAACGGTCGGCTGCTCAGAACGGAGTAACAGAACGCACTGAAGAGCAGCAAGGTCTGTGAAGAGCGACCTGAAAAACAGTAATGAACGAACAAGAACACAATGACTACTTAAAGTCACGCGGAACTTGCTTGCACGCACTGAAGAGCAGATACAAACCCACAAGCACAAACTGAACGGCAGAAAACAATCTGAAAGCCACGAGTCTGAAAAAGCGTGAATCGTCTCTCACCAAACTTTTACTAACACGAGATTAGCAAAAGGAGCCCAAAGGGTGCAGCGCTTGGTTCTGAACTGGCCTTTTATAGTCTCGTCGTACGTGGTTGACGTCACCGCGTTGTTGGCGATCGGAAATTCCGACAACTTTGTGCGACCGTGTGTACGCAAAACAAGTTTGAGCCAACATCCGTCAGCAAAAATCCTAGGATTTTGTTGTCGCAATGTCCGAACAAAGTCCGACCGTGTGTACGGGGCATTACTGTTTACTGTTATTGTTAACCATCATTTGCTTAGCAGGTATGCCATTCAGCTGCAGCACAGGTTTATTTATTCTGACAGCAACAGCGTTTGCTCCCACGATACATAAAGCCATGACTCCAGCGCTGTCGGAGCTGATTTCCCCACCACAGTTAAAAAAAGAGCATATATGCTGAAGCATGGGGGTAGGGGTGGAGGAACAATTTGCTCCTAACATTAGGAGCGGATTGCCCCCATGCTTCGGCATATATTTTTTAGGCACAGATTGCGTTAAAAAATGTTTTATTTTGACTATGTTTTATTGTATTTGCTTTGCAGGTATGGTAAGTCTTACTGTTATACTGTAATGTTACTTTGTTTTATTGTTAACCATCATTTGCTTAGCAGGTACACCTTTCAGCTGCAGCACTGATTTACTTATCTTGGCAGCAACAGCGTTCGCTCCCACGATACGTAAATCAGTGATTCCAGGGCTGTAGGAGGTGACTTCACCACCACAGTTAAAATAAAATGGTTCATGTATGCCCATCATTAGAAGTGGGTGGATGAAGGGCAGTATTCTAATGGTGGGCATACCCACGATCAATCTCTTTTTTTCATGCAGCCCATAGGCTTCATGAAAAAAAGAACATTACAATAATGTATATGCCCAACAAGGACCAGCAACGTACTGGTATGTTGCTGGGCTTTGAGTGGTTATACCAGAATGATCATCTTAGTATCATTCTTTTCAGCCAGCGGTCGGCTTTCATGTAAAAGCAATCCTAGCAGCTAATTAGCCTCTAGACTGCTTTTACAAGCAGTGGGATAGAATGTCCCCCCTCCCATCGTCTTCCATGGTTTTGCCGGGCTCTCCTGTCCCAACAGAGAACCCGAGAATGCAGCCGGTGGTTCCGCCAGCTGATCATAGAGCTGATCGGAGACCAGAATGGCTCCAATCATCTCTATGGCCTAAGAAACCGGAAGCTACGAGCATTTCATGACTTAGGTCATAAACAGCGCCATTGGGAAATTGGGAAAGCATTTAATCACACCGACCCCAATTTTTTCAAAAAAGATTACCTGTCACTACCTATTGCTATCATAGGGAATATTTACATTCCCTGAGATAACAATAAAAATGATTAAAAAAAATTAAAGGTTCAGTTTAAAAATAAAACAAAAAAAGCAAAATAAATTAAACAAAATCACCACTGTCCCCCCCGTGCTCACGCGCAAAGTTGAACGCAAGCGTCGGTCTGGTGTCATATGTAAACAGCAATTGCACCATGCATGTGAGGTATCACCGCGAAGGTCAGATCGAGGGCAATAATTTTAGCAGTAGACATCCTCTGTAAATCTAAAGTGGTAACCTGTAAAGGTTTTTAAAGGCTTTTAAAAATGTATGTAGTCTGTCGCCGCTGCACAATTGTGTGCAATTTTAAATCATGACGTGCTTGGTATGCGTCTGAAAAATCACTGCGCAAATACTGTTAGAAAAAAGTTGCAACACCCACCCTTTTAATCTGTAGGGCCTTTGCTTGCCAGGACAGTTCAAACCCACCCTGAAATGACCCCTTTTTGGAAAGTAGACACCCCAAGCTATTTGCTGATAGGCATGTTGAGTCCATGGAATATTTTATATTTTTGCCACAAAAATTACAAACTTTTTTCTTTTTTTTGCACAAAGTTGTCACTAAATAATATATTGTTCAAACATTCCATTGGCATATGTGGAATTACACCACAAAATACCTTCTGCTGCTTCTCCTGAGTATAGGGATACCACATGTGTGAGACTTTTTGGAGCCTAGCCGTGTACAGGACCCCGAAAACCAAGCACCGCCTTCATGCTTTCTAAAGGCGTAAAATTGTGATTTTATTCCACACTACCTATCACAGTTACAGAGGCCCTGAAATGTCCAGATAGCACAAAACCCCCTAAATGACCCCATTTTGGAAAGTAGACACCCAAAGGTATTTGCTAAGAGGCATGTTGAGTATTTTGCAGCTCTCATTTATTTTTGAAAATGAAGAAAGAAAAGAAAAATGTATTTTTTTTTCTTTTTTCAATTTTCAAAACTTTGTGACAAAAAGCAAAATCTGCAAAATACTCAACATGCTTCTCAGCATGTGTCTACTTTCCAAAATTGGATCATTTGAGGGAATTTTGTGCTATCTGGGCATTTCATGGCCTCCGAAACTGTAATAGGCAGTGAGGAGTGAAATCAAAAATTTAGGTCTTTAGAAAGCCTGAAGGCGGTGATTGGTTTCCGGGTCCTGTACGCGGTTAGACTGCCAAAAAGTCTCACACATTTGGTATCCCCATACTCAGAAGAAGCAGCATAATGTATTTTGGGGTGTAATTCCATATATAATAATGCCATGTGTAACGAGCCCCTGCTCGCTCGGTTCCACTCTCCCGACACTCCTCTGCGGCTATAGAATCAGATTGCAGATCGCAACATCTGATGGTTCGGTCATCCGATGCTCCGGGACTAGAACTACAGCTATGTGCCGTTCTAATCCAGTTGTGTAGCTCAGAACAAACACCAGGCAGGCTGTATGTAAGTTCAACCAGGAATCTCTTTTATTGAAAAATACAGGCTCTTTTATACAGTAAAAGAGGAGGTGTATACCTCCTGCTCATATTACTCTGAACATACACCTGTGACCAGAAACCTAATTAACATGGGCTAATTAACTAATCCCTTTAGACAGCCTAGATGACTCAGACATGACCTTTAGGCCAGACTGGCCATCTTGTAGCTCAGAAAACCCAATCAACATTATTACAATAGCAGAGTTAATTAACACAAACAACAATGGGGATCTAATGACCCTTAGAACCCATACTAGAGACTTATTTACAATACACATTCTAGCAGGCAACAGACAGACAGGTGGCTGGAATTGACATCAGCATCTCCTAACAGTATTTGTCCCAGCATTATGAATCAGTCACTATTTCTAATATGGCAAATCCAGGGTCCCCAGAGTCTGTGTGTCCTGGGGGACCAGGACCCGAATCCACAGTAATACCACCTCAAGGGTCCCCAGGCATACAGCTCACAAAGAGCACCGTTCCCCCAAATGCCAGGGCCCACGATCGATTGGCAAGAGGCTAGCATTCAGTCCCCTCCAAAAGTCTCTCTCCTGGCTAGGTCTGTCACATTTCTCCCCTTTCAGCAGAAGACTAACACAGGAGGAGACCCCAGACGGGTTGACTCCGAAGTTAGTCAGTAGTTTCAGTCCTCTAATGCCTGTACCCACACAGTACCCCAAGCAAATTGTTCTAAACAAAGCATTACTCACCCAGCCAACCTCTGCCTCTCTCAGAGAACATATCTGCCGCTGGGGAGAGGCCTGGACTGGCCCTTCTCCCTGGAGTCCTTTCTGCCGCTGGAGAGAAGACAGGGTGTCTGGGCTCACTCCGTCATGCTGTTGGGGATCTGGGCCGACTGCCCAGCATCCCTGGGGTATACAGGTGGAGACTGACGTCCCATCCACCTTCACAGGAAATCCATCCTCTGTTAGTTGAGGGCAGAGTCCAGCAGTACTCGGCCCTGTTGCCAGCCCTTTTGCTGGAAACCCAACACCATCTGCTCTGGCTAACTGTTGGGGAGGGAGGCTGACTGCCCCGCCTCCCTGGAACTCTGTAGTTGTTACCGGTGCTGGGCAGAGGTTGGCAGCATTCTGCCCTGTTGCCAGCACTTCTGCTGGGGATTCCGCATCCTCTGCTCCAGCTAAACGCCGGGGCAGGAGGCTGGCTTCCTCCACTCCCAAACTGTGTAGCTGCCATTGGGGAGGTGAGCCGGCTGCTTCCTTTTCCATTCCCTCATCTGGATGTTGGGATGATATGTCTGTGGTACTATCTCCCAGGTGTACGGATCTTTGCTGGGGAGGAAAGACCACTTCCTCCACCCTGGCCAACTGTTGGGGAGGGACGACGAACACCTCCTCTCCCTTCTCCCCCTGCATCCTGATCTGCTGCTGGGAAGTATCCACCTCCTTCTCACCCTGAGGCTCCGGAGCCACCGCAGGTGTAGGGCAGAGATCTTGGACCCTCTGTCCGGTTGCCAGCGCTTCAGCTGGGGAAGTTCCTTGTAACTTCACAGATACTTCTGTTGGTGCTGAGCAGAGCACAGTGAAGTTTGGCCCTAATAACAGCTCTTCTTCTGCTGGAGGCTCACCAGGTTGTTCTTCCTCAGCAGAAAAGTCTATCAAATCCCCTGTCTCTGCAACTGGTGTCTGGGGATAAAGGTTCACCATCTCCTCTCTGTGGAACCCAGAAGATGCTATCAGTGCTGGGCAGAGGTCAGCAGAGCTCTGCCCTGTTGTCAGCACTTCAGGTTTGGGGATGGCAATAGTCAGATTTTCCACTGCCGATTCTCTGGCATTCTGCTGGACAGGCACATTCCTCCATCCAAGATCATCCAATGCAGAAACAGGTTCATCAAGGTCAGTCAGCACTTGCTGCATCCGCCATAAGACCTCGCCTCCATAGCTGTGGGGGCAGGTTGGCAAAGCACACTGTTACTCTGCCACATTGTCAACTCTTCAGCCAGGATTTTAGAGTTGTAAACTGGTATTTCCTGATAGTCCCAGGCAAAGGGAGCACCACCCTGCTGCTGAGCAGAGTCTAACAGCTGTCTGTAGGCGATCTCCAGCTCCCATTCCTGAATGGCCAGAAACTCCAAATCTTCCTGTGCCCAGTGCACTTCTGAGACATTCAGTCTTCGCTCTCTGTGCTCCATTATTTCCTCCAAACGCCACTCCTGATCACTCCCAAAGTCAGGGTCCCTGGACAGCCTCCAGTACAACAATCCCAGGCCATCGTAGTCAAAGCCTTCCGTGGGGCTGTCATCCGCTGTCCATGGGCACACTTGGGCTACATACCACTAGAGGGCTCTGTAGCTCTCGTGCAACCACATTTCTGCCTGGATCAGCCTGCTTAACTCGGCTGTCCACTTCTGGTTCGGCTGTTCCTCCAATAACAGCATTAGCACTTCATACTGCGACCAGTACCTTACATGGATGGAGGGGAGAACTTTTCCCTGGTTTCGCTGCTCACGGGCTAGCGCTTCCTTCCAGAGTTCGCAGCAGATAGAATCAAACCATCCTAGCAGGACCTGCTCTGATACTGGTCCTCTGTGCTGTATCTGCTTTTCTCGCAACCTCCTTCTGAATTCCTCTTCCATGGTGGCTGGTATTTGTACCTCTCCTCTGCTGCTATCTGGACCTTGGATCCAGGTGATGGTTTGGATGTTTGCACGGCAAGGAAGCACGATCCCACCATTCCCTCCACGGCTCTCAAGTAAGTCTTTCAGCGTGGCTCTCCTGCAGGCTGGTTTGGAGTGTCCCAGTAACTGGAGAGCAAATCCCACCGCTGCCAACCAATGTAACGAGCCCCTGCTCGCTCGGTTCCGCTCTCCCGACACTCCTCTGCAGCTATAGATTTAGATTGCAGATCGCAACATCTGATGGTTCGGTCATCCGATGCTCCGGGACTAGAACTACAGCTATGTGCCATTCTAATCCAGTTGTGTAGCTCAGAACAAACACCAGGCAGGCTGTATGTAAGTTCAACCAGGAATCTCTTTTATTGAAAAATACAGGCTCTTTTATACAGTAAAAGAGGAGGTGTTTACCTCCTGCTAATATTACTCTGAACATACACCTGTGACCAGAAACCTAATTAACATTAACATCAACTAATCCATTTAGACAGCCTAGATGACTCAGACATGACCTTTAGGCCAGACTGGCCGTCTTGTAGCTCAGAAAACCCAATCAACATTATCACAATAGCAGAGTTAATTAACACAAACAACAATGGGGATCTAATGACCCTTAGATCCCATACTAGAGACTTATTTACAATACACATTCTAGCAGGCAACAGACAGACAGGTGGCTGGAATTGACATCAGCATCTCCTAACAGTATTTGTCCCAGCATTATGAATCAGCCACTATTTCTAATATGGCAAATCCAGGGTCCCCAGAGTCTGTGTGTCCTGGGGGACCAGGACTCGAATCCCCAGTAATACCACCTCAAGGGTCCCCAGGCATACAGCTCACAAAGAGCACCGTTCCCCCAAATGCCAGGGCCCACGATCGATCGGCAAGAGGCTAGCATTCAGTCCCCTCCAAAAGTCTCTCTCCCGGCTAGGTCTGTCACACCATGTTTGAACAATATATCATTTCGTGACAAAAAATTGTAATTTTCTCGAAACTTGTGGCGAAATATAAAATATTCCATGGACTCAACATGCCTCTCAGCAAATAGCTTGAAGTGTCTTCTTTGCAAAATGGGGTAATTTGGGGGGGTTTGTGCTATATGGACATTTCATGGCCTCCAAAACTGTGTTAGGTAGCGAGGAAGTGAAATCACCATTTTACGCCCATAGAAAGCCTGAAGGCGGTGATTGGTTTTCGGGGTCCTGTATAGGGATGGGCGAATGGTTTGGCCCGAGCATAAGTTCGGGCCAAACTTTCGTTGTTCGGACGTTCATTTAACAGCCGAACAAAAGGGTCATTAGACCCTTTGTTCGCCCCCCGAACCGACCACAAAGCATTGCGGCACTGAACAATGCATTGCAAGCTGTGATTGGCTGAAGCAGTGAAAGTTTCAGCCAATTAGGGCACAGAGCACTGTCAGAGTCATGATTGGACACTGTCATCATGACTTTGTCCAATCATGGCTCATTCCCGCCCCATATAGTTTTGCGTGCGTTACTGCCAGTTTAACACTATATCATTTTGCATGCGTTACTACCAGTTTAAAGCCATATCATTTTGCGTGCGTTACTGCCAGTTTAACGCTATATCATTTTGCGTGCGTTACTGCCAGTTTAATGCCATATCGTTTTGCATGCGTTACTGCCAGTTTAAAGCCATATCGTTTTGCATGCATTACTGCCAGTTTAACGCCATATAGTTTTGTGTGCGTTACTGCCAGTTTAACGCCATATGGTTTTGCGTGTGTTACTGTAAGTTTAACGCCATATTGTATTACGCGCGTTATTGCCAGTTTAACGCCACATGGTTTTGCGCACGTTACTGCCAGTTTAACGCCATATCCTTTTGCGTGCGTTACTGACAGTTTAACACCATATAGTTCTGTGTGCATTACTACAAGTTTAACGCCATATAGTTTTTTGCGTTACTGCCAGTTTAACGCCATTACTTCTTGTGTGCGTTACTGCCAGTTTAACGCCATATAGTTCTGTGCGTCACTGTACGTTTGGCGCATTATTTTGCAGTATATTATATTGTATTCATAGAGTGTGTCTGTGTAGTGTGAGTACTCAAGCTAAAGGGCACCAAACACCTCTTTACATTGATTAAAGTGCATCTACGTACAGATTTCAACTTTTCCTTTACATTTGCTTATAAGCACCACCCCCTCCCTCCCAATAATGTCTGGGAGAACAACAAGGAGAGGCAGACGTTCCCTTGGCACTGTAAGGGGGCCAGCAACAAATGTGTCCACAGGCAAACGTGGACGTGGTGGTCAGTCCTCAGGCAGGGCATCATTTCCTCTCTTAGTTAGTTTGCCCATGCTATCCAGCCACAGCATGCAGAGGAGGTGGTGGACTGGCTTACTAAACCTTCCTCATCCTTCTCATCCTCTGTCACACAAGCAGAGACAAGTGTGCAGTGCAGGCATGAGCCGAACACCCCCCTTGTAAAGGTTTTTAAAGGCTTTTAAAATGTATGTAGTCTGTCGCCGCTGCACGATTGAGCGCAATTTTAAATCATGACGTGTTTGTTATCCATGTACTCAGCATAAGATCATCTTTTTTATTTCATCAAACATTTGGGCAATATAGTGTGTTTTAGTGCATTAAAATTAAAATAAAAGTGTTTTTTTTTCCAAAAAAAATGCTTCTGAAAAATCACTGCGCAAATACTGTTAGAAAAAAAAAAGTTGCAACACCCACCATTTTAATCTGTAGGGCCTTTGATTGCCAGGACAGTTCAAACCCACCGAATTGACCCCTTTTTGGAAAGTAGACACCCCAAGCTATTTGCTGATAGGCATGTTGAGTCCATGGAATATTTTATATTTTTGCCACAATTTTCGGGAAAATTACAAACTTTTTTCTTTTTTTTTGCACAAATTTGTCACTAAATAATATATTGTTTAAACATGCCATTGGCATATGTGGAATTACACCACAAAATACCTTCTGCTGCTTCTCCTGAGTATAGCGATACCACATGTGTGAGACTTTTTGGAGCCTAGCCGTGTACAGGACCCCGAAAACCAAGCACCGCCTTCAGGCTTTCTAAAGGTGTAAAATTGTGATTTTATTCCACACTACCTATCACAGTTACAGAGGCCCTGAAATGTCCAGATAGCACAAAACCCCCCAAATGACCCCATTTTGGAAAGTAGACACCCAAAGGTATTTGCTAAGAGGCATGTTGAGTATTTTGCAGCTCTCATTTATTTTTGAAAATGAAGAAAGAAAAGAAAAATGTATTTTTTTTTCTTTTTTCAATTTTCAAAACTTTGTGACAAAAAGCAAAATCTGCAAAATACTCAACATGCTTTTCAGCAAATAGCTTGGGGTGTCTACTTTCCAAAATGGGATCATTTGAGGGAATTTTGTGCTATCTGGGCATTTCATAGCCTCTGAAACTGTAATAGGCAGTGAGGAGTGAAATCAAAAATTTAGGTCTTTAGAAAGCCTGAAGGCGGTGATTGGTTTCGGGGTCCTGCACTCGGTTAGACTCCCAAAAAGTCTCACACATGTGGTATCCCCATACTCAGAAGAAGCAGCATAATGTATTTTGGGGTGTAATTCCACATATAATAATGCCATGTTTGAACAATATATCATTTCGCGACAACTTTGTGTAAAAAAATTGTAATTTTCTCGAAACTTGTGGCGAAATATAAAATATTCCATGGACTCAACATGCCTCTCAGCAAATAGCTTAAAGTGTCTTCTTTCCAAAATGGGGTAATTTGGGGGGGGGGTTGTGCTATCTTGACATTTCATGGCCTCCAAAACTGTGATGGGTAGTGAGGAAGTGAAATCACCCTTTTACGCCCATAGAAAGGCGGTGATTGGTTTTCGGGGTCCTGTATAGGGATGGGCGAATGGTTCAGCCCGAGCATAAGTTCGGGCCAAACTTTCGCTGTTCGGACATTCGTTTAACAGCTGAACAAAAGGGTTGTTAGACCCTTTGTTCGCCCCCCCCCAAACCGACCACAAGGCATTACGGCACTGAACAGTGCATTGCAAGCTGTGATTGGCTGAAGCAGTGAAAGCTTCAGCCATTTAGGGCACAGAGCACTGTCAGAGTCATGATTGGACACTGTCATCATGACTTTGTCCAATCATGGCTCATTCCCACCCCAAATAGTTTTGCGTGCGTTACTGCCAGTTTAACGCTATATCATTTTGCATGCGTTACTACCAGTTTAACGCCATATCGTTTTGCGTGCACTACTGCCAGTTTAACGCTATATCATTTTGCGTGCGTTACTACCAGTTTAACGCCATATCGTTTTGTGTGTGTTACTGCCAGTTTAAATCCATATCGTTTTGCGTGCGTTACTGCCAGTTTAACGCCATATAGTTTTGTGTGCGTTACTGCTAGTTTAACTCCATATGGTTTTGCGTGTGTTACTGCCATTTTAATGCCATATTGTATTGCGTGCGTTACTGCCAGTTTAACGCCATATGGTTTTGCGTGCATTACTGCCAGTTTAACACCATATAGTTTTGTGCATTACTGCCAGTTTAACGCCATTTACTTCTGTGTGCGTTACTGCCAGTTTAACGCCATATAGTTCTGTGCGTCACTGTACATTTGGCGCATTATTTTGCAGTATATTATATTGTATTCATAGAGTGTGTCTGTGTAGTGTGAGTACTCAAGCTAAAGGGCACCAAACACCTCTTTACATTGATTAAAGTGCATCTACGTACATATTTCAACTTCTCCTTTACATTTGCTTATAAGCACCACCCCCTCCCTCCCAATAATGTCTGGGAGAACAACAAGGAGAGGCAGACGTTCCCTTGGCACTGTAAGGGGGCCAGCAACAAATGTTTCCACAGGCAAAGGTGGACGTGGTGGTCAGTCCTCAGGCAGGGCATCATTTCCTCTCTTAGTGAGTTTGCCCGTGCTATCCAGCCACAGCATGCAGAGGAGGTGGTGGACTGGCTTACTAAACCTTCCTCATCCTTCTCATCCTCTGTCACACAAGCAGAGACAAGTGTGCAGTGCAGGGATGAGCCGAACACCCCCTGTTCGGTTCTCACCAGAACATGGGAACAGGCAAAAAATTTGTTTGAACACGCGAACACAATTAAAGTCTATGGGACTCGAACATGAATAATCAAAAGTGCTCATTTTAAAAGCTTATATGCAAGTTATTGTCATAAAAAGTGTTTGGGGACCTGGGTCCTGCCCCAGGGGACATGGATCAATGCAAAAAAAGTTTTAAAAATGGCCGTTTTTTCGGGAGCAGTGAATTTAATAATGCTTAAAGTGAAACAATAAAAGTGTAATATTGCTTTAAATTTCGTACCTGGGGGGTGTCTCTAGTATGCTTGTAAAGGGGCGCATGTTTCCCGTGTTTAAAACTACTCGCGGCAATTAATGAATTGTCGGTCTGACAATACACATAAAAGTTCATTGATAAAAACGCCATGGGAATTCCCCACAGGGGAACCCCGAACCAAAATTTTAAAAAAATGGTGTGGGGGGTCCCCCTAAATTCCATACCAGGCCCTTCAGGTCTGGTATGGATATTAAGGGGAACCCCAGCCAAAATTTATAAAAAAAATGGCGTGGGGGTCCCCCTCAAAATCTATACCAGACCCTTCAGGGGAAGGGGAACCCCGTGCCAAAATAAAGAAAATGGCGTGGGGTACCCCCAAAAATCCATACCAGACCCTTATCCGAGCACGCAATCTGGCAGGCCGCAGGAAAAGAGGGGGGGACGAGAGAGCGCCCCCCCCTCCTGAACCGTACCAGGCCACATGCCCTCAACATTGGGAGGGTGCTTTGGGGTAGCCCCCCAAAGCACCTTGTCCCCATGTTGATGAGGACAAGGGCCTCATCACCACAACCCTTGCCCGGTGGTTGTGGGGGTCTGCAGGTGGGGGGCTTATCGGAATCTGGAAGCCCCCTTTAACAAGAGGACCCCCAGATCCCGGCCCTCCCTGTGTGAAATGGTAAGGGGGTACAAAAGTACCCCTACCATTTCACAAAAAAACTGTCAAAAATGTTAAAAATGACAAGAGACAGTTTTTGACTATTCCTTTATTTAAATGTTTCTTTTTTCCATCTTCTTTCTTCTATCTTCCTTCGGTTTCTTCCTCCATCTTCTTCTTCTTCTGGTTCTTCTGGTTATTCCTCTGGTGTTCCTCCGTGGCGTCTTCTTCCCTTCTTCTTCTCGGGCAGCTCCGCATCCATGATGGGAGGCTCCCACTGTGTGACACTTCTTGTCTTCTGACGGTTCTTAAATAATGGAGGGCAGGGCCACCCGGTGACCCCGCCCCCCTCTGACGCATGGGGGCTTGATGGGGACTTCCCTGTGGCATTCCCCGTGATGTCAGAGGGGGCGGGGTCACCCGTTACCCCAAAGCACCCCCCAATGTTGAGGACATGTGGCCTGATACGGTTCAAGGGGGGGTGCTCTTTCATCCCCCCTCTTTTCCTGTGGCCTGCCAGGTTGCATGCTCGGATAAGGGTCTGGTATGGATTTTTGGGGGCACCCCATGCCATTTTTTTTAAATCTTGGCACGGGGTTCCCCTTAAAATCCATACCAGATCTGAAGGGTCTGGTATAGATTTTGAGGGGGACCCCCACATCATTTTTTTTTTTTAATTTTGGCTGGGGTTTCCCTTAATATCCATGCCAGACCTGAAGGGCCTGGTATGGAATTTAGGGGGACCCCCACGACATTTTTAAAAAAAAATTTGGTTCGGGGTTCCCCTGTGGGGATGGGGAATTCCCATGCCGTTTTTTTTTCAATGAACTTTTATGTGTATTGTCGGACCAACAATTCATTAATAGCCGCGAGTAGTTTTATATGACTTTCCTTTGAAATGTCATTTTGCTGTCAGACTGTTCCAAACACTGGAAACATGCGCACCTTTACAGGCATACTGTAGACATCCCCTTGGTACAAAATTTAAAGGAATATTACACTTTTAAAATCTGAAGAAATAGGGGATTGGCGCTGTTCACTAGTGTAAAATATATAGATAAACTATAAACAAACTACTAACACAAGGGAAGCATTACACCCCAATTCTAAATGGGTGAGAAGTGTAACACAGTGTAAATAATGTTTGAAAATAAATATACGTGCTGAAAATGATCACAAAAATGTGCAGACTGCCCAAAGTGAAAAATTAAAAATATTACATGAAATAGTAAATAGAACTCCAAGCAATAATAAAAGTGAATGATCAATCAGGTGTGTATAAAAAGTATTTTCAAAAACCACAAAAAATAATATATATATTCAATGAAAGGTATAAATGAGTTATACCTAAGAGAGAGGACAAACACAATGTTGCCCACTGTAAATTGGTGTGTATACTAGTGAAGCTGAATGGTGTTGGATAAAATATGAAAAAATATATAAGCTGAAAAAAAGGACTACTGACATGTAGTGTGCATAACAATCTTAATGCACAAAGAAAATCAAAAAAGTGAAAAAAGTGAAAAAGAGTCAAAAAGAAAAAAGAAAAAAATGAAAAGTCCAAGCAAAAAAATTTTTTTTCAAAAAAACAAAACACAAAATGCCGTGAATATTAAAACTATCATTCAGTGTAAATAAACAGTTCTTGTGCAACAAGCTAGTGCATCTTCAAAAGTTGCAGGTAAGTCCGTCCCAATGATTGTATACTGTCCTGTGTGGAGTCCCCTCTAGTGCCCCCCCTCACCGGAGCGCCCAACCCCTGCAGGGGTAATGAGCATGTAGATGTGAATCCGATGATCCAATCGGTCGGTGTCCCCCTCACCACCTATTTTCCACCTGTGTCACCAGATCACTTTCAAAAGGCATTCATCCGGACCAATTACCATGTGCAGGGAGAAGAGAAGAGCCTCATAGTGTGATTCCGAATATAAATTTATTAAGCTCAAGCTTACAACAAATGAAAGAAATAAATAAAATAAAAAACTCAAAAGCTAAAAACAAACAGCACTCTGCCGGCTGGCTCCACGTGAGAAGCCGCGGACAGTGCAGTGTAAGCGGCGTGCATTCCACAGCCGTCTGCCGAAACCGGAAGTGCAGGACAAAAACAGAAGGAAAAAAGGACGTATGCGTACCAAGAGACCACGCCTTACGCGTTTCGTCATCAAGACGTCATCTGAGGCGCGGCCATCTTGGTACACCATACGTCTATAAATACTGTACAGAGGCGCCACGGAAGCCAATCGAAAAAGCGGTGTATGACGAACACATCCGCCCTGCTGATAAGAAAATTGGAGGATCGATGTAGTGTAAAGGGGGGGGATATGCTATCAGACACCCCCTAGTGGAAGTTTAAACAATTAGTATTAGATTTCAGGTAAAATGAAAAAGAGCGCCTCCGTGTGTACCAATAGCATAATGCCACCATTTCTGCAGAACAATCCATACTACAACAAAATGTATATATAATATATAATACAGAAATGCTAAAATCCATTGTAGCAGAGAGGAAAATACAAAAAAGGAAGGGCCTTATCGATAAGAACAATGTCATATACACTAGATCATTTATAATAAGGATATAATATCGAGACTAGCCTAATATTAAAATACATACATATAAATACTCATGAAAAAATACATATATATAAATACTCATGAAAAAATGTGTAAAAAATTTATAGATTTATAGACGTATGGTGTACCAAGATGGCCGCGCCTCAGATGAGGTCTTGATGATGAAACGCGTAAGACGTGGTCTCTTGGTACGCATACGTCCTTTTTTCCTTCTGTTTTTGTCCTGCACTTCCGGTTTCAGCAGACGGCTGTGCAACGCACGCCGCTTACACTGCACTGTCCGCGGCTTCTCACTTCTCAGAGTGCTGTTTGTTTTTAGCTTTTGAGTTTTTTATTTTATTTATTTCTTTCATTTGTTGTAAGCTTGAGCTTAATAAATTTATATTCGGAATCACACTATGAGGCTCTTCTCTTCTCCCTGCACATGGTAATTGGTCCGGATGGATGCCTTTTGAAAGTGATCTGGTGACACAGGTGGAAAATAGGTGGTGAGGGGGACACCGACCGATTGGATCATCGGATTCACATCTACATGCTCATTACCCCTGCAGGGGTTGGGCGCTCCGGTGAGTGGGGGCACTAGAGGGGACTCCACACAGGACAGTATACAATCATTGGGACGGACTTACCTGCAACTTTTGAAGATGCACTAGCTTGTTGCACAAGAACTGTTTATTTACACTGAATGATAGTTTTAATATTCACGGCATTTTTTGTTTTGTTTTTTTGAAAACATTTTTTTTGCTTGGACTTTTAATTTTTTCTTTTTTCTTTTTGGCTCTTTTTCACTTTTTTCACTTTTTTGATTTTCTTTGTGCACTAAGATTGTTATGCACACTACATGTCAGTAGCCCTTTTTTCAGCTTATATATTTTTTCATATTTTATCCAACACCATTCAGCTTCACTAGTATACACACCAATTTATAGTGGGCAACATTGTGTTTGTCCTCTCTCTTAGGTATAACTCATTTATACCTTTCATTGAATATATATATTATTTTTTGTGTTTTTTGAAAATACTTTTTATACACACCTGATTGATCATTCACTTTTATTATTGCTTGGAGTTCTATTTACTATTTCATGTAATATTTTTAATTTTTCACTTTGGGCAGTCTGCACATTTTTGTGATCATTTTCAGCACGTATATTTATTTTCAAACATTATTTACACTGTGTTACACTTCTCACCCATCTAGAATTGGGGTGTAATGCTTCCCTTGTGTTAGTAGTTTGTTTATAGTTTATTTATATATTTTACACTAGTGAACAGCGCCAATCCCCTATTTCTTCAGATTTTATAATTATTGGATCGCACCTTCGTTGCTTTCTTTATTTGGGGGGCTGCAGTTCGGTCACAAGCCCGTCCTAAGCGCGGAACACCACTATATACATTTCTGAATGTTACACTTTTATTGTTTCACTTTAAGCATTATTAAAATCACTGCTCCCGAAAAAATGGCCGTTTTTAAAATAGTTTTTTGCATTGATCCTTGTCCCCTGGGCAGGACCCAGGTCCCCAAACACTTTTTATGACAAAACCATGCATATAAGCCTTTAACATTAGCACTTTTGATTTCTCCCATAGACTTTTAAAGGGTGTTCCGTGGCTTTCGAATTTGCAGCGAACACCCCAAATTGTTCGCTGTTCGGCGAACTGGCAAACAGCCGATGTTCGAGTCAAACATGAGTTTGACTCAAACTCAAGGCTCATCCCTAGTGCAGTCCCCTGCAGTTGCCAGAGTGGATAAACCTGCCTACTTGTCCACATCTATTCCTGCCATAGCCGTAACATCAGCCATTGAGGAGTCAGCTGAGTTATTTGACCACAGCATCAGCCACTTGCTCCTTGATGATGCCCAGCCATTACTGGATTCAGATGCTGGTTCTGAGGTTGAGGATGACAGGAACATGAGCCTAGAGAGAGGGAGGAACACTGGTAGACAAATTGGCTTTCATGTTCCCCAAGCCGCAGCGTATTGCCAAGTTGTCTCCAGTGGTAATGATGAAGATGGAGGCGATGGAGATGATGATGATGATGAGGTCACTGATGCGACTTGGGTGCCAGATAGAGCAGAGGAGGAAACTGAAGGTGAGGCAGCACAACCCCAAGGAGGTCGGCATCAAGAAAGAGTAGAGAGCAGCCACCCTATTCCATCACATTCTGCAGCTGTTATCTCCCGGCCCACTCCCCACAGCTCAGCTGTCTGGGCATTTTTCAGCACATCTGCAGCAGATCGCACTGTTGCTATCTGCAAACTGTGTCACAAGCACATCAAACGTGGCAAAAGCACTAACCACTTGGGTACCACATGCCTAACAAGGAATTTAACGTCCAACCACTCAGCCCATTGGCAAGAGCACCTAAAAGCCACATAAAAGGGGCACAAATCTGTTCCTCCTTCTCCTTACCCACTTCAGTCTGCCCCTGCAATACCGAGTCATTACCTTTCAGCAGCCTCCACTGACAGGGATGATGGTATAGCACAGGGTGTCCAAGGTCCTAGCAGCTCATCTACCAGCAGCACACCGGACTAAATAACCGGACCTATGCCAAGCTGTATCTATTATTTTTTTTCAATGTAAATCGGGATTTTTTAACAAATTACCGTATTTATCGGCGTATAACACGCACTTTTTTCCCCTTAAAATCAGGGGAAAGTCATGGGTGCGTGTTATACGCTGATCCCCACTATCGCTATGTGAATGTCGGCGATCACCGCTGACATTTACATAGCGAGTAGTTTTAAATATGGCGCCGCGGAGTTCGGAGGGACTCGGCGGTGCTGAACGAGCGCCGCCGAAATCACAGAGCCGAGATACACATACCCGAGTGTATTCGGCTCTTTCCGGCGCCGCTCACAGTCCCGCCCAGTCCCGCCATTGGACCTGTGTTATGTCCATCATAGGGCGGGACTGGGCGGGACTGTGAGCGGTGCCAGAAAGGGCCAAGAACCCTCGGCTATGTGTATCTCGGCGGCGTTCGTTCACTTCCGCCGGCGCCGAGTCCCTCCGAACTCCGCGGCGCCATATTTAAAACTACTAGCATGTGTATGGCGGCGGCGGCAGGCATGGACACTGGGGACAAGGCTGCACTGGGGACAAGGCTGCACTGGGGACAAGGCTGCAGGGACAAGGCTGCACTGGGGACAAGGCTGCAGGGACAAGGCTGCACTGGGGACAAGGCTGCCCTGGGGACAAGGCTGCAGGGACAAGGCTGCACTGGGGACAAGGCTGCACTGGGGACAAGGCTGCAGGGACAAGGCTGCACTGGGAACAAGGCTGCACTGACAAGGCTGCACTGACAAGGCTGCACTGGGAACAAGGCTGCACTGACAAGGCTGCACTGGGGACAAGGCTGCACTGGGGCAAAGCTGCACTGACAAGGCTGCACTGACATGGAAAAGGCTGCAATGACACTAACAAGGCTGCAGATGAACACTGATGAGGCTGCATTGATGGGTATTTTAATGTAAGTTTCTTTTCCTTAAACTTCCCTCCTAAAAGTTTTTTTCCTTAAAATTCTCTCCTAAACTTGGCGTGCGTGTTATACGCCGGCGCGTGTTATACGCCGATAAATACGGTAATAAATTACAGATTCCCATAATATAGTTCCTTTCAGATTCTAGGGAACGAACAGCAGACTAGCACCCCCTGAACCGGAAATAGAGGTCATTTGAAGCACTTCCGGTTTCGGACACTTCCAGTGGGGGTCATTAATTATCTATATATAGAGCGGTGGGATGAGGGGGTCCACACCCCAGATGATGTTTAGTTGAAACATGACGGGTGGACCCCTCATGACTACCGCTACAAGATTACATGCTATTCTTATCTTCTGAAAATGTGAGTTTATTTTTATTCAATATTTTTAAATAAATCCAAGTTTAAACGTTATCACGCTATGTGAGTGTTTTTATCCCTCACATGTAATACAAAATATTCGCTTGGCTCATGGTGTACCCATTGACGAGGAAGCCGTGCTGATTTCATCCCCCCATCTGTGTGATGACATCTGACCAGATATAATACCTAGACTTGTTGGTCATCAAGCCTTTTTTTTTTTTTTTGTTTCAAGGCCTTTTTGACCTGTATGGCATACACCATTTCAGGCCAATACTTCTGGTAAGCCTCCTTGGTTTCTGGTGATGGTCCTGGCACTGATTTCAATCCTCTGTGCACTTCTGGTCTCCCTACGGCCCATTTATCTACCAGGTTGCCGGGTCTGAACAATCCCCCTGCATGCTCAGGAGATACCTGTTCATCATTAATTTTTGCACTGTTATCACAGACTCTTTGCTTTTGTTTGTTCACCTATTTGGACTTTGCATTCAATATCATTTTGTGATTTTTTCATCAGCTGATTTAGTATATGTATTTAAGTGTTATCATTTTATTCACTATCATATTCATTCACGTAGCATTTTTCTGGTTCATACCGAAATATTTGCTTTGAAGTCACTGAATATTTAAAATAATTTTTTCGTATCATTTACTTATCACTTTTTCACATAGCTCATAGCGCCACACTTTTGAATTTTTACTACCAGCAGCACACCACCAGCTGTAGACTGTAGCCGTCAAATTTCTCTGACCCATCTTCTGCAGCGGAAAAAAAAATACAGTCCCTGCCACCCACTTGCCCAGCGCCTGAATGCAAGCTTGTCAAAGCTGTTGGCTCTCCAAATTCTGCCTTTCAGCCTGGTGGATTCTGCCCCCTTCTGTGAATTTGCACTATGTGCTGTACCACAATAGCAGGTTCCCAGTCGATAGTACTTTTCACGTAAGGCTATTCCATCTCTCTACCATCACGAGGAAGGGAATGTTCTGGCATAGTTGGGCAAGGCAGTCAGCCATAAAATCCACCTTACTGCTGACACGTGGTCCAGCAATCATGGGCAGGGATGATATATTTCATTCACAGCACACTGGGTAACGCTGCTTGCAATTCGAAAGGATGCAGGACAGGGCTCAGTGCTGCAGCCTGTTGTGCCCCCATGTCTCCATACAGCTGGTGGTGATGATGCCAGACCTGTGAGCTCTACCCCCTCTTCCTTCTCCTCCTGCTCCGCCACCTCCATGCCCTCCTCTGCAGAATTGTCCTATGAACATCAGGTACCCCCTAAGGGTTCAAAGGGTTTTTCCCAGAGTCAGGCTAAAAGGTGCCATGCAGTGCTTTAGCAAGTGTGTTTAGGGGTCAGGAACCACACCGGAGCAGGGATTCTTGCAGCTCTGCAAGGACAGGCCCAGAGGTGGTTCACACCACGCGAGCTGGAGCCAGGAATGGTGGTGTCCGATAATGGCTCAAACCTCCTGTCCAACCTTAGACAGGGAAAGTTGACACATGTGCCATGCCTGGCACATGTCCTCAATTTGGTGGTGCAGCATTTCCTAAGTATGTACCCAGGGTTGCAAGATGTACTAAAGCAGGCCAGAAGAGTCTGTAGCCATTTCAGGCGGTCATACACAATCAGTGCTCGGTTGGCTGAAATTCAGTGGGAATTCCACCTGCCCGTAAACCGCCTGATTTGTGACATGCCCACCAGGTGGAACTCAACTTTGGGAATGCTGCAGCGGCTATACATGCAGCAGAGGGCCGTCAACGAGTATTTGTGTCAGTATGGCACGATGACAGGCTCAGGCCGCCTCGGCTTTTTTTCCCCACGCCAATGGTTGATCAATAAGGATGCATGCACTGTATTGTCACCATTTGAGGAAGCCACAAGGATGGTGAGCAGTGACAGTGCATGCATCAGTGACACAATCCCTGTTGTGTTCCTGCTGGAGCAAACTCTGCGTGGCATTATGGAAAGAGCACTGTAGGCAGAGCAGCAGGAGGAAGAGGAGGACTTCCTTTCCTCTCAAGGCCCACTTTATGCAGACACCATCATTCCTATGTCACAGAACACGCAGGAGGAGAGAGGGGAGGAGGATGAGGAGGATTCTGGAACTTTCATAGGCTTTGAAGAAGAGGAAGACATGCGTCAATCTGTAAGCAATGGCTTTCCAACCCCAGGACACTTGGGAGTAGTACGTGGCTGGGAGGAGGAAGTTCCAGATGTTGTCATCCTGAGTGACCCAGAGGAGTCTGTTTCTCAAGCCTCTGCAAATTTGAGGCACATGGGCAACCTCATGCTTCAAAGCCTGCGAAAGGACCCAAGAATACGTGGCATAAATGAGAAGGATGATTACTGGTTGGCAACCCTCCTTGACCACCGTTATAAGGGGAAGGTCTCTGAACCCATCCCATCCCAACAGGGAGTGCAGAGGATAAAATCTCTTAAGGACACATTAAAGAGGATTTTATTAAACGTTTTTCCTGACTCTAGCAGGTTACAGTGTGGTGGAAAACGTAGTTTTGAGTCTTCTGTTGGTCAAGAAAGGAGCATTGGAGAAGGCATCCACCTAAGTGAGGCATTTTGGATTTTTTTAGTCCTCGCTGCCCAGGGCTGTCAGCTTCCACATCCCATCGACAGCGTCTGCATCACATTGTGAACTATTACCTTGGGGCCAAAACAGAGATAGAGAGCTTTCCAGCTAACGATCCACTGGCTTACTGGGTCATGAGAATAGACCACTGGCCAGAACTTGCCCAGTATGCTATTGAGTTGTTGGGCTGCCCTGCATCCAGTGTGCTTTCAGAATGGGCATTCAGTGCTGCAGGAGGTTTCGTGACTAATCTTAGAATGCGTCTGTCCACAGACTCTGTGGACCGTTTGACTTTTATAAAAATTAATCAGTCCTGGATTACCAGCTATAAAGCCCCTGATGCCAATGTCACTGATGTCTTTTTGGGATGTGGAATCTCTGCAGGACTTTGAGGCTGCCTAGCTTTGAGGGTGTTCAATCATTTCATCTGGAAGAATGTTTTTGGTATAGGTTTCATGGGCACAATTAACACCCAAAGACCAATTTTTCTGCACCTGTCTGACAGGTGCATATCATTGCAATTTTTTACAGAAAGGCAAATTCTTGCTTTCATCAAGAGTACCTCTATAGGGTTACAGTGGGAAGGCACCACCGACACCCAAAGACCAATTTTTCTGCACCTGTTTGACAGGTGCATACCATTGCAATTTTTTACAGCAAGGCAAATTCTTGCTTTCATCAAGATTATCTCTATAGGGTTATGGTGGGAATGCGCCACGACACCCAAAGACCAATTTTTTAGCTCCTGTTTGACAGGTGCATATCATTGCAATTTTTTACAGCAAGGCAAATTCTTGCTTTTATCAAGATTATCTCTATAGGGTTACAGTGGGAAGGCGCCACCGACACCCAAAGACCAATTTTAACACAACCGTTACTTCTATCCAAAGTCAAAGTGACACCAGAATGTATCCAAAAAATGTCTAATCTTCTTCCCGGTGCACTACATTGTGGCCTCATCATACACACTAGTTCCCCAGCTGTTGCTGAGCAAAATAAAGGCAGCTTGCAGGAAAAATGTCATTTTTTTGGGCTTTATAAATTCAATTATTGCTGCAACAGATTCTAGACATACTACAGCTCTGCCACTTTACAGTTAGACTAAGGGGACCCTCCGGGCACTATATTGGAAGGATTTTTTCATTTTTAGGCTTTCACTTTAAAAATCAAAAAATCACTGCTCATTTAAAAATGAAGTTTTTCACAAACTCTTTTTATTGATCGATGTCCCCCAGGGCAGGACCCGGACCCCTATAACTATTGTATGCCTAATTACTTGCATTTAAGCCTTCAAAATGGGCACTTTTGATATTTGACATTCGGGTCCCATTGACTTTAATGGGGTTGGTTAATTGGGTCAGAACGTTCCCGGTGTTCGGACGTTCTGGTCCGAACCGAACAGGGGTCAGTTCGGCCCATCCCTAGTCCTGTACACGGCTAGGCTCCAAAAAAGTCTCACACTTGTACTATCCCCGTACTCAGGAGAAGCAGCAGAATGTATTTTGGGGTGTAATTTTACATATGCCCATGGCATATTTGAGCAATATATAATTTAGTGACAACTTTGTGCAAAAAAAAAATTAATTTTCCCACAACTTATGGCAAAATATAAAATATTCCATGGACTCAACATGCCTATCATCAAATAGCTTGGGGTGTCTACTTTCCAAAATGGGATCATTTGAGGGGGGTTGTGCTATCTTGGCATTTTATGGCCTTTGAAACCATGACAGGTAGTGAGGAGTGAAATCAAATATTTACGCCCTTAGAAATCCTGAAGGCGGTGCTTGGTTTTCTGGGTCCTGTACACGGCTGGGCTCCCAAAAAGGTCTCACACATGAGGTATCCCCATACCCAGGAGAAGCAGAAAAATGTATTTTGGGGTGTAATTCCATATATAACTATGGCATGTGTGGGCAATATATCATTTAGTGACAATTTTGTGTAATTTTTTTTCGTCATTTTTCAATCACTTGTGACCAAAAAAATATATTATTCAATGGGCTCAACATGCCTCTCAGCAATTTCCTTGGGGTGTCTACTTTCCAAAATGGGGTCATTTGGGGGGGGGGTTGTACTGTCCTGCCATTTTAGCACCTCAAGAAATGACATAGGTAGTCATAAACTAAAAGCTGCGTAAATTCCAGAAAATGTACCCTAGTTTGTAGACGCTATAACGTTTGCGCAAACCAATAAATATATGCTTATTGACATTTTTTTACCAAAGACATGTGGCTGAATACATTTTGGACTAAAGGTATGACTAAAATTGAGTTTATTAGATTTTTTTTTATAACAAAAATTAGAAAATATATATTTTTTTTAATTTTGGGTCTTTTTCCGTTTATATCGCAAACAATAAAAATCGCAGAGGCAATCAAATACCATCAAAAGGAGAGCGCATGCGCAGCGCTCTGTGACATGGACACCTGATCACAGAGCTCTGTCCCGCTCCGAGCCTTCGGCGCTCCCCGCAACGGACACACTCTCCCCCCACACCCGTAATTGGGACCGGATCACTCGGGCAACCCTCAGGCACAAATCCGGATGGATCGGTCCGCCTAAAAGGACTCCCACAGACTGTTACACGGCCTTGCTGGAAGCCGCAAAGACACCTAAGATGGCAGCAGAACGGCACACTCACGATGCTGCACACACAGGCACAGCAGCTTCTTCTCCCAGGCGAGCTCGTCTTCATAAAGAGGTATGTGGAGAGGCCCCTCTGCTTCAACCTATACTTGAACCAGCGTCTCCTGCCTCCACATTATCCCTGCTTGATCAGACCCTGGATGGAATAAACCTGCCACTCACTGTCTCAGCCTCACAAAGGCCTAGCATACAGCAACAGGATATGGGCCAGATCACCTCATATCCCCATGATATCACTATGCTCTTCACTAAATTTGCAGAAATGCTTCATAAAGGACTTGCTTAAACTGTTGCTAAAATCACTTCAGATATCACCTCAGATATTAAATGAGACCTTCATCTCCTGGGCTCATGCATTGAGCATATTGAAAATAAAATGGACGCCACAATCGATCGGGTCAATCAAAATACTGATCGCTTTCAGGAAGTACATGAACAGTTGGAGGGGGCCATCGCCAAAATTGATGACCTTGAAAATAGGTCCAGAAGGCTGAACTTCAGGATCAGAGGCCTTCCTGAGACTTTCACGGACATTCCGGAAGCAGTACACTCTCTCATCAAAAACCTGATACCTGACATCAGAGCCCACAGATTGGAACTCGATCGGGCCCACAGAGCCCTAGGTCCCCCTCGCTCAGATGGTCTACCTCGGGACATTGTGGTGAAACCTCATTACTACAATGTTAAAGAGGAAGTCATGAGGAGAGCTCGAACCATGCCTCAAATCAGCTTCTGGGTCATACAGTTCAAGTTTATGCCGATATTTCTCCCTATACTATTCAGAGAAGGTGAGCACTCAAACCCCTTCTGAATGTCCTAGCACAGAAAATATTAAATACTGGTGGCTTTTCCTGCTGAGCCTGAAATTTGAATTTAACGGCAAGCCCTTCAGATTCTCTACACTCACGGAAGGAGAACTTTTGCTGAAAAAACTGGAACTTCTGCTCACTGACCCAACATCATCGATGCAGTCATCTCCATCAAGCCTGCCCAAATGGCCGCCTCCATCCAGTCCTTTCACATCTACGTGGCAAAATCCCAAGTACAAGAAAGCCAAGGAAGGCTCTGCTACATGAACTACCAGACCCACTTGCTTTTTTCCCTTTCTCATTCCTTTATGGGATGCAGACATGCCTGGCCCCTTCACCATACAGGCCTCTTTCTTGGAAAGGTGCCTTACTGGTCTTGAGGGACGTTGATCATATTTGATCCTCTCTTTGGGGTTTTTTTTTGCCCTTTGTGACCATTTTAAGTTGTGATCCTCCCTGATCCTACCTTTACAGGTTTAGTTCTCAGTTATAATTGGGGAAGGGAGTGTGTCCTAACATGTTATAGATTGTTCATTACCATTGTTTTTGGGGGTGCCGTGCACGGAGCGGTACCTTTTTGCCTCATCCTACCCTCGGAGCCAAGTTTTGCCTTTCTTCCTGCTCCTGGTTGGGATCTCCTCCACTAGTTGGGGATACCATATTTGTATCTAGGGATATGGTGAACGCATTTCTCCCATATCCCTGGATCCTTCTTTCTTTTCCTACTATTCTTCTGCTCTCTTTCCCTCTTATACCCTTTACTAAATTTGTATTCTTTTCAGTGATGTGTGTGGTCTCGCTCGCCTGCAGGACCCGGGATCGTGATCTAGGGGTCTTGAGGTCGGAACATGACCACGTACCATCCCTCCGTTGGAAGGTAGGTGATGGGGATTTACTGGTGTCTCGACCAACACTGCTCCATGGCTGACCACACCACTTCCACACAGGCCCTGTGCTTTGCTTCACACAATGTACAGGGGCTTAACTCCCCAATTAAGCGTCGGAAAGTCTTTCAATATTATCATGACCAAAAAATAGACATACTATTCCTCCAGGAAACACACTTTCCAAGAACTTACACTCCGTCTTTCATACATGCCAAATTCCCTATGTTCTACCTTGCCAATTCTGACAAAAAAAACAGAGTGGTAGGTATTTTCTTTTCCCGCAAAACACAATTTTCACTGACTTCAGAATTTAGGGACCCTGATGGCAGGTTCATTCTAGTGAAGGGACTCACTGATGACCAGCTTTACTCCCTAATCTCATATTATGCACCTAATCGAGGACAATCCAAATTTTTTCAATCCCTCTTTCTCACCCTAGCTCCAATGCTGGAGGGCATGGTCCTATTTGGCGGAGATTCGAACATAGCATTTGACGCAGGAAAGGATAAGTCCCGGCCCCCCGGGAAGGGATGGTATGCGTCCCACCAGTTAGAGTCTCAATGTAGCCAGACAGATTTTCCAACAGGGTCTGGTGGATGCCTGGAGGGAACTAAATCCTGGAACTGGGGACTATACGCACTATTCCAGTCTCCACAATACTTTTGCCAGAATTGATCACTTTTTCATTATGCAAAAACATACCCCGCTAGTGCGAAAAGCAATCATTAACCACTTAAGGACCGCCTCACGCCGATTTACGTCGGCAAGGTGGCACGGACAGGCAGAATCACGCACATATACGTGATCTGCCTTCCGCGGGTGGGGGGTCCGATCGGACCCCCCCGGTACCCGAGGTGGTCCGCTTCTGACCAGCGGCGATCAGAGATGAGGGGGAGACCATCCGTTAGTGGCCTCCCCCCTCGCAATCGCCGCCGGCCAATGAAATCATTCCTTTGCTGCTGTATGCTAAACAGCAGCAAAGGAAATGATGTCATCTCTCCTCGGCTCTGTATTTTCCGTTCCTGTTCCGAGGAGAGAAGACTGCAATGTGAGTGTAAAACACACACACAGTAGAACAGGCCAGGCACACAAAACACCCCCCTTTACCCCCCGATCCCCCCCTATCACCCCCTAATCCCCCCTCCCCCCCTGTCACACTGACACCAATCAGTTTTTTTATTTTTTGTTTTTTATTTTTTCTGATTACTGCATGGTGTCAGCTTGTGACAGTTACTGTGTTAGGGCAATTAGTATTAGCCCCCTTTAGGTCTAGGGTACCCTCTAACCCCCCCAATAAAGTTTTAACCCCTTGATCACCCCCTGTCGCCAGTGTCACTAAGCGATCATTTTTCTGATTGCTCTATTAGTGTCGCTGGTGACGCTAGCTAGGGAGGTAAATATTTAGGTTCGCCGTCAGCATTTTATAGCAACAGGGACCCCCATATACTACCTAATAAATGTTTTAACCCCTTGATTGCCCCCTAGTTAACCTTTTCACCACTGATCACCGTATAACTGTTACGGGTGACGCTGGTTAGTTCGTTTAATTTTTATAG
The DNA here is from genome assembly GCA_037952835.1 of Lithobates septentrionalis. NCBI lineage: Eukaryota > Metazoa > Chordata > Amphibia > Anura > Ranidae > Lithobates > Lithobates septentrionalis. The sequence goes on along the minus strand of JBBDGP010000334.1, from coordinate 6,155,161 downwards.
TGTCAGGGCACCCGCCGTTTATTACTGAATAAAGGTTTAGCCCCCTGATCGCCCGGCGGTAATATGCGTCGCCCCAGGCAGCGTCAGATTAGTGCCAGTACCGCTAACACCCACGCACGCAGCATACGCCTCCCTTAGTGGTATAGTATCTGAACGGATCAATATCTGATCCGATCAGATCTATACTAGAGTCCCCAGCAGTTTAGGGTTCCCAAAAATGCAGTGTTAGCTTGATCAGCCCAGATACCTGCTAGCACCTGTGTTTTGCCCCTCCGCCCAGCCCAGCCCACCCAAGTGCAGTATCGATCAATCACTGTCACTTACAAAACACTAAACGCATAACTGCAGCGTTCGCAGAGTCAGGCCTGATCCCTGCGATCGCTAACAGTTTTTTCGGTAGCGTTTTGGTGAACTGGCAAGCACCAGTGGCCTAGTACACCCCGGTTGTAGTCAAACCAGCACTGCAGTAACACTTGGTGACGTGGCGAGTCCCATAAGTGCAGTTCAAGCTGGTGAGGTGGCAAGCACAAGTAGTGTCCCGCTGCCACCAAGAAGAAGAAAAACACAGGCCCGTCGTGCCCATAGTGCCCTTCCTGCTGCATTCGCCAATCCTAATTGGGAACCCACCACTTCTGCAGCGCCCGTACTTCCCCCATTCACATCCCCAACCAAATGCAGTCGGCTGCATGAGAGGCATTTTTATGTCCTCCCAAGTACCCCTACCCAGCGAACCCCCCCAAAAAAGATGTCGTGTCTGCAGCAAGCGCGGATATAGGCGGGACACCCGCTATTATTGTCCCTCCTGTCCTGACAATCCTGGTCTTTGCATTGGTGAATGTTTTGAACGCTATCATTCACTAGTTGAGTATTAGCGTAGGGTACAGCATTGCACAGACTAGGCGCACTTTCACAGGGTCTCCCAAGATGCCATCGCACTTTGAGAGACCCGAACCTGGAACCGGTTACAGTTATAAAAGTTAGTTACAAAAAAAAGTGTAAAAAAAAGAAAAAAGAAAAAAATAAATAAAAGAAAATAGTTGTCGTTTTATTGTTCTCTCTCTCTCTATTCTCTCTCTATTGTTCTGCTCTTTTTTACTGTATTCTATTCTGCTGACCTAGAGTGCTAGGTCAGCATTGTCGGCGGATGAGGAGCAGTGTTTTGTGTGCAACTAACCTTTTATGTGCGATCTACTCTGCAGTGATAGTGTTTTTTTGGATCAAGCTGGCCCAAACTATTTCCTCCAGTGTGCAGAGCTCTGTTCTGGCAGCGCAAGTCTTTTTTTATCCTCTAAGACCCGGATCCGCAACCCATCGCTCACGACCACCTGACAGGTAGACCGCAACCCGACGCTGCTCCCTGCCATAGCTCAGATAACAGGGACATTCTACATTACAGCCAAGGCAAGTACTAGGTGACACTGGGATTAACAAGGAATTCGGAGCTTACACCCCCAGCTGATGCGCATTACATCTATGCTTTGCTGCCAAAACACGAGAGTGTGAGGCATTGTGAGTCGGTGAGTGCTGACTTTAAGGGGAGTGGAATCACTGACACTAAGTCAATTGGTGGACCGTTTTCCAGATTCATCACATTTTTTGCACGGTGTTTCTATTTATGGACTTTATGGACTTTACCACTTGATTTCACCTTTGTATATGTGTCATCACTATTGCCTTGTAATTGGCACATTTTGCATTTTTAATTTTGTATTTGAATAAGTTTTATATGATTTTGTTGTTGATAGATGTACTAGATCACTTTTGAGTGTTGTATGATCTATCACTGGTACTTAGCGCTACTTATATTGTTCTACCGGGATCACATTTATTTGGGCTCTTGGGAATAATAGGATTTATTACAATGTTTTATTGTTATTATGTTTTATCACGTTTGCTTTTCAGGTATGCAATTTTTTATACTTTACCGTTTACTGTGTTTTATTGTTAACCATTTTTTTGTCTTCAGGTACGCCATTCACGACTTTGAGTGGTTATACCAGAATGATGCCTGCAGGTTTAGGTATCATCTTGGTATCATTCTTTTCAGCCAGCGGTCGGCTTTCATGTAAAAGCAATTCTAGTGGCTAATTAGCCTCTAGACTGCTTTTACAAGCAGTGGGAGGGAATGACCCCCCCCACCGTCTTCCGTGTTTTTCTCTGGCTCTCCTGTCTCAACAGGGAACCTGAGAATGCAGCCGGTGATTCAGCCAGCTGACCATAGAGCTGATCAGAGACCAGAGTGGCTCCAAACATCTCTATGGCCTAAGAAACCAGAAGCTATGAGCATTTCATGACTTAGATTTCGCCGGATGTAAACAGCGCCATTTGGAAATTGGGAAAGCATTTTATCACACCAATCTTGGTGTGGTCAGATGCTTTGAGGGCAGAGGAGAGATCTAGGGTCTAATAGACCCCAATTTTTTTCAAAAAAGAGTACCTGTCACTACCTATTGCTATCATAGGGGATATTTACATTCCCTGAGATAACAATAAAAATGATTAAAAAAAAAAATGAAAGGAACAGTTTAAAAATAAGATAAAAAAGCAAAAAAATAATAAAGAAAAAAAAAAAGCACCCCTGTCCCCCCCTGCTCTCGCGCAAAGGCGAACGCAAGCGTCGGTCTGGTGTCAAATGTAAACAGCAATTGCACCATACATGTGAGGTGTCACCGCGACGTCAGATCGAGGGCAGTAATTTTAGCAGTAGACCTCCTATGTAAATCTAAAGTGGTAACCTGTAAAGGCTTTTAAAGTCTTTTAAAAATGTATTTAGTTTGTCGCCACTGCACGTTTGTGCGCCATTTTAAAGCATGTCATGTTTGGTATCCATGTACTCGGCCTAAGATCATCTTTTTTATTTCATCAAACATTCAGACAATATAGTGTGTTTTAGTGCAATAAAATTTAAAAAAGTGTTTTTTCCCCAAAAAATGCGTTTGAAAAATCGCTGCGCAAATACTGTGTGGAGAAAAAAAATTAAACACCCACCATTTTAATCTGTAGGGCATTTGCTTTAAAAAAATATATAATGTTTGGGGGTTCAAAGTAATTTTCCTGCAAAAAAAAATAATTTTTTCATGTAAACAAAAAGTGTCAGAAAGGGCTTTGTCTTCAAGTGGTTAGAAGAGTGGGTGATGTGTGACATAAGCTTCTAAATGTTGTGCATAAAATGCCAGGACAGTTCAACCCCCCCCCAAATGACTCCATTTTGGAAAGTAGACACCCCAAGCTATTTGCTGAGAGTCATGTCGAGTCCATGGAATATTTTATATTGTGACACAAGTTGCGGGAAAGAGACAAATTTTTTTTGCACAAAGTTGTCACTAAATGATATATTGCTCAAACATGCCATGGGAATATTTGAAATTACACCCCAAAATACATTCTGTTGCTTCTCCTGAGTATGGGGATACCACATGTGTGAGACTTTTTGGGAGCCTAGCCGCGTACGGGACCCCGAAAACCAAGCACCGTCTTCAGGCTTTCTAAGGGCGTAAATTTTTGATTTCACTCTTCACTGCCTATCACAGTTTCGGAGGCCATGGAATGCCCAGGTGGCACAACCCCCCCCCCCAAATGACCCCATTTTGGAAAGTAGACACCCCAAGCTATTTGCTGAGAGATATAGTGAGTATTTTGCAGACCTCACTTTTTGTCACAAAGTTTTGAAAATTGAAAAAAGAAAAAAAAAGTTTTTTCTTGTCTCTCTTCATTTTCAAAAACAAATGAGATCTGCAAAATACTCACCATGCCTCTCAGCAAATAACTTGGGGTGTCTACTTTCCAAAATGGGGTCATTTGGGGGTTTTGTGCCACCTGGGCATTCCATGGCCTCCGAAACTGTGATAGGTAGTGAAGAGTGAAATCAAAAATTTACACCTGAAGGCGGCGATTGGTTTTCGGGGCCCCGTACGCAGCTAGGCTCCCAAAAAGTCCCACACATGTGGTATCCCCATACTCAGGAGAAGCAGCTAAATGTATTTTGGGGTGCAATTCCACATATGCCCATGGCCTGTGTGAGCAATATATCATTTATTGACAACTTTGTGCAAAAAAAAAAATTGTGACTTTCCCGCAACTTGTGTCAAAATATAAAATATAAAATATTCCATGGACTCAACATGCCTCTCAGCAAATAGCTTGGGGTGTCTACTTTCCAAAATGGGGTCATTTGGGGGGGTTTTGTGCCATCTGGGCATTTTATGGCCTTCAAAACTGTGATAGGTAGTGAGGAGTGAAATCAAAAATTTACGCCCTTAGAAATCCTGAAGGCGGTGATTGGTTTTCGGGGCCCCGTACGCGGCTAGGCTCCCAAAAAGTCCCACACATGTGGTATCCCCATACTCAGGAGAAGCAGCTACATGTATTTTGGGGTGCAATTCCACATAGGCCCATGGCCTGTGTGAGCAATATATCATTTAGTGACAACTTTTTGTAAATATTTTTTTTTTTTGTCATCACTTGGGACAAAAAAAATTAATATTCAATGGGTTCAACATGCCTCTCAGCAATTTCTTTGGGGTGTCTACTTTCAAAAATGGGGTCATTTGGTGGGGTTTTGTACTGCCCTGCCATTTTAGCACCTCAAGAAATGACATAGGCAGTCATAAACTAAAAGCTGTGTAAATTCCAGAAAATGTACCCTAGTTTGTAGACGCTATAACTTTTGCGCAAACCAATAAATATACGCTTATTGACATTTTTTTTACCAAAGACATGTGGCCGAATACATTTTGGCCTAAATGTATGACTAAAATTGAGTGTATTAGATTTTTTTTGAAAATTGAAAAAAGAAAAAAAAAGTTTTTTCTTGTCTCTCTTCATTTTCAAAAACAAATGAGAGCTGCAAAATACTCACCATGCCTCTCAGCAAATAACTTGGGGTGTCTACTTTCCAAAATGGGGTCATTTGGGGGTTTTGTGCCACCTGGGCATTCCATGGCCTCCGAAACTGTGATAGGTAGTGAAGAGTGAAATCAAAAATTTACACCCTTAGAAATCCTGAAGGCGGCGATTGGTTTTCGGGGCCCCGTACGCAGCTAGGCTCCCAAAAAGTCCCACACATGTGGTATCCCCATACTCAGGAGAAGCAGCTAAATGTATTTTGGGGTGCAATTCCACATATGCCCATGGCCTGTGTGAGCAATATATCATTTAGTGACAACTTTGTGCAAAAAAAAAAATTGTGACTTTCCCGCAACTTGTGTCAAAATATAAAATATTCCATGGACTCAACATGCCTCTCAGCAAATAGCTTGGGGTGTCTACTTTCCAAAATGGGGTCATTTGGGGGGGTTTTGTGCCATCTGGGCATTTTATGGCCTTCAAAAGTGTGATAGGTAGTGAGGAGTGAAATCAAAAATTTACGCCCTTAGAAATCCTGAAGGCGGTGATTGGTTTTCGGGGCCCCGTACGCGGCTAGGCTCCCAAAAAGTCCCACACATGTGGTATCCCTGTACTCAGGAGAAGCAGCTACATGTATTTTGGGGTGCAATTCCACATAGGCCCATGGCCTGTGTGAGCAATATATCATTTAGTGACAACTTTTTGTAAATATTTTTTTTTTTTGTCATTATTCAATCACTTGGGACAAAAAAAATTAATATTCAATGGGTTCAACATGCCTCTCAGCAATTTCCTTGGGGTGTCTACTTTCCAAAATGGGGTCATTTGGTGGGGTTTTGTACTGCCCTGCCATTTTAGCACCTCAAGAAATGACATAGGCAGTCATAAACTAAAAGCTGTGTAAATTCCAGAAAATGTACCCTAGTTTGTAGACGCTATAACTTTTGCGCAAACCAATAAATATACGCTTATTGACATTTTTTTTACCAAAGACATGTGGCCGAATACATTTTGGCCTAAATGTATGACTAAAATTGAGTTTATTAGATTTTTTTTATAACAAAAAGTAGAAAATATCATTTTTTTTCAAAATTTTCGATCTTTTTCCGTTTATAGTGCAAAAAATAAAAATGGCAGAGGTGATCAAATACCATCAAAAGAAAGCTCTATTTGTGGGAAGAAAAGGACGCAAATTTCGTTTGGGTACAGCATTGCATGACCGTGCAATTAGCAGTTAAAGCGATGCAGTGCCAAATTGGAAGAAGTCCTCTGGTCCTTAGGCAGCATAATGGTCCGGGGCTAAAGTGGTTAAGGACTCTGTCTGGTCGGACCACTCTTTCCTCCTCCTAATCATACACAAACCATTGACTCATCACCACGGGTTTCATTGGAAATTAAACGCCTCCCTACTTAGCAATCCCTCCCATGTCCGTGAAATTGAAAAAGATATCCAGAAATATTTCTTGCATAATGACCTTGATAATATCTCTCCCACCACGTTGTGGGCAGCTCACAAAACCTATGTACGTAGTTAACTGATCCAAATGTCCGCTAGAATAAGCAAAGCCCGCAAACTAGAAATAGCCAGACTGGAAAGGGAATTCTCACATTTAAGTAAGCAACATAAACGCAACTCCACTTTGGAATCGGCAGCTAGTCTTGAATCCGCACGCACGGCTCTTAATTTGTCCCTCACGGCCATTGCGGAGAAAAGTTTGAGATGGGATGGAGGGAGGTTTTATCACCAAAAGGACAAGCTAGGAGCCATGCTGGCACACAGGCTGACTCCTAGGTTGAGGGTGCGCGCTTTACCTAAGATACGATTAAGCAATGGTTACCTATCCCAGAATCCCCAGAAAATTATGGAATCCTTTCATGATTTCTACCGATCCTTATACAGTACTCATGGGAATGAACCCTCGTCTAGCCTAGTTGATTCCTACCTCGGCTCACTGAAGATCCCTAAGCTCCGGGAGCACCATAGGGACAGCTTGGAAAACCCAATTTCTGCGGAGGAAGTCTCCATGGTCATTCATAACCTTGAAAATGACTCTGCTCCCGGTCGGGATGGCCTTTCAGCCCCGTACTACAAACATTTCTCCCCGCTGCTTTCTCCATATCTAGCCCGCTTTTTTAATCAGCTTCGAGCCGGGGGACAACTAGACAAGACGTTCAATTCAGCCTTCATTACAGTACTACCAAAACCAGGCAAGGACACTAGCTGCACAGCTAATTAGCGGCCCATATCATTGATCAACAATGATCTAAAAATCTTAACTAAAATCTTAGCTAATAGAATATCCTCCTTTATTAGCCTATATATTTATAGGGATCAGGTGGGCTTTATTCCTGGGAGACAGAGTCCAGATCAGATCAGGAGAGCTATAGACATAGTTTCATTACTAAAATCTGGCTGGGACAAGGGACCCCCTCAGCAGGGATTCGTGCTTTCTCTGGATCTGAATCCTTTATGAATATAATAGGAGCACTATACTCCACTCCGGTAGCACAAGTTAAAATGCAGGGTTATTATTCACATCATAAAGAAAGGGGGGACACAAGAAGGGGAGGAAGAAGGAATGCTGCTCACCCCTATTTATCAGAGCAAAAAAGGAAAGAGGGTTTCCCCAGATGGGGTTTTTAGGCAGCAAAATTAAAGTATTAAACCAATGTTTGTAAAAAGGATTTATATTTTATTGTACAAAAGTTGCTTCAACACAACGGTTAAAAGATGAGCTCCAATATAGAGTGTTTTACAAGTCTCGTGACAACCAGCACATATGATGCAGACATATTTTCATAACAACATTGTATGTATATTGTCAGTATCAGAGAAATGGACCTGACGCGTTTCGACCTATATATTCCAGGTCTTCTTCAGAGGTCAATCTGCTAGGAATATACAACAAAAGTACATATATCAGGATTTGATTACATGTATTTCAAAAAAGGTATACCATATTCTATATGACATAATTACCCAATGGTGCGTGTCCTAAGACGAGAAGCTTCCTATAAAAAGGTCCCCTTAAAATCAAAAATTGCCTGCTCACTTTTCCCCCAGAGGTCCTATGACACCTCCACCAGCGCAGCCTCCAATACCAGGGCAAAATCCCAAAGATGTGGCTTACGAGAGGTCACACTAGAAATCGCCCCCCATATGTATGTCCGGACCACACGACCGGTCAGGAAGAAGGCAACACCTGCAGCAAAAACCCAGGAAGGAAACACATTTAGGGATCACATGCATTGTATGCACTCGAACATAAAGTTTAAGAAGTATTTGCTTGGTCAAAAGGTAGCATAGGCTCAGTAGACGCCCGTCCAAATGGAGTTTAGCAGATCTGAAAGTATATAAAGTAAAGATGGTATTGTATACAAAAGGCGTTTATTGTATATATATGATCAGTGTAGTAAACCGATCATTCCATATAGGACAACATCAGTGCGGGAGCACATTGTGAATAAGAGTACTTACAGGGTGAAGCTGCAGGAAAATCCACCAACCCGACAGAGAGATTGTCAGTGTTTTGTGTTTGAGAAGATATATATACCCTTATTTCTAGGCGTGTATCCAGCGGGAGCTAATTCATCGCAGGTGTAAGCGCCTCCCCCTAATCTTGGGACCGATCCATGGGACCGTGCTGGGGGGCATGGCAGCCAAACGGCAGCCTTGTGTGGCCCCCCCGGCGTTCGGGGCGAGCCGGAGCCCCGTCACTGATGTCATCGCTGTCGTAATCACGTGACGCATCCGCATCACGTGCCATGCGCGGGGCCCCGCGCATGCGCAGTGAGCGCAAGCGTCCGAGGATGTCCCCGAATGCCGCCGGCAAGGGAGGAAGAATCCCCAATGTGGTAGCCAGGGCCAGCCTGGGTGTCCAATGGGGAAGGGGGGAGGAGGAGCCAGCCATACAGGTGGCCCCCCCCTTGCCGGGAAGGCACATCAAAGGGGAAGAAAACCCTGGCTCAAAGGTCACGGCAACAGAATGGTGACACCTCACACGGGGAGGGGCAAACAGAACACAGGGGAAAAGGATGGCACAATCATCATACATGTTCACTTCATCAATGGGAATAAATACATAAGGACTAATAGTCCATCGCATCCATGGACATACCATCCTAAACTGATATACACATTGGTAAACAGCATAAATGCACATGAGACATCCATATGTGTCGGGAGAATTCACATACCTTAGTATATGAAAAACAGAATAAATGTATAAAGCAAAAGAAGAGAAAAAATGGAATGAGATACAAAAATATACAGGTGTGTATCATAAAGACAAAACAAACCATGACAATTAGCAATCATAAATATCTCTGGGGGGAGAGGGGGAGGGGGGGAAGATCTTAAAGAGGGGAACAGGGGGAAGACCCATAAAAGACAGGATGGCTCTGTATTACTCAAGAAGGGCCAAAAAGGGCTTCAATGAGTCTTACCTGAAACGAAACCTTTTAAAAACGGGGCAAATGAGATAGCCTCATTCAACCCCGGGAACGAGGTGGCATTTAGTTTAAATAGCCACCTCTGTTCATGTTGCAACAGAATTTTGTTCCAATCACCGCCTCAATTCGGTATATGTACCCGATCGAGGGCGGTGAAGGATACTTTTGGCATCCTATAATTGTGTACTGACACTATATGTCGACCTAGTGGTAGATAGTGGTTACCAATCTGCATATGATAAATATGCTTAGACATCTGACGGTGGAATTCTTGTTTGGTCTTGCCAACATAATAGGCAAACAACAACCCAAATGGCAAAATATGCGCTAACTCCCAAATATTTTAAGCCGCTACCACAGCACTAGAAAATTGCACATAAATCAAATGGAAAACAAAACGTGTAGCGCTAAGATAAAACAGAAAAAGAATAAACCACCTACATACTGATAAGGTATAGAGCCAGTATCCTACAAACAGCTAAACTGAAACACATTTGGATTTCTCACAATGTGTAAGAATTAAGTACAGTACAGAGTCCATGAATAAGGCATAAATGAAGTAATGTTTGTAAGTGATATGTGAACCACCTTCACCAGAATGAGATTCTATAGTCTCTGAATAGATGCTAAACACCAGATGAGTTCAAGTCCAGATTGGATGATTTATAAATCAGCTCTAGAATATCACCCCACAGTGTCTTCACACACATGCAAATCACTCTAACGGTGGAGTTGGTAAAATTGGAGGCTTACCGGAGGGTTTGAACCCAAAACAGTGTATACTGTGAGGGTCAAACCGGCTTTTATTGCTTAATGGCAATGGTGGGAAGACCTTGGCGGCGTGTAGCGATCACAAGGGGTTCATAAGTTGTATCTTCTCCGATCATGACATAGGATCACTCCGTTTGTAGCTCATAAAGGATATAGAAGAGGCCACATAGTGTGATACCATAAAAACAGTAATTTATTTAAAAGGAAATACACTTACATGATAAAGTTGTTAAAAAAGCGCTTGTACATAAAAGAAGGCAGCAGTGGAGTCCTCCCGACGCGTTTCGTCTGAGTAGACTTCGTCCTGGGGTACCCTCCACTGCAGCCTGACTCCTTAATATAGGAACTGTAATCATCTTGAAGTGACTCCAGCCCATTCAATTGATAAATTTAGCACTTCCGGGTTCGCAAGATGGCGGACACGCGTGCGTTCCAAGCCTCCCTTTGGTAGGTGTGCTATGCGTTCCACCTCCCATTAATGGCTTATTACTCCCCATATATGTGATTTTGAGGTGGCTCCTATTTCTAAGATTCATATAGGTAATGAAAATATAAGGAACCCCCAGTACGTGTGGTTTTTACCACCTAAATCTGTTCACGATGTGTGTGGAGACAAATCCCGCTTAGTCTCGCGACATGACGCTGTACCCTCATGACGCGGAAGCGGAAATGCGTGTCAATGAGTCCCGACGTTTGCGTTCCAGCTCTAATTGGCCGGAAACGTTCAGTGCACCAAATCCCAGTAAATCTCGCGATGTGACGCCCTAACGCCACACCGCGAGAACGGAAATGTGTTCCCTCACATCTAAGTTTGCGTTCCAGCAATGGTTAGCCGGAAGTGCCTGGTGGGATACAAAAATAAAAAGTAAAGAATGGTCAATGTTGTACTGCTTGCGTCCTACTTTAAAAGACGCAACTACAGCAAACATTCCGCAGAAAGTCAAATTGCTATTAAAGGAAAAATAAGGTATACAACTATACCTCTGTGTTCACATAAAGAAGTTTAAAGAACCCTGATTACACCTACTCATATATATGGTTATGAATGGCGAAAAAGTGTGTATGAAAAAACCCATAACCTAAATTATTAAAGGAAATTGAATGAACTAGATTCACTTACATATATATGGTTAGCATATAAAACCTCTATAGTGGTCCTCAGACATAAAGCATACTATAGATAGACTGGATTCTTTCGCGTCTATATATTAGACAATAATAACCTTTAAGGTAGCCATCTGATACAGAACATACTCAAACACGTTTACTGTGGATAAAAAAGTGGACCTTGCATATGGACCCCACATAGTGTCAACATCATGATTCATCCAAGAAAGCGTTAACGTCTATGTCCACATTGAGCCCAAAAGGAGAGAAAGTCTGTAACTCGTAAGCCCAGAACATCTCCAAACGGGATACTCCTCTTATTCTTGCACCCCCTCTCCATGGTGGTGTGTATTTGTCAATAATGACAAACTCTGACCCATCAGGGTTACCACCATGGAACTCTTTATAATGTTTCGGGACCGTGTGTTTCGGGTCTCTACTTTTAATTAAAGCGATATGTTCACCTACCCTAATCGAAAAAGTCCTAGTGGTACGTACTATATACTGTTTCTTGCAGGGGCAAGTAATGAGATACACTACAAATCTCGTACTGCAAGTGCAGAATGGCTTTATAGTGTATCTCCTTCCCGTGGTGGTTGAAGAAAACTCTGTCACTTTGCGTGCTCTCACCGCATTGTGTTGACACACTATACATTTCTTGCATGGAAAGAAACCGGTCCAATCATGAAAAAAGGAAGGGCGGGTGGGGGGGTTAATGATGTTAGGGGCTATCCGACCCTTTAATGATGGGGCACCTCTGAAAATAACATTAGCTTCTTCCGGGATAAGTGGTCCCAGAACACTGTCTTGTTTAAGGACACACCAGTGTTTTTTCAGAATGTTTTTAATTTGTCTGTGTTGTGTTGAAAAGGCCGTCAGCATGGCCCACCTAAACTTCCCATCCGGTTCTTTCTTGGGTTTGATTTCCAGTAAAGATTTTCTATCGGTATCAATAGTTCTTTGTATTTCCTGATCCAGGCCTTCAATATCATATCCCTTATCTACGAATCTAGACTTTAAAATCTCGGCCTGTTCTAGAAAGACCTCTGTGTCCGTGCAGTTCCGTCGGAGTCTCAAAAACTGGCTCCGAGGGACCGCATTTAGCCAAGAGACATGATGGCAACTATCAACTGGAATAAACCCGTTGCGGTCCGTCGGCTTAAAGTAAGTGCTAAATCTAAATTGCTTGTTTACTATCTCTATCTGTAAGTCCAAGAAATGGATTTTGGTCTTACTGGTTTCATACGACAAAGATATACCTCTGTCGTTTGTATTTAAATTCCTAAAAAAATCCTCGAGTGTTTCCATAGTCCCATTCCATAGGAGGAGGATGTCGTCTATATATCTGGTCCACAAAACCAGGGAACTGGTTTCATGGACATAGACGACATCCTCCTCCCATTTCGCCATGAATAGGTTAGCGAGACTAGGTGCGAATTTCGCTCCCATGGCGACTCCACGTTGTTGAAGGTAAAAATTGTGGTTAAACCAAAAGTAGTTGTGTTTAGCCGCGAACTCCAGTAACTCCACAAGATAGTCACACTGGAAGGGTGCCAAGGAATGTTCCTGGGCTAAAAAATGTTTGACAGCGTCAATGCCCTTATCGTGTGGAATGCACGTGTATAGTGACGCTACGTCTGCAGTGGCCATGATGAAGCCATCTTGTATAGTGACGTTTTCAAGGAGTCTAATTGTGGAGCTGGTGTCTTTCAAATAAGAAGGAGTTTTCTTTACTAGGGGCTGTAGAAAGAAATAATAGGCACCACACTTACATGACATGAGATATACAATCCCTCGTGTTTGGCAATTAGTGAAGTGTTTAGGCTTAAAGAGTACCCCGTTTGGAAGGCGGAAGATTTTGTTGCGTCTTATATATTGGCAAAAAGAGCAGTGTCCACATGGGAAAGATCCTAAGGTTGAACAATGTTTAGATCTTTTTTGTTCGTCCTTGAACTCGCTTTGGACCAATTTGTCTCTTAGCGAGGTAGCACGTCTATAGGTGATTGATGGTTTGTTAGAGATAAATTTGCGGACGTGATTACGACGGCGATGACGTCAGTGACGGGGCTCCGGGGGGGTCACACAAGGCTGCCGTTTGGCTGCCATGCCCCCCAGCACGGTCCCATGGATCGGTCCCAAGATTAGGGGGAGGCGCTTACACCTGCGATGAATTAGCTCCCGCTGGATACACGCCTAGAAATAAGGGTATATATATCTTCTCAAACACAAAACACTGACAATCTCTCTGTCGGGTTGGTGGATTTTCCTGCAGCTTCACCCTGTAGGTACTCTTATTCACAATGTGCTCCCGCACTGATGTTGTCCTATATGGAATGATCGGTTTACTACACTGATCATATATATACAATAAACACCTTTTGTATACAATACCATCTTTACTTTATATACTTTCAGATCTGCTAAACTCCATTTGGACGGGCATCTACTGAGCCCGATTCAATCCTGTGGCCAATTCCGGGTTAGGTCACAATTGAGTGTAAGCACACAGGGCAACACAGTGCGGCTTCACATTTATTACCACACCGATACTAGGTTTCCCTATTCTTATTTCGTTTTCACCACTGTTTGTACATTTTTTGTTTCTGAATGACACTCCTTGCATGCTCACATCTTATACACGTTTGCTGCCGACACTATGGCATTCACTGCTATTTGATGCTTCCACTCCTGAGCCAACAATATTTGTCACCTTCCCTACACTTTGTCTCTATAGCATCACTTTTCACCAGTGTTATAAACCAGCTCTTGTACACTATCTGAGTATGTTTTTATGTTTCAACCTGAGTTTTTTACCTATTCTCATGCACGGTTTATGCACCAACATTTTCTTTATACATATATACATACCTAATATAATAAGGCCATAGCCTGTGTATGAGGTATACACACAAACCTATGCTACCTTTTGACCAAGCAAATACTTCTTAAACTTTATGTTCGAGTGCATACAATGCATGTGATCCCAAAATGTGTTTCCTTCCTGGGTTTTTGCTGCAGGTGTCGCCTTCTTCCTGGCCGGTTGTGTGGTCCGGGCATACATATGGGGGGCGATTTCTAGTGTGACCTCTCGTAAGCCACATCTTTGGGATTTTGCCCTGGTATTGGAGGCTGCACCGGTGGAGGTGTCATAGGACCTCTGGGGGAAAAGTGAGCAGGCAATTTTTGATTTTAAGTGGACCTTTTTATAGGAAGCTTCTCGTCTTAGGACACGCACCATTGGGTAATTATGTCATATAGAATATGGTATACCTTTTTTGAAATACGTGTAATCAAATCCTGATATATGTACTTTTGTTGTATATTCCTAGCAGATTGACCTCTGAAGAAGACCTGGAATATATAGGTCGAAACGCGTCAGGTCCATTTCTCTGATACTGACAATATACATACAATGTTGTTATGAAAATATGTCTGCATCATATGTGCTGGTTGTCACGAGACTTGTAAAACACTCTATATTGGAGCTCATCTTTTAACCGTTGTGTTGAAGCAACTTTTGTACAATAAAATATAAATCCTTTTTACAAACATTGGTTTAATACTTTAGTTTTGCTGCCTAAAAACCCCATCTGGGGAAACCCTCTTTCCCTTATTATTCGCATCATTTCCCAATTTTAAATGGCACTAGACAAGGTTGCCCTTTGTCCCCATTGGTTTTTGCCGTGGTCATCGAGACACTGGCTATCGCCATCCGGGATAATCCGGACATACATGGAGTACGTTGTGGCCCACAAGTGCGCTCTCTTTGCCGATGATGTGTTGCTTTTCATCACCTCGCCACTTACATCTGTGCCAAACCTATGCAGGGTGCTCGATGACTTCGGCAAGGTATCGGGCCTTAGGGTTAATTACTCTAAATCTATGGCACTAAACATTAACTTACCAACATCCATGATAACCCTGCTCAAAAACAGCTTCCGATTCGGTTGGGGGGAGACAATGATCCCCTATCTGGGTATCAATCTTACAGCATCAATTGACAATCTCTATAATGCAAATTTCCCCCCGCTCTTTCGTAAACTGGGAGAGAACTTATCACAATGGTATAAAATGGGGCTATCCTGGTTAGGTAGAGTCAATTCGGTGAAAATGACTCTACTACCATGCATCCTTTATCTATTTAGGTCCCTGCCAATACCTGTTCCCAAGGATCACCTCAGAAAATTTAAATCTAAAATTATTAAATTTACATGGGGTGCGAAGGGACATAGGATTTCCAAGGAGACCCTGTTCAGGAGTCGGGATCAGGGAGGAGTGGGTCTACCTAATCTTCTCTGGTACCATCAGGCAGCACAACTTTCCCAATTCTCCACTGTATACTCTTGGGTTGCTCACCCAGATTGGGTACATATGGAACGACAGGCTATCCCTCAATTTACTTTAGATTACATCATCTGGTCCCCGTCTAGATCTAGACCTGCCATCATGGTCCCTACACTTTCCCACTACCTGACTGTCAGGAAGATCCTGCCGGTAATCAGCGTTCCAGGTTCACTGGAGCGTGGGAGCTACTGCGCATGCGCGCGCGCACACGGGTGCTGCCACGCACGGGCACGCGCGTGCACCCCCGTTGGCGCCAGGCGGGCTATTTAAACCTGCCTGTCACACTCAGTCCCCGCTGTCTGCTCTACAGCGTTCCGTGTTCCAAAACCTGATCTGATCTGAAACCTTCTGTTATTTGACCCGGCTTCCTGTTTGACTATCCAGCTATCCGCCTGCACCTGCCCCTTTGGCTTGCTTAGACCATTCTCCTGTCTGATCCTTGGTACCTCTGCTGTCCACCTGATACCGACCACCGGCCTGTCTGACTATCCTTCTGCTTGATACCTGCTATCAGCCTGCTACCTGCTGTTGTTCCTGGTTCCAGTCCAGCCTTCCAGTACCCAGCCTGCTACCTGCTGTTGTTCCTGGTTCCGGTCCAGTGCTCCAGTATCCAGTCTGCTACCTACTGTTGTTCCTGGTTCCAGTCCAGCATTCCAGTATCCAGCCTGCCACTTGCTATTGTTCCTGGTTCCAGTCCAGCGCTCCAGTATCCAGTCTGCTGTCTCCTGTTGTTCCTGGTTCCAGTCCAGCATTCCAGTACCCAGCCTGCTACCTGCTTTTGTTCCTGGTTCCAGTCCAGCATTCCAGTATCCAGCCTGCTACTTGCTAATGTTCCTGGTTCCAGTCCAGCATTCCAGTATCCAGCCTGCTACTTGCTGTTGTTCCTGGTTCCGGTCCAGCGCTCCAGTATCCAGTCTGCTACCTGCTGTGGTTCCTGGTTCCAGTCTAGCACTCCAGTTTCCTGCCTACTTACCTGCTGCTGTTCCTGGCTTCAGTCTGCGTTCAAGTCTCCAGTCTTCTCTTTGGTTCCTGAATCCCCACCACTCCAGGACTTCTGGGCGACTGTTGATCCTGCCAGGCACCCATACCACTCAAAACTTCTGT
Source organism: Lithobates septentrionalis (assembly GCA_037952835.1). NCBI lineage: Eukaryota > Metazoa > Chordata > Amphibia > Anura > Ranidae > Lithobates > Lithobates septentrionalis. Next base: position 6,138,538 of record JBBDGP010000334.1, on the reverse strand, counting down.
GTCCTCTGTTCCCATTCCAGAGGGCCAGGAGTGGGAGCCGTAGGGGAGGTCTCTCTCTGCACTTCAGGCTCAAAACCTACCAGGTATGTGACAGTAGCAGACAGCCATGTCTGAGCCTGAGCAAGGAACCTCTCCCATGGAGGAATTGTGTGCACACCTGGCAGGATTGACTGAAGCAGTCAAGAATCTGCAGCAAGGATACACCCGGCTGGAAGAACGGGTATTAACTTTGTCTAACCCTACCAGGGTACAGGGAGCCCCTCCTGCTTCCACTTCCTCAGCTGGGCCTCCCCCAATGGTGGTGATGCTTCCTCTGGAACCCAGAGTTCCGACACCTGAACGATTCTCCGGAGACTGACATAAATTCAGGGCTTTTCGCAATTCCTGTGAACTTTTTTTTGCTCTTCAGCCACCTACCTTTTCCCTGGAGGCTACCAAGGTGGGCTTTGTGATCTTCTTACTTACAGGCGACCCCCAAACCTGGGCCCATCGTCTCTTGGAACAAAAAGATGTATCTCTGACCAACCTCACCACCTTCTTCGACGCATTGGCCCAGTTGTATGAAGACCCCCAGCTTTCTGTGACTGCGGAAACTGCACTGCATACCCTTCAGCAGGGACGCAGGGCAGCAGAGGATTATGTGGCTGAATTCAGAAGGTGGAGCGCAGACACAAACTGGAATGATGCGGCCCTCTGCTATCAATTCCGAATTGGACTTTCTGATTCTTTAAAGGATGAGTTAGCCAGGGTTGGTATACCACAGACTCGGAATGCTTTGATCGATCTGGCCATTCAGATCAATCAACGCTTAAGGGAACGTAGGGCAGAAAAAGCTACAGGATTTTCTCACCCAACCTGGATGCTACCCAAAGTTCCAAATCACACTTCACCAGCACCATCTACCTCCACGTTTAACGCACCTGAACCTATGCAGTTGGGGGACCTTCGGTCTTCTCTCACCCAGGAGGAGCGTCAACGTCGTCGGATGAATAATCTGTGCCTGTACTGCAGGGAACCTGGACACTACGTCAGGAACTGCCCTCTTAAACTCTGTAAGTGCCTCTCCCTGTCTACTGACTATGTTGTTCCTCTGGCCAAGAGCACTTCTCACCTTGCTCTCTCTATCTTATTACAGCTCCCAGGAAAGACTCTGCAAAAAAACGCCATTATTGACTCCGGAGCTTGCAGCTGTTTCATGGATTCCTCTTTTGCTGCAAAACACCAGATTCCCCTCTTGTCTAAGGCCCATGGACTCTCCATTCATCTGGCTGATGGGACCGCCATCAAATCCGGACCTGTCACTAAGGAGACTGCTCCAAAACCTATTATCATATTTAACTCTCATCAAGAGTTACTACGCTTGGACATCATTGCTTCACCCTTGTTTCCCATAATCCTCGGCATGCCTTGGTTACAAGCACACAATGCTGACATCAACTGGGCCACAGGAGAGGTTACCTTTTCATTTTCCTATTGTCAGCAGTTCTGCGGATTTCAAGACGCTCATAGGGCTACCTTGCTATGCCTAGACACAGATTTCAGCCTACACCAGTCTATTCCCGAAGTTTACCATGACTTCCTAGATATGTTTAGTAAACAGGGGCCAGAGGACTTACCTCCCCACCGGGCCTATGACTGTCCTATCGAATTGCTCCCTGGAGCAGAGATTCAGTTCGGAAGGATTTTTCCTTTAACAGAGGTAGAACAAGGGGCTTTAAAGGAGTATATCGATGAAGACTTATAGAAAGGCTTTATTCGCCCGTCCACATCTCCAGCAGGCGCGGGCATCTTCTTTGTACAGAAGAAGGATCATACCCTTCGACCATGCATGAACTACCATGAACTAAATAAAATTACAGTAAAGAATCGCTATCCTCTTCCCCTGGTACCAGAATTGTTCCAAAGACTTGGAACTGCCACTGTGTTCACTAAGCTTGACCTCCGCAGAGCCTATAATTTGGTCCGTATCAGGGGCGGAGACGAGTGGAAGACTGCCTTCCGTACCCGCTATGGGCATTTTGAATACTTGGTGATGGCCTTCGGATTGTCTAACGCCCCTGCTACGTTCCAGTACTTCATCAATGATGTTTTATGAGACTTTCTAGATCTGTTTGTCATCGTCTACCTAGACGATATACTAATCTTCTCTTTTTCCCTTGAATCTCACCGCAGGCACGTCAGAAGTCTGTAGTCTTGGATTCGACAGCATGGCTTATATGCAAAGGCAGAGAAGTGTGAATTTGAAAAGGAAAGTATACCATTTTTGGGGTTAATCATCTCTAGTAAGGGCATTAAGATGGATCCTCAAAAGATTGCTGCAATATTAGATTGGCCGGTTCCAACAGATAAAAAGGGAATCCAACGATTCATTGGATTCGCCAATTTCTATCGGAAATTTATTAAGGGGTTTTCAGCCATTATCATGCCCATTACTCAGTTAACCAAACAGGGAACACGTTTTCACTGGTCTGCTGAAGCCCAAAAGGCTTTTGAGACCCTCAAGGCCCTCTTTACTTCTGCTTCTGTATTAAAACATCCAGATTCCTCTCTGCCGTTTGTACTTGAAGTAGACGAATCTGAAATTGTTGTAGGAGCAGTGTTGTCCCAAAGACAGGGAACCAAGGCCCTGCTGTACCCGGTGGCTTTCTTCTCTTGCAAGTTGTCCGCGGCAGAGAGAAATTATGATGTAGGAGATAGAGAGTTGTTGGCAATTAAATCAGGATTAAAGGAGTGGCGCTACCTTCTGGAAGGAGCCGCTCATCCAGTCTTAATTTTTACAGATCATAAGAACCCGGAGTATTTGAGATCTGCAAAGAGGCTGAAGCCACGACATTCCAGATGGGCTCTCTTTTTCTCCAGGTTCTCTTTTCAAGTCACTTACCGCCCCGTCTCCAAAAACACTAAACCCGATGCCCTATCCAGGATGTTCCACAAACCCCAAGAAATGTCCCCTCCAGAAACCATCCTTTCCCCGGGGAATTTTCTCCTGCTTCAGGGAAACCTGCTTTCCCAAATTAAGCAAGCTTCCGCGGGACTGGGGTCTTCTGTTGGGTCAGAACTTCAGATTAAGGATCGGCTACTTTGGCACGAAAGTAAGATTTATATACCCAAAAATCTACGAGTACCTATATTGGAACTTTGTCATGATCATGCACTGGCTGGGCATTTCGGTATAACTAAGACCACCGATCTGGTACAGCGTACTTTTTGGTGGTCTCAGTTACGTGAAGATTGCAAAAGATTTGTGGAATCCTGTACAACTTGTATTAGGAACAAGGGTTACAAAACCAAGGCATGGGGGCTACTAAGACCTTTGCCTGTCCCAGACAGGCCATGGAAGATGTTATCCATAGACTTTATTGTTGAACTACCTCCAGCGGGGGCTACACCACCATCTTTGTAATAGTAGATTGGCTATCAAAAATGGCCCATTTTGTCCCAAAGAAGGGTACTCCCTCAGCTTCAGAAACCCCACAAATGTTCATTAAAGAAGTAATCAGACTCCACGGGGTGCCGTAAAATATTGTTTCAGATCGGGGGGTACAGTTTACCTCCCGATTCTGGAAGTCTCTGTGTAAAACGCTGAACATTGAGCTATCATTCTCCTATGCCTACCATCCCCAGACTAATGGGCAAACAGAGAGAACAAACCAAATTCTTGAACAATACCTACGCTGTTTCTCTTCTTTTGCCCAAGATGAATGGATTTCCGTACTTCCATTGGCTGAATTTGCCTACAACAACTCCATTCATTCCGCTATCAAACAGACTTTTGCAAATTATGGCTTCCACCCTTCATTTCTACCTAATTCCCTTCCTGAATGTACAGTACCCACAGTTCAGGAGAAATTGAATTTCTTTACCTCCAATAATCAAGTTCTGCAGGAAACCATGACCAGGACCCAGGAATACAACAAGACAACTTTCGATAAAAGAAGGCGAGGTGAGCTGTTACTTGCACCCGGTGACCAGGTATGGTTGTCTACGATGAACCTCAGGTTGGCCTGCCCTTGGAAAAAATTGGGTCCCAAGTTCTTAGGACCATTTCCTGTCAGACAGAGAATTAATGAGGTGGCATATGAACTAGAACTCCCTGATTCGTTAAAAGTCCACCCGGTATTCCATGTGTCTTTACTCAAACCTTCCATTTTCAATCCATTTCCAGGTCGAAGTACGGATCCTCCAGATCCAATTCTGGTAGATAGCGAGGAGGAATTTGAGGTGGAATCTATCTTGGACCACAGGAGGAGAGGTAATCAGAATCAATTCCTGATAAAATGGAGGGGGTTTGGACCCGAAGAGAATTCTTGGGACCCTGAGGATAATATTCATGCTGAAGGTCTGTTGCAATCTTTTAAGAGGTCCCATCCCGAAAAATTTGCCCGAAAGGGCATCCGGAGGCTGCCCCTTGGGGGGGGGGGGGCAATGTCAGGAAGATCCTGCCAGTAATAGGCATTCCAGGTTCACTGAAGAGCGGGCGCTACCGCGCACGGGCACACACGCGCGTACCCCTGTTGGCACCAGGCGGACTATTTAAACTTGCCTGTCACACTCAGTCCCCGCTGTCTGCTCTACAGCATTCCGTGTGCCAAAACCTAATCTAATCTTAAACCTTCTGTTATTTCCTGTTTGACTATCCAGTTATCCGCCTGCATCTGACCCTTTGGCTTGCTTAGACCATTCTCCTGTCTGATCCTTGCTACCTCTGCTGTCCACTTGATAGCGACCACCGGCCTGTCTGACTATCCTTCTGCTTGATACCTACTATCAGCCTGCTACCTGCTGTTGTTCCTGGTTCCAGTCCAGCCTTCCAGTACCCAGCCTGCTACCTGCTGTTGTTCCTGGTTCTGGTCCAGTGCTCCAGTATCCAGTCTGCTACCTACTGTTGTTCCTGGTTCCAGTCCAGCATTCCAGTATCCAGCCTGCCACTTGCTGTTTTTCCTGGTTTTGGTCCAACGCTCCAGTATCCAGTCTGCTGTCTCCTGTTGTTCCTGGTTCCAGTCCAGCATTCTGGTATCCAGCCTGCTACTTGCTGTTGTTCCTGGTTCCAGTCCAGCATTCCAGTATCCAGCCTGCTACTTGCTGTTTTTCCTGGTTCCGGTCCAGCGCTCCAGTATCCAGTCTGCTACCTGCTGTGGTTCCTGGTTCCAGTCTATCACTCTAGTTTCCTGCCTACTTTCCTGCTGCTGTTCCTGGCTTCAGTCTGCGTTCCAGTCTCCAGTCTTCTCTTTGGTTCCCAAATCCCCAGCACTCCAGGACTTCTGGGTGACTGTTGATCCTGCCAGGCACCCATACCACTCCTTACTCCTGTGTCCTCTGTTCCCATTCCAGAGGGCCGAGAGTTGGAGCCGTAGGGGAGGTCTCTCTCTGCACTTCAGGCTCAAAACCTACCAGGTACATGACACTGACAATGTGGGACTCTCTCAAAAACAATCCTCTAATAGTATCTCACTGGCATCCCTTGTCTCACAATCCTCTTTTTCCTCCTGGCATGGACATAAAAGCGTTCCAGTGGTGGCTAGATAAGGGGATGTATAGAATAGGACACTTTGCTAACACTACGGGACCCCTCACTCTGGCCCACTGCACTAACAAACTCGACATGCCCAACACAGAAAGGTTTTGATACAGACAGATATTTAACTTTCTGCAGTCTCTTAGGTCCCCCAATCACACCCCACTTTCGATCACAAAATATGAACGGTGGTGTGGTCAAGCTGTGGAGCAGGGGGGCGGGATTTCTGTGATTTACCGATCACTTGCTAAGGCTAAGACCAAATCACTCTTCATGAGGGAGTGGGAAAATGATCTACAACACACATGGAGTGTTGAAGAATGGCATAGAGCTTCTACTGCAGCATCTAAGGGCATTTTGAATATAGCTTTAATTGAAGCAAATATGAAAGACCTCATGCGGTGGTATTTGGTCCCTCTCAAACTCTCCAAAATCTACCCAAGTGCTTCTCCTATGAGTTTTCGTAATTGTGGGCATATTGGGTACATGCTACACATTTGGTGGGACTGCTCCATAGGCTCAGGGGCCTATGGAATAGGATCTTTACTATCATTAGGAAAATAACGGGATTACCAATCCAAAAGTCTCCTCAGCTAGCTCTCCTGAACTTTCCCTGCCCAAAAACCCCTAAATTAGTCCAACGACTTATTATTTTCATTTTCCTAGGGACCAAGCTCACGATTGCACGGGCCTGGAAAAGACCAACTGTATCCTTTCTCTTGGTTAAGAGAAAGATTTCATGGATCATGGCCCAGGAGAAAACGGTTAGCATCCTCCTGGACACTACCTGTAAACACGATGCTGTCTGGGACCCATGGACTAGATACATATCTCCACCGCACTTGGCATCTCCATCACCCGGACCTCTGTAGCTGAGCGAATACCGCACCATCTTAGGATGTATCATCCCTTTCTTCTCTACCTTCTCTTTTCTCTTCTTTCCTCTTCCTTATCTTCTGCTATACTTTTGATTATTGGCATACAGGTTCGACTACTTTGCTAACACTTGGAGAAGCTACTTCAGTCCATTCCTTATTTATTTGATAGGCTTCTTCAGATGGTTCAATAAATCAATTTGTTACACGTGGATTTATTTATTTATTTAATTATTGATTTATTGTCATTTTTATTTAATATTGCGCAAAATCCATATATATTGTATATTTTATTAAGTGTTGGTGTGAACACCTCAATTTTGCTGCAATATTGCTATTCACTCACTATGCGATTTTATATATTGTCACTTTGTAGTTAGTTTACAATTATACATCCGACGAGCGCGAAGGACACTATACACCTTCTTCAGATGGTTACCAAAGCTAATTTAATGCAGACTGAACCTATGGTTCGATTTCCTTAACTTATTGGACAGCCACATGCAACTATTACCATAAGCTCTGTTAGTTATCCCAACATTCTGGGTTCAATACTCATGATAGACACTTCATATTTGAATTCACTCTTCCTTCTAACGGTTTTGCTTCACTTTTATTACATCATATATCATAGTTTTAGAGGTCTGGCTTCTCCTGAGAGGTGGACCTCCTCTCACGGCACAGCGAGTTCCCATGAGGGGTGCTGGGGTAGAGGAGTGGCCCCTCTTATCAGAGTCTGTCTTATTGGACTTAACTTACTGCTGACAACATATGTTTCTGTCTTAAATTTATTTTATGCTCTGTCTGCTACTATCTTGGTAACTGTTGCACTTTGGTTGTACCTGTAATCTTGATCATATAGTTTGTTGATTTCTCAATAAAAAACTATTGAAATCAAATACCATCAAAAGAAAGCTCTATTTGTGGGAAAAATTATTCAAATTTTGTTTTGGGTACAGCATTGCATGACCACACAATTACCAGTTAAAGCAGCACAGTGCCAAATTGTAAAAAGTGCTCTGGTCATTGAGTAGCCAAATCCTCTGGGGCTGAAGTGGTTAAGAACAACAACAGTAATGTTTTATGAGCAAAGCTTTGCGTTTGTTCTCTTCACTTTCATGTTAGTGACTGTCACCTGTCACTAGGGATGAGCCGAACACGCCCCGGTTCGGTTCTCACCAGAACCTGCGAACGGACCGAAAATTTGCACGAACGTTAGAACCCCATTGACGTCTGTGGGACTCGAACGTTCAAAATCAAAAGTGCTCATTTTAAAGAATAATTTTCATGGTATTGTCCTAAAAAGGGTTTGGGGACCCGGGTCCTGCCCCAGGGGACATGTATCAATGCAGTAAGTTTAATGATTCTTAAAGTAAAAAAAAAAAGTGAAATATTCCTTTAAATATCGTACCTGGGGGGTGTCTATAGTATGCCTGTAAAGTAGCGCGTGTTTCCCATGCTTAGAACATTCCCTGCACAAAATGAAAATTTTAAAGGAAAAAAGTCATTTAAAACTGCTTGCGGCTTTAATGTAATGTTGTGTCCTGGCAATATGGATGAAAATCAGTGAGACAAATGGCATGGGTACCCCCAAGTCCATTACCAGGCCCTTTGGGTCTTGAATGGATATTAAGGGGAACCCTGCACCCAAATTAAAAAAGGAAAGGTGTGGGGCCCCCAGGCCCTATATACTCTGAACAGGAGTATACAGGCAGTGCAAACAAGACAGGAACTGTAGGTTTGTTGTTAAGTAGAATCTGTTTGTAATTTTGAACTGGTACATTTTCATAGTGTAGCTCCAGCCAAAAAATCTGTTTTTAAGCTTTTTGGAAAATATAGGGAAGGGTTATCACCCCTGTGACATTTGATTTGCTGTCTGTGCTCCTCTTCAGAAGATTTCACCTCACTTTTTGTCCCAATGACAAATGCTTTTTGAAAATTTGGGGGTTTTAGTGAAACAAGGATTGGTGATAAAGCATCAGTGTAAAGGAGAAAAGTTTTTCCCATATTAACTCTTACAGGAGATAATTTCCCTTCCTATGGGGTAGATTTCATCTCACTTCCTGTTGTCTCCTTCCGTTTGCAAGTAGGAGTCGTTTGTAAGTTGAATGTTTGAAAGTAGGGGCCTGCCCTATATACTTAGCAGAAATTTGGGCCTTAGGTGTTGTTGTGGCCACAACACTGTAAGCCCTCACAGGGCCCTGCTGTGAAAATATTAGATCAAGAATTGTAATTACATGCCCCTGTTGAACAGGGTCAGAAAAATTGGGCCTTTGGTGATGGTGGTGGTGGTGCTGGTGCCACAACACTGTAAATCCTCACAGTTACACTTGGTGGATGCAGAAACGGGCCCTGCTGTGAAATATTAGATCAAGAATTGGAATTACATGCCCCTGTTGAACAGGGCCAGAAAAATTGGGCCTTTGGTGGTGGTAGTGGTGCTGGTGGCACAACACTGTAAGTCCTCACAGTTACTCTTGGTGGGCGCAGAAACGGACCCTGCTGTGAAATATAAGATCAAGAATTCTAATTACATGTCCCTGTTAAACAGGAGCTGAAAAATTGGGCCTTAGGCACTGGTGCTGTTGTCACAACACTGTAACCCCTCACAGATACTCTATTTGGAATGCAGGAACGAGCCCTGCTGCAAAGTATTGCATCAAAAATTGTAATTACATGCCCCTGTTGAACAGGGGCTGAAAAATTGGGCCTTGGGCACTGGTGCTGTTGCCACAACACTGCAACCCCTCACAGATACTCTAGTTGGAACGCAGGAACGAGCCCTGCTGCAAATTATTGCATCAAAAATTGTAATTACACGCCCCTATTAAACAGGGGCTTAAAAATTGGGCCTTAGGCACTGGTGGTGGCGCCCAGAACCAAAATTGTCCTTACAAGCTATCAGCATGATCATTGAGGAGGAAGAGGATAATTACTCAGCATAACAGGATAGTCACTCAGCATCAGCATAGGCAGTCTTTAAAGGGATCTGAGATTTCCAAAAAAAATATTCGGCTACATCAGCATTAGGTGCTTGGTATCTGGTGGTGATCCAAGACTGATTCATTTTTATGAAGGTCAGTCGATCGACCGAGTCGGTGGACAGACACACCCTGTGATCGGTTACAAAGCCTCCAGCAGCACTGAATGTGTGTTCCGAAAGAACGCTGGATGCAGGACAGGCCAGTAGCTCAATTGCATACTGTGCAAGAAGACAAAGAAAAATTACTCTTGCGCACTGGTGTGTTGGCTAAAAAAAGTCCCAAAAGTTCAAGAAGGACTATGGATTTCGGCTTTGCTGCTCTCAGAGGATGGGATTGTCCTAGTGTTGAAAGAAAAGAAGAAAAAAGAGAGCGCACCAGCCTAGTGCATTATCCTTGACAGGTTTATTTAATTAAAAACAAGATAAAAACTACTCACAAAAGTCGAAGATAAAATCGCATAGCAATCGCACAGAGGCAATTAATCCAGTGGTAGCAGTTTACCAGGTCCCAGGAAGGAGGCATACGGACTGCTACTGGCTAACGCATTTCGAAGGTTACCCTTCTTCGTCAGAGCCTTAGTAGTGTTGATCTCATGCTGGCTTTTTATACACATGTCAAACTGAAACAGACTGATCAGGTTGGTGCCAGGGCTCCTCCCCTAATTGATGGGCGGTCCTCTAGGGGGGTGAGTCTTGGCTTGGTTAACATTATTAAAGGGCCATACCATATTGATTTGTTAATTTGTTAGTTGGTTGGTTCGCTTCTATTTCCATTAATTGTTGTCGCTAGTGAAGTTTATCTAACCCATAGTAAGTGAGCTAAAAGGGCCATATCAATAGTTAACCATAGACAATCTGCTCATCTACCCTCACATCCATAAATATAAATCACATAAATGATAGAGAGCAATGTGCAGTGTTCAGGGGATTAGAAGTATGAAATAGGGATGTACCTTATTGTCTATGGATCCGATGGCATCTCTTCTGCTTGAGTGTGTTTATCTCTGCAGGGGCTGTGTCTTTGTGGGCTTCCATTGCTGACACGTTCGCTCCTATGCCCTGTGGGACTGGGTGGAACGCACGCCGCCGATTTACTTCCAGTTTGCGGTCCATAGGGCGGAAGTGCGGTCGTGATGTCACATCCCGTGCGCCTTTCGGCGCCTGGGATGTGACTCAATATGGTAAACAGTGGCCTCCATCTTGCCGTAGGCGCAGATAGAGGTCAAAGTCAGACAGATCTCGTCTGACTTCAGGTTAGATGGAGAAGGGCTGATTAAATGAATGTATACCTACAATAAATAAAAAATAAAAAATAAAAAATAGTAAGCGATAGTATGTAATGATAATAGGGAAATACAAAGGGGACCAGGGGAGGGGAGTGATGAGAAGGTCTGATCTGGAACAGTAGCTAAAGGTGGCAATGCTCAGAACATGTGTATTCAGAAGCCAGCAGGAGACACACTAACATTTGTATTAAAAAGTAGTAAAATACATACAGTATACCTTCTATAGAAAATATATATATATATCCACATATATAGAAAGTAAAAACCTTATACACATCCATCGCATATCCATATGTGTGCATACGGTGATTATTTAAAAAACAATATTGTTAAAATTAAATCCGTATATAAGTACAACGATCTGTGTACTTTGACTATATAATATAAAAAGAGAGGGGGGAAAAAAGGGAGGGGGAGGGGGGAGGGGAAAAGGAGGGTTTTTGTTGTTGTCACCTCATATAAACATTCATATAGTGGTTTTGTACATTATAGCAAATAGCCCAGAGGTTATTTAGTATACATCGGTGAACGAGATCTTACAAGAATAATAAAAATGTATAAAAATAAAAATGAAAATGAAAATAAAAATACAAATAAGAACACACTAATAAAGCCTATGTTGTTATGTAGAAGCAAAAATTAGAACAAATACAAACATTATTATTATTATAAAAAGTAAAAATAAAAATAAATGAGTAAAAAATAATAATAATTGTAAGAAATAATAAAAAAATAATAATAATAAAAAATAAATGACAGTGCTGATGGAAATTATATTGAATATATTGGATTGGATATGATATTGGATATTAATGAAAAATGGAGATAACCCACACTCGGGAAGATAAAGGGTCGATCGATAAGAATGAATGTTAATATAGTATATATAATATACTATATTGTATTATATTGGATTAGATAGAGTCACTGCCTATAGACCACATACACATACAGCCCATAGATATATGCGTATGTACACGGGTGTACACATATATAACACCCCATGAAGGGCCCATATATGCTGTAATCTAGTCATAGGTTACATGTATATTTTTATTGTCATTCTTATTCTCATTTATTTTCATTGCCGTCTCCGTTGTCACTTATATTTAGAATACAGGATCTAAAAGGATATCTTGGACAATGAACATGTAGTAATGGTACCTTAAAATCTCTACGGGAAAAGTGATATATAGGGCCAGATGATCAATTGGATACACATACAGTAGAGCAAAAATTAAATAATCAATTAGTAAATTGGTGAATATCAAAAAATTAAAAATTGATTATGTGATTAAAAAAAAAATATATATAAAAAAGCCATCCACAGTACTTGATGCCAGTATTATTATACTATTTTGTGTACTTCTGGGTCCTCATTTAGGCCTCCTGGAGCGAGACTACCAAGGGTAAAGATCCAGAAGGCTTCTCTTTTGCAAAGCCTCTGGTATCTTCTTCCTGTATCCAGCTCCCTTCCAATCGACTCAATCCCAAATACTTTCATGCCTGCGGGGTCCCCTTGGTGGACTTCTACAAAGTGTCTAGGGACTGGGTATTTGTCTCTTAAGTTTATAATACCGCATTTATGTTCACCAATTCTAACTCGCATTGGGCGTTGTGTGCGGCCTACGTATAGACGCCCACAAGGACATACTATACCGTATACCACATACTCTGTTCCCCAGTTGATAAATTGCTTAATTGGGTGGATTCTTCCGTCTCTCCCTACTACCGTTTTTTTCCTATGCCACATGTACATGCATGTGCCACAGTTCTTGATACCGCATCTATAGCAACCTTTTTGGTCAAAAACTGTTGCCCAGCTATTGGTCGGTTTGTTGGTACATGTTTTTACCCTGCTTGGGGCTATCAGGCTCCTAAGATCTTGGGGTTTCCGGAAAACTATATTAGGGTGATCGGGGAGTGTCTTACCCAAAACAGGGTCATGCTTCAGAATATTCCAATTCTTTTTGATAACACTCTGGATTTCAAACGCTTTGCTTGTTTATTGGGTAGAGAAGCAGGCCTGTTGAATATCAGGGGTAGTCTGGTGTCGGGATTTTGTGTTGTTCGAATCACTACTAGGTGGATCGTCATAGAGAGCCAGATACTTAGAAAAGGCTGATTCTATATGGTTGGCTTCATAGCCTTTCTCACTGAACTTCTGCATAAGAAGTTTGCTCTGTTCTAAATAATCCTCTTTCTTGGTACACGTCCTTCTGAGGCGGCAAAATTGGCCAAAGGGGACATTCTGTATCCACCTGGGGTGGTGGTTACTTTTAGCGTGTAAGTATGAATTGCCCCCGCTGGGTTTAAAATGAGTTTTGGAAAAGATGTTACCTTCTTGGTCACTCTGTAGTTCCAAATCCAGAAAGACTAAACATTTCTCATCTAGAACATGAGTGAATTCTATTCCAAATGGGTTGTTTTTGCAATGTTCTAGAAAACTCTGGAGACTTTGATCCGACCCATCCCAGATGATCAAGATGTCATCGATGTATCTTGCATATAGGACCAGGTTTGCCCCAAAGGGATTATTCTTCCATATGAAGTGTTCTTCCCAGAATCCCATAAAAATATTCGCATAGCTAGGGGCAAACCTGGCTCCCATAGCTGTGCCTTTTATTTGCAAATAATGATCACCTAAGAAGGAAAAGTAGTTGTGTGTGAGGGAGAATTCCACACAATCCAATAGGAATTTGGCCTGCCGAGGATTCATCCTGTCATCCTTTAGTAAAAAATGGTTAATGGCTCTTAAGCCAAATGTATGGTTTATTGATGTATATAATGAAGCTACATCCAAAGAAAGCCATCTATAGCCAGGTAGCCATTTGTAGTTTGACAGTATCTCCAGCACATGGCCAGAATCTTTGACAAAGGATGGCAACTCGACCACTATATCTTGCAGAAAGTGGTCAATATAGCACCCCAAGTTACTAGAGAGGCTGTCAATCCCAGATATTATAGGTCTACCTGGAGGATTTAGAAGACTTTTATGTACCTTCGGTATGCGATAGAAATGCGGGGTGGCGGCATGTCTATTGTATAAAAAAAGGTACTCATTTTTAGTGAGGACCTCTTTGGATAAAGCATCATCTAGAAGTATTTTGAGCTCCTTAGTGTATTCCAGAGTGGGATCTCTTTTTAATACAGCATATGTTTGGGTATCACCCAGGAGTCTTCTTGCCTCAGATAAATATTCGTCTCTATTTTGAATGACTAGACTCCCACCTTTATCGGCCTTTCGGATGATTATATCCTTATTTTGTTTGAGGGCATCTATAGGTACAGCATTTTTGTCTATATTCATATTGGTATTCATAGGTTTATCAAACTTTGTTTTAAACGTATTAAAAACCGTATCATAAAAGGTGGAGATGAATCTCCCTTTGGCCCAATGGGGAAAGAAGGAGGATTTTAGTCTGAAAGAGGTATGGACAATAGCACTTTCACATGGGGGGGCAAATTTAGGTTCAAAAATTGTTTGTCCTTCAAATTGTGCTTCTTGGTAGAGCTCTTCGAGAATGTTAAGTATGGAGTCTTCTTCCATACTGGTATCGGATGGTAATGGCTCTTCCGACTCTACTCTTACATTATCCGTGCTATTCTCATTCTTAGCTTCTTTTAATGTGTAGTATCTTTGTATAGTAAGCTTGCGTATATATTTATTTAGATCTATAAATAGTTCAAACAAGTTTGGTACACTAGGTGGGGCAAAATTAAGGCCCTTCCTAAGGAGGTCTAGTTCAGTTTCAGAAAAAACAGAGCTAGAAAGATTATAGATCTTAATAGTAGAATGAGCGGTTTCTACAGTCTGCCTCTTTTTGTATCTCTCTCCTCCTCTTTTCCCTCTTCGTGTTCTTCTTCTCTTTTCCTTGTTTTCTTCCCCGTGGACAGTATATGTGATAGAGGATCCGGTAGAAAGTTTGTTGCAGACCCCCCCAGGGTTGCAACTGCTTGCTCTAAAAAAACCAAAGGGGGTGTAATGTCTGATATGCTTGTACTATTGGCTTCTAGATCGCCAAGAGTGGAAAACGGATTATACGTGGGAATGTCCTTTAGCAATTGACTGTCAATATCGGAGACAACATTTGCATTCTCAGGTAAACTGCCTGGGGTGCAAGTGACGAGTAGAGGTAAAGTACTCCTCCCGTTGGCTGATGGTATGGTGGATGTTTCTCTTTCTAACTGTGGGTTTTCACTAACATTAGTGATGGTCATATTTATGGGGTCTCTTGTCATTGGAGGATTCTCTGCTAGTGGTTCTCCAGGTAGATTGGCCTTAGTATCCATAGTATTATTCTTTTTACTGTTACATACAAATGGTCTATTCATAGTAGTTGTAGCTACTCGATTAGGTTTAGTAAAGTTGGAATTTTGTTGGTTTTTAGTATTAGAGTATTGTTGATAATGGGGTCTATTGTGTGGATGGCCTTCCCCTGAAGTTGTCTGATTCACAGGGGGATCTTTTTTGTGGTTAGTTTTAGTTTTATTGCTTGTTCTGTTCTTATTTGATTTTGCTTTAATATTGTGGTTTCTTGGTGTTTCTTTTTGATGTTTTCCCTGAAACTGTGTATCATATGTGTTATGTCCTGACAATTGTTCGTTTGTCATACCATTTCTATTTTTACTTCTATTTCCATTTCTATTATTACTTTCCCTATTGTTGGACCTTTTCCAATTAAATTCCCGATCATTTAAATAATCCAATCTATCTCGTTCGAACTTGCCCGATTTTTTACTTATGAGATTAGTCTCATAGTCTGTTATCTGTTTGTTCACTTTCTGGTCCCAACTTTCGAAGGAACTGACGTCAGAGAAAGTGGATAATTCCTCTTGAAGGGTATGTAAGTCTGCCCGAATCGCAGAGAGATTGCGTTCTCTTTGGGTGATAATAAATTGTAACCATTTCTGATTGTACTCGCGCAGACTTAGAATCCACTTTTCTCTGAGGTCTAGGTCTAAAAATGTACATATTTTTGTGATTCTTAAACCTCTGGGTATTCTTTTGAATTCTAGGTATTTCTGCAGAAGTAGTATATCCCACCACTGCAGCATCTCTCTTTCTAGTAAATCTTTTAGTCTGTGAAACAATGATATCATTATATCTTCCCTGGCTGGAGTCTGTTTCCCAGTGGCTTCCTCTGTGATTTCTTCATTCATAGTCATTTCTAATTCAAAGGTGTTTATACTGTTTGAAAAACCCTTTGCTAAAGAAGATCTTCTTAATTGTCTTTCTTCTATTGATTTGACCTTCGCCATTTGTAAAATATATGTAGCCTTGACCAATGGGGTCGTTGAAGCTTGCGCACCTTGCTGCTAGAGTTCCCAGAAATTGTGTAAAAAGACGAAGAAAAATTACTCTTGCGCACTGGTGTGTTGGCTAAAAAAAGTCCCAAAAGTTCAAGAAGGACTATGGATTTAGGCTTTGCTGCTCTCAGAGGATGGGATTGTCCTAGTGTTGAAAGAAAAGAAGAAAAAAGAGAGCGCACCAGCCTAGTGCATTATCCTTGACAGGTTTATTTAATTAAAAACAAGATAAAAACTACTCACAAAAGTCGAAGATAAAATCGCATAGCAATCGCACAGAGGCAATTAATCCAGTGGTAGCAGTTTACCAGGTCCCAGGAAGGAGGCATACGGACTGCTACTGGCTAACGCGTTTCGAAGGTTACCCTTCTTCGTCAGAGCCTTAGTAGTGTTGATCTCATGCTGGCTTTTTATACACATGTCAAACTGAAACAGACTGATCAGGTTGGTGCCAGGGCTCCTCCCCTAATTGATGGGCGGTCCTCTAGGGGGGTGAGTCTTGGCTTGGTTAACATTATTAAAGGGCCATACCATATTGATTTGTTAATTTGTTAGTTGGTTGGTTCGCTTCTATTTCCATTAATTGTTGTCGCTAGTGAAGTTTATCTAACCCATAGTAAGTGAGCTAAAAGGGCCATATCAATAGTTAACCATAGACAATCTGCTCATCTACCCTCACATCCATAAATATAAATCACATAAATGATAGAGAGCAATGTGCAGTGTTCAGGGGATTAGAAGTATGAAATAGGGATGTACCTTATTGTCTATGGATCCGATGGCATCTCTTCTGCTTGAGTGTGTTTATCTCTGCAGGGGCTGTGTCTTTGTGGGCTTCCATTGCTGACACGTTCGCTCCTATGCCCCGTGGGACCGGGTGGAACGCACGCCGCCGATTTACTTCCGGTTTGCGGTCCATAGGGCGGAAGTGCGGTCGTGATGTCACATCCCGTGCGCCTTTCGGCGCCTGGGATGTGACTCAATATGGTAAACAGTGGCCTCCATCTTGCCGTAGGCGCAGATAGAGGTCAAAGTCAGACAGATCTCGTCTGACTTCAGGTTAGATGGAGAAGGGCTGATTAAATGAATGTATACCTACAATAAATAAAAAATAAAAAATAAAAAATAGTAAGCGATAGTATGTAATGATAATAGGGAAATACAAAGGGGACCAGGGGAGGGGAGTGATGAGAAGGTCTGATCTGGAACAGTAGCTAAAGGTGGCAATGCTCAGAACATGTGTATTCAGAAGCCAGCAGGAGACACACTAACATTTGTATTAAAAAGTAGTAAAATACATACAGTATACCTTCTATAGAAAATATATATATATATCCACATATATAGAAAGTAAAAACCTTATACACATCCATCGCATATCCATATGTGTGCATACGGTGATTATTTAAAAAACAATATTGTTAAAATTAAATCCGTATATAAGTACAACGATCTGTGTACTTTGACTATATAATATAAAAAGAGAGGGGGGAAAAAAGGGAGGGGGAGGGGGGAGGGGAAAAGGAGGGTTTTTGTTGTTGTCACCTCATATAAACATTCATATAGTGGTTTTGTACATTATAGCAAATAGCCCAGAGGTTATTTAGTATACATCGGTGAACGAGATCTTACAAGAATAATAAAAATGTATAAAAATAAAAATGAAAATGAAAATAAAAATACAAATAAGAACACACTAATAAAGCCTATGTTGTTATGTAGAAGCAAAAATTAGAACAAATACAAACATTATTATTATTATAAAAAGTAAAAATAAAAATAAATGAGTAAAAAATAATAATAATTGTAAGAAATAATAAAAAAATAATAATAATAAAAAATAAATGACAGTGCTGATGGAAATTATATTGAATATATTGGATTGGATATGATATTGGATATTAATGAAAAATGGAGATAACCCACACTCGGGAAGATAAAGGGTCGATCGATAAGAATGAATGTTAATATAGTATATATAATATACTATATTGTATTATATTGGATTAGATAGAGTCACTGCCTATAGACCACATACACATACAGCCCATAGATATATGCGTATGTACACGGGTGTACACATATATAACACCCCATGAAGGGCCCATATATGCTGTAATCTAGTCATAGGTTACATGTATATTTTTATTGTCATTCTTATTCTCATTTATTTTCATTGCCGTCTCCGTTGTCACTTATATTTAGAATACAGGATCTAAAAGGATATCTTGGACAATGAACATGTAGTAATGGTACCTTAAAATCTCTACGGGAAAAGTGATATATAGGGCCAGATGATCAATTGGATACACATACAGTAGAGCAAAAATTAAATAATCAATTAGTAAATTGGTGAATATCAAAAAATTAAAAATTGATTATGTGATTAAAAAAAAAATATATATAAAAAAGCCATCCACAGTACTTGATGCCAGTATTATTATACTATTTTGTGTACTTCTGGGTCCTCATTTAGGCCTCCTGGAGCGAGACTACCAAGGGTAAAGATCCAGAAGGCTTCTCTTTTGCAAAGCCTCTGGTATCTTCTTCCTGTATCCAGCTCCCTTCCAATCGACTCAATCCCAAATACTTTCATGCCTGCGGGGTCCCCTTGGTGGACTTCTACAAAGTGTCTAGGGACTGGGTATTTGTCTCTTAAGTTTATAATACCGCATTTATGTTCACCAATTCTAACTCGCATTGGGCGTTGTGTGCGGCCTACGTATAGACGCCCACAAGGACATACTATACCGTATACCACATACTCTGTTCCCCAGTTGATAAATTGCTTAATTGGGTGGATTCTTCCGTCTCTCCCTACTACCGTTTTTTTCCTATGCCACATGTACATGCATGTGCCACAGTTCTTGATACCGCATCTATAGCAACCTTTTTGGTCAAAAACTGTTGCCCAGCTATTGGTCGGTTTGTTGGTACATGTTTTTACCCTGCTTGGGGCTATCAGGCTCCTAAGATCTTGGGGTTTCCGGAAAACTATATTAGGGTGATCGGGGAGTGTCTTACCCAAAACAGGGTCATGCTTCAGAATATTCCAATTCTTTTTGATAACACTCTGGATTTCAAACGCTTTGCTTGTTTATTGGGTAGAGAAGCAGGCCTGTTGAATATCAGGGGTAGTCTGGTGTCGGGATTTTGTGTTGTTCGAATCACTACTAGGTGGATCGTCATAGAGAGCCAGATACTTAGAAAAGGCTGATTCTATATGGTTGGCTTCATAGCCTTTCTCACTGAACTTCTGCATAAGAAGTTTGCTCTGTTCTAAATAATCCTCTTTCTTGGTACACGTCCTTCTGAGGCGGCAAAATTGGCCAAAGGGGACATTCTGTATCCACCTGGGGTGGTGGTTACTTTTAGCGTGTAAGTATGAATTGCCCCCGCTGGGTTTAAAATGAGTTTTGGAAAAGATGTTACCTTCTTGGTCACTCTGTAGTTCCAAATCCAGAAAGACTAAACATTTCTCATCTAGAACATGAGTGAATTCTATTCCAAATGGGTTGTTTTTGCAATGTTCTAGAAAACTCTGGAGACTTTGATCCGACCCATCCCAGATGATCAAGATGTCATCGATGTATCTTGCATATAGGACCAGGTTTGCCCCAAAGGGATTATTCTTCCATATGAAGTGTTCTTCCCAGAATCCCATAAAAATATTCGCATAGCTAGGGGCAAACCTGGCTCCCATAGCTGTGCCTTTTATTTGCAAATAATGATCACCTAAGAAGGAAAAGTAGTTGTGTGTGAGGGAGAATTCCACACAATCCAATAGGAATTTGGCCTGCCGAGGATTCATCCTGTCATCCTTTAGTAAAAAATGGTTAATGGCTCTTAAGCCAAATGTATGGTTTATTGATGTATATAATGAAGCTACATCCAAAGAAAGCCATCTATAGCCAGGTAGCCATTTGTAGTTTGACAGTATCTCCAGCACATGGCCAGAATCTTTGACAAAGGATGGCAACTCGACCACTATATCTTGCAGAAAGTGGTCAATATAGCACCCCAAGTTACTAGAGAGGCTGTCAATCCCAGATATTATAGGTCTACCTGGAGGATTTAGAAGACTTTTATGTACCTTCGGTATGCGATAGAAATGCGGGGTGGCGGCATGTCTATTGTATAAAAAAAGGTACTCATTTTTAGTGAGGACCTCTTTGGATAAAGCATCATCTAGAAGTATTTTGAGCTCCTTAGTGTATTCCAGAGTGGGATCTCTTTTTAATACAGCATATGTTTGGGTATCACCCAGGAGTCTTCTTGCCTCAGATAAATATTCGTCTCTATTTTGAATGACTAGACTCCCACCTTTATCGGCCTTTCGGATGATTATATCCTTATTTTGTTTGAGGGCATCTATAGGTACAGCATTTTTGTCTATATTCATATTGGTATTCATAGGTTTATCAAACTTTGTTTTAAACGTATTAAAAACCGTATCATAAAAGGTGGAGATGAATCTCCCTTTGGCCCAATGGGGAAAGAAGGAGGATTTTAGTCTGAAAGAGGTATGGACAATAGCACTTTCACATGGGGGGGCAAATTTAGGTTCAAAAATTGTTTGTCCTTCAAATTGTGCTTCTTGGTAGAGCTCTTCGAGAATGTTAAGTATGGAGTCTTCTTCCATACTGGTATCGGATGGTAATGGCTCTTCCGACTCTACTCTTACATTATCCGTGCTATTCTCATTCTTAGCTTCTTTTAATGTGTAGTATCTTTGTATAGTAAGCTTGCGTATATATTTATTTAGATCTATAAATAGTTCAAACAAGTTTGGTACACTAGGTGGGGCAAAATTAAGGCCCTTCCTAAGGAGGTCTAGTTCAGTTTCAGAAAAAACAGAGCTAGAAAGATTATAGATCTTAATAGTAGAATGAGCGGTTTCTACAGTCTGCCTCTTTTTGTATCTCTCTCCTCCTCTTTTCCCTCTTCGTGTTCTTCTTCTCTTTTCCTTGTTTTCTTCCCCGTGGACAGTATATGTGATAGAGGATCCGGTAGAAAGTTTGTTGCAGACCCCCCCAGGGTTGCAACTGCTTGCTCTAAAAAAACCAAAGGGGGTGTAATGTCTGATATGCTTGTACTATTGGCTTCTAGATCGCCAAGAGTGGAAAACGGATTATACGTGGGAATGTCCTTTAGCAATTGACTGTCAATATCGGAGACAACATTTGCATTCTCAGGTAAACTGCCTGGGGTGCAAGTGACGAGTAGAGGTAAAGTACTCCTCCCGTTGGCTGATGGTATGGTGGATGTTTCTCTTTCTAACTGTGGGTTTTCACTAACATTAGTGATGGTCATATTTATGGGGTCTCTTGTCATTGGAGGATTCTCTGCTAGTGGTTCTCCAGGTAGATTGGCCTTAGTATCCATAGTATTATTCTTTTTACTGTTACATACAAATGGTCTATTCATAGTAGTTGTAGCTACTCGATTAGGTTTAGTAAAGTTGGAATTTTGTTGGTTTTTAGTATTAGAGTATTGTTGATAATGGGGTCTATTGTGTGGATGGCCTTCCCCTGAAGTTGTCTGATTCACAGGGGGATCTTTTTTGTGGTTAGTTTTAGTTTTATTGCTTGTTCTGTTCTTATTTGATTTTGCTTTAATATTGTGGTTTCTTGGTGTTTCTTTTTGATGTTTTCCCTGAAACTGTGTATCATATGTGTTATGTCCTGACAATTGTTCGTTTGTCATACCATTTCTATTTTTACTTCTATTTCCATTTCTATTATTACTTTCCCTATTGTTGGACCTTTTCCAATTAAATTCCCGATCATTTAAATAATCCAATCTATCTCGTTCGAACTTGCCCGATTTTTTACTTATGAGATTAGTCTCATAGTCTGTTATCTGTTTGTTCACTTTCTGGTCTCAACTTTCGAAGGAACTGACGTCAGAGAAAGTGGATAATTCCTCTTGAAGGGTATGTAAGTCTGCCCGAATCGCAGAGAGATTGCGTTCTCTTTGGGTGATAATAAATTGTAACCATTTCTGATTGTACTCGCGCAGACTTAGAATCCACTTTTCTCTGAGGTCTAGGTCTAAAAATGTACATATTTTTGTGATTCTTAAACCTCTGGGTATTCTTTTGAATTCTAGGTATTTCTGCAGAAGTAGTATATCCCACCACTGCAGCATCTCTCTTTCTAGTAAATCTTTTAGTCTGTGAAACAATGATATCATTATATCTTCCCTGGCTGGAGTCTGTTTCCCAGTGGCTTCCTCTGTGATTTCTTCATTCATAGTCATTTCTAATTCAAAGGTGTTTATACTGTTTGAAAAACCCTTTGCTAAAGAAGATCTTCTTAATTGTCTTTCTTCTATTGATTTGACCTTCGCCATTTGTAAAATATATGTAGCCTTGACCAATGGGGTCGTTGAAGCTTGCGCACCTTGCTGCTAGAGTTCCCAGAAATTGTGTAAAAAGACGAAGAAAAATTACTCTTGCGCACTGGTGTGTTGGCTAAAAAAAGTCCCAAAAGTTCAAGAAGGACTATGGATTTAGGCTTTGCTGCTCTCAGAGGATGGGATTGTCCTAGTGTTGAAAGAAAAGAAGAAAAAAGAGAGCGCACCAGCCTAGTGCATTATCCTTGACAGGTTTATTTAATTAAAAACAAGATAAAAACTACTCACAAAAGTCGAAGATAAAATCGCATAGCAATCGCACAGAGGCAATTAATCCAGTGGTAGCAGTTTACCAGGTCCCAGGAAGGAGGCATACGGACTGCTACTGGCTAACGCGTTTCGAAGGTTACCCTTCTTCGTCAGAGCCTTAGTAGTGTTGATCTCATGCTGGCTTTTTATACACATGTCAAACTGAAACAGACTGATCAGGTTGGTGCCAGGGCTCCTCCCCTAATTGATGGGCGGTCCTCTAGGGGGGTGAGTCTTGGCTTGGTTAACATTATTAAAGGGCCATACCATATTGATTTGTTAATTTGTTAGTTGGTTGGTTCGCTTCTATTTCCATTAATTGTTGTCGCTAGTGAAGTTTATCTAACCCATAGTAAGTGAGCTAAAAGGGCCATATCAATAGTTAACCATAGACAATCTGCTCATCTACCCTCACATCCATAAATATAAATCACATAAATGATAGAGAGCAATGTGCAGTGTTCAGGGGATTAGAAGTATGAAATAGGGATGTACCTTATTGTCTATGGATCCGATGGCATCTCTTCTGCTTGAGTGTGTTTATCTCTGCAGGGGCTGTGTCTTTGTGGGCTTCCATTGCTGACACGTTCGCTCCTATGCCCCGTGGGACCGGGTGGAACGCACGCCGCCGATTTACTTCCGGTTTGCGGTCCATAGGGCGGAAGTGCGGTCGTGATGTCACATCCCGTGCGCCTTTCGGCGCCTGGGATGTGACTCAATATGGTAAACAGTGGCCTCCATCTTGCCGTAGGCGCAGATAGAGGTCAAAGTCAGACAGATCTCGTCTGACTTCAGGTTAGATGGAGAAGGGCTGATTAAATGAATGTATACCTACAATAAATAAAAAAAAAAAAAAAAAATAGTAAGCGATAGTATGTAATGATAATAGGGAAATACAAAGGGGACCAGGGGAGGGGAGTGATGAGAAGGTCTGATCTGGAACAGTAGCTAAAGGTGGCAATGCTCAGAACATGTGTATTCAGAAGCCAGCAGGAGACACACTAACATTTGTATTAAAGTAGTAAAATACATACAGTATACCTTCTATAGAAAATATATATATATATCCACATATATAGAAAGTAAAAACCTTATACACATCCATCGCATATCCATATGTGTGCATACGGTGATTATTTAAAAAACAATATTGTTAAAATTAAATCCGTATATAAGTACAACGATCTGTGTACTTTGACTATATAATATAAAAAGAGAGGGGGGGAAAAAGGGAGGGGGAGGGGGGGAGGGGGGAGGGGAAAAGGAGGGTTTTTGTTGTTGTCACCTCATATAAACATTCATATAGTGGTTTTGTACATTATAGCAAATAGCCCAGAGGTTATTTAGTATACATCAGTGAACGAGATCTTACAAGAATAATAAAAATGTATAAAAATAAAAATGAAAATGAAAATAAAAATACAAATAAGAACACACTAATAAAGCCTATGTTGTTATGTAGAAGCAAAAATTAGAACAAATACAAACATTATTATTATTATAAAAAGTAAAAATAAAAATAAATGAGTAAAAAATAATAATAATTGTAAGAAATAATAAAAAAATAATAATAATAAAAAATAAATGACAGTGCTGATGGAAATTATATTGAATATATTGGATTGGATATGATATTGGATATTAATGAAAAATGGAGATAACCCACACTCGGGAAGATAAAGGGTCGATCGATAAGAATGAATGTTAATATAGTATATATAATATACTATATTGTATTATATTGGATTAGATAGAGTCACTGCCTATAGACCACATACACATACAGCCCATAGATATATGCGTATGTACACGGGTGTACACATATATAACACCCCATGAAGGGCCCATATATGCTGTAATCTAGTCATAGGTTACATGTATATTTTTATTGTCATTCTTATTCTCATTTATTTTCATTGCCGTCTCCGTTGTCACTTATATTTAGAATACAGGATCTAAAAGGATATCTTGGACAATGAACATGTAGTAATGGTACCTTAAAATCTCTACGGGAAAAGTGATATATAGGGCCAGATGATCTGTTGGATACACATACAGTAGAGCAAAAATTAAATAATCAATTAGTAAATTGGTGAATATCAAAAAATTAAAAATTGATTATGTGATTAAAAAAAAAATATATATAAAAAAGCCATCCACAGTACTTGATGCCAGTATTATTATACTATTTTGTGTACTTCTGGGTCCTCATTTAGGCCTCCTGGAGCGAGACTACCAAGGGTAAAGATCCAGAAGGCTTCTCTTTTGCAAAGCCTCTGGTATCTTCTTCCTGTATCCAACTCCCTTCCAATCGACTCAATCCCAAATACTTTCATGCCTGCGGGGTCCCCTTGGTGGACTTCTACAAAGTGTCTAGGGACTGGGTATTTGTCTCTTAAGTTTATAATACCGCATTTATGTTCACCCATTCTAACTCGCATTGGGCGTTGTGTGCGGCCTACGTATAGACGCCCACAAGGACATACTATACCGTATACCACATACTCTGTTCCGCAGTTGATAAATTGCTTAATTATGTGATTTATATTTATGGATGTGAGGGTAGATGAGCAGATTGTCTATGGTTAACTATTGATATGGCCCTTTTAGCTCTCTTACTATGGGTTAGATAAACTTCACTAGCGACAACAATTAATGGAAATAGAAGCGAACCAACCAACTAACAAATTAACAAATCAATATGGTATGGCCCTTTAATAATGTTAACCAAGCCAAGACTCACCCCCCTAGAGGACCGCCCATCAATTAGGGGAGGAGCCCTGGCACCAACCTGATCAGTCTGTTTCAGTTTGACATGTGTATAAAAAGCCAGCATGAGATCAACACTACTAAGGCTCTGACGAAGAAGGGTAACCTTCGAAACGCGTTAGCCAGTAGCAGTCCGTATGCCTCCTTCCTGGGACCTGGTAAACTACTACCACTGGATTAATTGCCTCTGTGCGATTGCTATGCGATTTTATCTTCGACTTTTGTGAGTAGTTTTTATCTTGTTTTTAATTAAATAAACCTGTCAAGGATAATGCACTAGGCTGGTGCGCTCTCTTTTTTCTTCTTTTCTTGCATACTGTGCAAGCTCTGGCCAGTGATCCATCCTCAAGATGCAGTAACCCAGAGGATTTTCGGTGGGAAAGGTGTCCAAGTCAGATCTTGCCCCTAGGTATTCCTGCACCATGTAAAACAGACGCTGGCGACGGTTGCTGGAACCGATCATACCTTGGGGCTGCGGACTAAAAAATTGTCTGAACGCATCGGTCAGACGGCCATCTTCTCCACCGCTCCTTCTTTGACTGACCGAAGCCTCAGCAACAAGTTGTCCAGAAACAGGAGTTTGTAACCTCCCAGTCTCTGGGAACGCGTTGCACAGACCTTTCTGCAAGGCCTCCCGAAGATGTTTCATCCTCTGCTCCCTCTGCGACGGCAAGATTACCCTTGTAACGTGGATCAAGGAGGGTTGCCAGCCAGTATTGGTCCTTCTCCTTGATACCAGGAATACAAGGATCCTTCCGCAGGCTTTGCAGGATCAGGGAGGCCATGCAGCGTAGGTTTGCTGAGGCATTCGGTCCGGAGTCCTCTGGGTCACTAAGGACGACATGATTAGCAGCCACCTTCTCCCAGCCACGTACAAGTCCATGCATTTCTTGGGACTCTAAATGATCCCTTAAAGACTGCTGCTGATGCTGAGTGCCAGGCTCCACCTCAATACTGACACAATCCTCCTGCTCGTCCTCTTTCTGTGTGATCGGGGGGCACACAGGAACACTGTCTGGATAAAGGGGGCCTTGAGAGCTAAGGAAGTCCTCCTCTTCCTGCCTCTGTTCTGCCTCAAGTGCCCTGTCCATTATTCCATGCAGCGTGTGCTCCAACAGGTGGACAAGGGGGACAGTGTCAATGATGCATGCACTCTCACTGCTCACCATCCTCGTGGCCTCCTCAAATGGTGACAGGACAGTGCATGTATCCCTGATCATGGCCCACTGGCGTGGGGAAAAAAAACAAGCTCCCCTGACCCTGTCCTGGTGCCATAGTCACATAGTCATGCAGCCACTGCAGCATGGCCAACGTTGAGTTCCACCTGGTGGGCATGTCACAGGTTAGGCGGTTCTTGGGCAGGTTAAATTCCTTTTGGAGGTCTGCCAGCCGAGCACTGGCATTATATGACCGGCGAAAATGCACACAGACTTTCCTGGCCTGCCTCAGGACATCCTGTAAGCCCGGGTACCTGCCCAAGAACCTCTGCCCCACCAAGTTTAGGATGTGAGCCAAACAGGGCACATGGGTCAGTTGCCCCTGTCGGAGGGTGGAGAGGAGGTTGGTGCCATTGTTGCAAACCACCATTCCTGCCTTAAGTTGGTGTGGCGTCAACCACCTCTGAACCTGCCCCTGCAGAGCTGACAGAACCTCTGCCCCAGTGTGGCTCCTGTCCCCCAAGCACACCAGCTCAAGCACTGCATGGCATATTTTGGCCTGCGTACTTGCGTAGCCCCTTGAACGGCTACAGAGCACCGCTGGTTCCTAGGACAAAGCACAGGAAGAGGCCATGGAGGAAGAAGAAGAGGAGGGGGTGGATGAGAGAGATGTGTCACAATCATTAGTAGTGGCATTTTGGAGGCGTGGTGGCGGAACAACCTCCAACACTACTGCACCTTGTCCTGCATCCTTCCCAGCTGCCAGGAGAGTGACCCAATGCACCGTGAAACTTAGGTAACATCCCTGTCCATGGCTGCTGGACCATGAGTCAGCGGTAATATGCACCTTACCGCTGACCGCCGTGTCCAGCGAGGCCAAGACTTTACCTTCCACATGCCGGTAGAGAGCCGGAATTGCCTTCCATGAGAAAAAGTGGCGTTTGGGTACCTGCCACTGAGGAACCGCACATTCCACAAACTCACGGAAGGGGGCAGAGTCTACCAACTGAAAAGGTAGCAGTGGAAGTGCTAGCAATTTTGCCAAGCTAGCATTCAACCGCTGTGCATGTGGATGGCTGGGAACAAACTTCTATTGGCGATGCAGCAGCTGGGGCAGGGAAATTTGCCTGGTACAATCTGACGTCAGTGTACCGAAAGCAGATTGCCCACAAGTACTTGGCTGTGACACACCTAATTCTACACCTTCATTCCTCTCAGTGCAGGCCTCTAGTGGGATTGGAGATCTCAGCTGATGAGGAGCAAGGAGAGGTCCTCTTTGTTCTTTGGTGTGGCTCTTTTGGATACGCTTGCCAACGAACTGCATGGCAGGTCAACATATGTCTGGTCAAGCGGGAGATGTTTTGGCCAAGCGAGATACGCTTGAGACATATGTTGCAAATAGCAGCGGTGCGATCTGATGCACTTGTCTCAAAAAAGGCCCACACCAAAGAACTTTTGGAATAACGCGCAGAGACAGCAGCACCCTGCACATGCGGAGCTTTGCCGTGTGATGCAGTCAGTGTGCTGCCCTTAGGCTGGCCCCTGGAGAGCATCCTGCCTCATTGGTGATGTGCCTCCTTCTCCTCCTCCTCCTCTCTCCTATCAGGCACCCACGTTGAGTCAGTGACCTCATCATCCCCTCCCTCCTCATCACTGGAGCAAACCTGGCAGTATGCTGCAGCAGGGGGAGCATGACTGCCAGATTGCTGTCCTTCTTGGGAACCCCCTCTGTCTGTGCTCATGTTACTGCCTTCATCTAGCTCAGTATCATCATCAGAGCCTTCTAAACGCTGGGCATCCTCCTGGAGCATGTACCCAACACTGTGGTCAAACAGTTCGATGGACTCCTCAGGAGGACATGGTGGGGCTATCGAAGGAGTCACTGATGCCATTAACCAGAGGGAAGAGTCCGCATTGGCAGCTGCTTTGCCAGACAAAGTACCCTGAGCATGAGTGAGGGAGGATGAGGTGGATGAGGACGGCTTGGTCAAGACCAAGTCTTCCACATGTTGAGGCTCAACATGGCCAGCTGCCGGAAAAAAGGCCAAGCATGTCCCATGGCCACGTGCTGATGAGGATGCACAGTCTCCACGACCAGCAACTTTGCCTCTAGACACAGAGCCTGCTTGCCCTCTTTTATTGGCTTGTGACTGTCTGCCTCTCCTTGTTGGGCTTCCAGACATACTAATGGCCTGTAGCTGCATTGAGCTGGGATATATATATATATATACTGATACTGCAGCTAGAAAACTCAACTGCCTGCCTACAGTATGAGAACACCACCAACCTTCTACAGGTAGCTTTAGCTGAACACTGTGCAGAGGTCGCACTACACTAACGTGTAAATAGTTTACCTGCCTGCGGTAGTGATAGGATCAGGAAAGCACCACCAACCTTCTACAGGTAGTTTTAGCTAAACACTGCAGAGGTCGCACTAAACGAACTTGTAAATAATTTAGCTGCCTGTGGTAGTGATAGGATCAGGAAAACACCAACAACCTTCTACAGGTAGCTTTAGCTGAACACTGTGCAGAGGTTGCACTACACTAACGTGTAAATACTTTAGCTGCCTGCGGTAGTGATAGGATCAGGAAAACACCACCAACCGTCTACAGGTAGCTTTAGCTGAACACTGTGCAGAGGTCCCACTACACTAACTTGTAGCTTTAGCTGAACACTGTGCAGAGGTCGCACTACACTAACTTGTAGCTTTAGCTGAACACTGTGAGGAGGACACACTACACTAACTTGTAGCTTTAGCTAAACACTGTGCAGAGGTCACACTAAACTAACCTGTAGCTTTATCTGAACACTGTGAGGAGGACGCCCTACACTAACTTGTAGCTTTAGCTGAACACTGTGAGGAGGAAGCACTACACTAACTTGTAGCTTTAGCTGAACACTGTGAGGAGGAAGCACTACACTAACTTGTAGCTTTAGCTGAACACTGTGAGGAGGAAGCACTAGACTAACTTGTAGCTTTAGCTGAACACTGTTCAGAGCACGCACTACACTGACTTGTAGCTTTAGCTGAACACTGTGCAGAGGTTGCATTAAACTAACTTGTAGCTTTAGCTGAACACTGTGCAGAGGTCGCACTACACTAACGTGTAAATACTTTAGCTGCCTGCGGTAGTGATAGGATCAGGAAAACACCACCAACCTTCTACAGGTAGCTTTAGCTGAACACTGTGCAGAGGTCGCACTACACTAATGTGTAAATACTTTAGCTGCCTGCGGTAGTGATAAGATCAGGAAAACACCACCAACCTTCTACAGGTAGCTTTAGCTGAACACTGTGCAGAGGTCGCACTACACTAACTTGTAGCTTTAGTTGAACACTGTGAGGAGGACGCACTACACTAACTTGTAGCTTTAGATGAACACTGTTCAGATGACGCACTACACTAACTTGTAGCTTTAGTTGAACACTGTGAGGAGGACGCACTACACTAACTTGTAGCTTTAGATGAACACTGTTCAGAGGACGCACTACACTAACTTGTAGCTTTAGCTGAACACTGTGCAGAGGTCGCACTACACTAACTTGTAGTTTTAGCTGAACACTGTGAGGAGGACACACTACACTAACTTGTAGCTTTAGCTGAACACTGTGCAGAGGTCACACTACACTAACTTGTAGCTTTAGCTGAACACTGTTCAGAGGACACACTACACTAACTTGTAGCTTTAGATGAACATTGTTCAGAGGATGCACTACACTAACTTGTAGCTTTAGCTGAACACTGTGAGGAGGACGCACTACACTAACTTGTAGCTTTAGATGAACACTGTTCAGAGAATGCACTACACTAACTTGTAGCTTTAGTTGAACACTGTGAGGAGGACGCACTACACTAACTTGTAGCTTTAGATGAACACTGTTCAGAGGACGCACTACACTAACTTGTAGCTTTAGCTGAACACTGTGCATAGGTCGTACTACACTAACTTGTAGCTTTAGCTGAACACTGTGAGGAGGACACAATACACTAACTTGTAGCTTTAGCTGAACACTGTGCAGAGGATGCACTACACTAACTTGTAGCTTTAGCTGAACACTGTGCAGATGTCGCACTACACTAACTTGTAGCTTTAGCTGAACACTGTGAGGAGGACACACTACACTAACTTGTAGCTTTAGATGAACACTGTTCAGAGGACGCACTACACTAACTTGTAGCCTTAGCTGAACACTGTGCAGAGGTCGCACTACACTAAGTTGCAGTTTTAGCTGAACACTGTGAGGAGGACGCACTACACTAACTTGTAGCTTTAGCTGAACACTGTGCAGAGGTCGCACTACACTAACTTGTAGCTTTAGCTGGACACTGTGAGGAGGACGCACTACACTAACTTGTAGCTTTAGATGAACACCATTCAGAGGATGCACTACACTAACTTATAGCTTTAGCTGAACACTGTGCAGAGGTCGCACTACACTAACTTGTAGTTTTATCTGAACACTGTGAGGAGGACGCACTACACTAACTTGTAGCTTTAGCTGAACACTGTGCAGAGGTCACACTAAACTAACCTGTAGCTTTAGCTGAACACTGTTCAGAGGACGCACTACACTAACTTGTAGCTTTAGCTGAACACTGTGCAGAGGTCGCACTACACTAACTTGTAGTTTTAGCTGAACACTGTGAGGAGGATGCACTACACTAACTTGTAGCTTTAGCTGAACACTGTGCAGAGGTCACACTACACTAACTTGTAGCTTTAGCTGGACACTGTGAGGAGGATTCACTACACTAACTTGTAGCTTTAAATGAACACTGTTCAGAGGACGCACTACACTAACTTGTAGCTTTAGCTGAACACTGTGCAGAGGTCGCACTACACTAACTTGTAAAAGAACAAAGAGAGGGAATAGTGGGACTTTAAATGAGGCATGGGTATGTTTTGGAATTAGTCTAGGCTACCATGAATTTAATTAAATGTCACCATCCCATAAGGGAAAAACTGTATGGCCATAGGGAGTTGCTGATCAATTGATAGCATAGGAATCAATTCATGAGTAATATATATATAAATATAATGTATCATAATAAACAATACATACATCATGCACATTAAAGCATAATAAAATATTAGTAGTCATATTGATATAAATGCTGTTTATAGAAAATCGACATGATTGATACAAGCAATTTGAATGGATATACATATGAGGTGAACATGGCATTCCTAATAAAAATGAATATATATATAAACGACATATTGATAAAATTCATAGATGAGGCAAACTTGAAGTGGCATCCCTGAGTGTAGACTCTACGCGTTTCATGGCGTTTAAAGCCAATCATCAGGAGTGAGATGCATCAAGGGGTAGCTGAAGAGGTAAACATAAATGAATAAATAAATAGATCAAAAAAGGCTAGGATACAATCATGCTTTCAATGGAAAAAGCAGGTATTATAGAATATGTAGATACACATTACCTTTTAGCCACACCCAAATGTAAAACCCAACAGTCCACTTAAGGGATGGTGAAGGTGGCCCTGAGAGAGCTGTCTACCCCGGGGTTGAGGCAGGGACACAGCTGGCTTACCCCAAGCCGAAGTCCTCCACGGAGAGCGGAGAGTCGGAGAAGGGGTAGGGAGGAACAGCAGTCAAGGGGGAGAGCCAGACAGCCATAATACATTGCCAGAGTGAGAGGTATGCAGGTAGGGGCCAAAACCGAAATACCTATAAAAAATAAATATAGAAAGGAATAAAAAATGGAATAAAGAATTGAAATAAAGAATAATAAAGAAATAAATAGGGAGTAAAAAATGGAAAAAAAGGGGGAAGACACAGAGTGTCAAAGAAATGAACAATTAATTGATAAGTGTTTTATTGATGGAGGGAAGCGAATTGTAGAACCAAAATGGCCTTGAAGTATATATCTGAAGCCTGCCCAGAGAATAACTGGGTGGTAGGAACCATCAAAAAAATATATTAATATATAGCCAAAGGATTGGTGTTACATAGTTACATAGTTACATAGTAGGTGAGGTTGAAAAAAGACACAAGTCCATCAAGTCCAACCTATGTGTGTGATAATGTATCAGTATTACATTACATATCCCTGTATATTGCGGTCATTCAGGTGATTATCTAATAGTTTCTTGAAGCTATCAATGCTCCCCGCTGAGACCACCGCCTGTGGAAGGGAATTCCACATCCTTACCGTTCTTACAGTAAAGAATCCTCTACGTAGTTTAAGGTTAAACCTCTTTTCTTCTAATTGTAATGAGTGGCCACGAGTCTTATTAAACTCTCTTCTGCGAAAAAGTTTTATCCCTATTGTGGGGTCACCAGTACAGTATTTGTAAATTGAAATCATATCCCCTCTCAAGCGTCTCTTCTCCAGAGAGAATAAGTTCAGTGCTTGCAACCTTTCCTCATAACTAAGATCCTCCAGACCCTTTATTAGCTTTGTTGCCCTTCTTTGTACTCGCTCCATTTCCAGTACGTCCCTCCTGAGGACTGGTGCCCAGAACTGGACAGCATACTCCAGGTGCGGCCGGACCAGAGTCTTGTAGAGCGGGAGACTCTGAAAGAAAAGTAATTACAACGAGATGAATAGTGCACACCTGTGTTCAAGGAGAAACAGGCATGATATGAGTGTATGAATGATAATGATAATAAAGAGTGGTGTACTAATTACCTGAAGTATGAATGAAGACCCATAGACCCTCTCCTCATGGGACAATGTATAAAATGAACTGCCGGCTCATCCCGACCTTTGTATCCTCCGCCAGAGGGCGTGTCCCAGCCAACGTCATGCTGATCACATTGGCCAAAGGGGTGGACGGAGAAGACAACCAGCTGAGGCAAATTGGTCTCAGCGGCGGTTCATCCCCGCTCCCCAAGCCTAAGTGGGATGGAAGAAGCACAGTCATGCAAATTGGCGTCAGGAAAGACAGCCAAACTGCGGCGTGCTGGGCATGACGCCAATGCGCCGAGGTCCAGCCCCGCCTCCATCACCGGGGAGATGGGTGGGGGAGAGGGAGCTGGGCGCATCGCAACCCTGGGGTACGAGAGACCAATCAAAAGGGCCACTCACCCTGTGGGTGGGGCGTGCCAAACAGGCAATGAAAAAAATGGGGGAAAAAGGAAATTGGAAGATGGACTGAGTTTATGAGCTAACATTTGGGTGTGGCTAAAAGGTAATGTGTATCTACATATTCTATAATACCTGCTTTTTCCATTGAAAGCATGATTGTATCCTAGCCTTTTTTGATCTATTTATTTATTCATTTATGTTTACCTCTTCAGCTACCCCTTGATGCATCTCACTCCTGATGATTGGCTTTAAACGCCATGAAACGCGTAGAGTCTACACTCAGGGATGCCACTTCAAGTTTGCCTCATCTATGAATTTTATCAATATGTCGTTTATATATATATTCATTTTTATTAGGAATGCCATGTTCACCTCATATGTATATCCATTCAAATTGCTTGTATCAATCATGTCGATTTTCTATAAACAGCATTTATATCAATATGACTACTAATATTTTATTATGCTTTAATGTGCATGATGTATGTATTGTTTATTATGATACATTATATTTATATATATATTACTCATGAATTGATTCCTATGCTATCAATTGATCAGCAACTCCCTATGGCCATACAGTTTTTCCCTTATGGGATGGTGACATTTAATTAAATTCATGGTAGCCTAGACTAATTCCAAAACATACCCATGCCTCATTTAAAGTCCCACTATTCCCTCTCTTTGTTCTTTTGAAATACAGGGATGGAGACATGGTTAGGTATAACATTGGGGCTCAATCAGGTCATTTCTTTTATACACTAACTTGTAGTTTTATCTGAACACTGTGAGGAGGACGCACTACACTAACTTGTAGCTTTAGCTGAACACTGTGCAGAGGTCACACTAAACTAACCTGTAGCTTTAGCTGAACACTGTGAGGAGGAAGCACTACACTAACTTGTAGCTTTAGCTGAACACTGTGAGGAGGACGCACTACACTAACTAGTAGCTTTAGCTGAACACTGCAGAGGTCACACTAATCTAACTTGTAGCTTTAGCTGAACACTGTGAGGAAGACGCACTACACTAACTGTCTGACTGTGGTACTAATAGGATCAAAAGAACACCAGCAATTTTCTTCAGGTAGCTGTAAATACTGTAACAAGACAAGCCTGCCTGTCAGTAGGAAGATAACAGGAACGGATCTAGCTAAACTGAATACGGTGTAACACCTGGGATGCATATATATATATACACAATTCACTGTAAGTGCAGCTAACTGATTGACTGTCCTGCCCAATCTATCTAACTCAAATTAAATGACACTGTCTCTCTCTCTCTCTATCTCTAAGCACGCCGGAACACACTACACAGGGCCGCCGTGCAGGCGGCCTTATATAGTGTGGGGCATGTTCTAAAGCCCCTGAGCCATAAGTGGCCAAAGCCACCCTGGCTTTGGCCAATTACAGCTCTCTCTACTGATGGCGCTGTGATTGGGCAAGCATGCGGATCATAGTGCATGCTTGGCCAATCATCAGCCAGCAATGCACTGCGATGCTGCAGTGAATTATGGGCCGTGACGCGCCACTCGAATTTGGCACAAACGGCCTATATCGTTCGCAATTCGATGAACGGTCGAACAGACGATGTTCGAGTTGAACATGGGTTCGACTGGAACACGAAGCTGATCCCTACTTGTCACTTGTCACTTGCTGTGGACAAGGGTCCCTCAATATAACAGGGTGCTGAGGAGGAATGTAAAGTAGCGGATGCTGTGATGTAGCACTCCTCTGTGTGATACAGATAATAGGTGTCTGTGCACAGTGTTCAGGTGTGGTATCTTATGGAATGCAATATGGTTCCTTGGCAAAGCCCTCTCACAATCCTATACGCAATCAGCAGTCCTTCACAGAGTGATCAACTGACTCTCCTGACTGCAGGTGAGTTGAAATTGCGTTCAGTCCCTGAGCTGTTGAAACTGCCTCTTCCATGACATTCCATGCGGCTGCCAAGCGTCCTTCTGAAGGATGTATGTGTCTGTTCCTCTGGGCTGGAGCTGCAGACTGTGTGCCCCTTAGTAGGCTGCAATCCCCCTCACACACAGCAACAAAGGTCTTGCTCTTCTGATGAGATCCAGGAACAAGGCTTTTTGGCCTAGTCCACTCTGTGTCTTTTATAGACTCCCTCACAATCCTCTTGCTCTCTTCATTGCAGCCTGGGATTTGCAGTCCTGCTCCCCTCATCAGTCAGTCAGGCTGCTTTGTGCTGGGACTTTATATTCCACAGTGTTTGGCTGCTGCTCCCTGATTATTGATTCTCAGTTTCTTCCAAAAGGGAGGCTACAAAGCAAGCAGTTCTGTGTGTCTCTGTGTATGTGAGAAGAAAGGAAGGGTAGGTGAAAAAGCCCAGGCAGCTGCTAGCAGGCAGCTCTTTCCCTCATGGATTCAATAGCCTGGAGAGGTACGTGCTACACACTTCCCCCACCAAAGAACCTTTGGTCCCCAAAGGAAGTAAAAAGTCTGCGACCTATTATATAAAAGCGGAGAAAGCAAGTTAGTGTACACAGGAAATCATAAAAAATGCAGCGCTAGTGTGTAACAAAGTGCGAAAGTGAAGTATCACCTCACGTGAAAATACATATTTATAGTAATAGTAACATCACAAAGGCTCAGCAACCCTGAGCCTTTGTGCTTTCTGACACCATGCGATACTGTTTTTTATTCTTTACTCTTTATGTGATCACTCCCTGTACTGACCCGACTAGGTAGATTGTACTGTTAAACTTTTGCTGTTTTAATACATTTTTATTTTTGGATTTACGCATGTGGAGGCCCTTCTCTTCTTTCCTTTTTTATGGTTTGATGTGACACCATTTGGAGTTCGTACATCCTATCAAGTGTGACCATCGGATGGGAGTCCAAGTTCGTTAGCCGGGCTGTCCTAGCTACACCATTTGCTTACCACGGATTTTGACGGAAGTATTGAGGCGTATCTCCACACCAGCTCCATCAAATATCTGCCGGATTGTTGAATCCAAACACCTGATTGACCCACCGCCGTATGATGAGTGTGTCCACTTCTCATGGTAAGTGTACCCATTCCTTCAATATTTCCATCTTGATGCAGCAAATATCATCTACACATGGGACTTTATTTCATTTTACTGAAGAATCTCCTTTTTTTTGGTTTATCACAGACAGTTTTAGTTGCAGTTTTTTTTTTGTTGTTGTCTTACATGGACATTTTCACCTACCTGTGACAAACTTTCCTGATATGTTTGTCCTTTTGTTGTTGTATATTTTTCACGTTGATATCTGACCTACAAGTTACTATCAGCTTTGTATTTGCACGTGAGGTGATACTTCACTTTCGCACTTTGTTACACACTAGCGCTGCATTTTTTATCTTTTCACTTGTTTGTGCAGTTTACTATACTGTTTATGCTAGCTGCTTTACTATTTTTTACCTACTTTTAAGTTTTATCACTAGTAGCGCGACATTGTTTCATACTTATTGCTTACACAGGAAATCAGACAGTTTGCATCAGCATAAAAACCTGGCAGAGGAACCTCCCACCAATTAGCATAGGAGGGGAGGTTTTCTTGCCTATAAGCCACCTGAATTGGGATGGTCCAACTAGATGTGTTAGGGGGTGAGTTGGCGTTGTCCTCCACTAAATGTGTGGTGGAAGGACCAGGCGCCTCAAGAGTCCTTTTTAAGGTGAGAACAGCTTCCTCAGAGTTTTCACCCAGCATATCATAAGTATGTCTCTTAGGTGGGTAAATAGCTCTTCGCTCTCTCTTTTCCTTGGACTCTGGCATTACAGGCACACTGGACTTGGCTTCATCGACAGCTTTTTCTTCCTGCATATCAGCCTCAGCTCCCTCTTCATTGAATGATTGAAAATCTTCAGGGTCTGCTGTCAGCAGGGAAGATTGAGTGTCTTTCAACTCTTCAGAGGGTGGACTTTGAGGCACAAACCCAAGAGCCTCTGGTCTGAGATTCCCAGTGTCCGTCACTTTAGGAGGAAATGAAGGGGGGATGGCAAACCCTAGCATTTGAGGTTGCCACAACCAGTCTATCCCCATCTCTTCATCTTCGCTGTCCTCATCATCTACAGCGAGGGGTAAAGACTGAGATCTAGTGACCGGTCTGGATCTCTGAGAGGTCGTGGGTGTGGACTGTGAATCTAGCTATGGTGGCAAATGAACTGCTTCTGATAGGGGCAGTAGATGGTTGCGGTGCCAAGTCTTCAGTGGGCCTGTTCTCCCCTCTGGTCTGATTTGACACACTGGGAGTCTTGGCAGCTGCTTGCAAATGACATAGGGCTGCAACTTCCAGCGGTCAGCCAACTTATGCTTTCCAGGGACACCCAGATTCCTCAGCAGCACACTGTCACCGGGATGCAAATCCTGCACTCATACTCTGAGATCAAAGTTCCTTTTATTTCTTTGTCCTCGGGCATCTGAGGTAGCATGGGCCTTGTCATAGGCGGTCTTCAGACTTTTCCGCAGGCGGTCTACATACCCTCTGTGGGAGGTTGCTGAATTATGATCTAAGGACATGCCAAAGGCAAAGTCTACTGGCAACTGGGCCTCCCGTACAAACATTAGATGATAAGGGGAGTAATCTGTGGCATCGTTTGCGGTGCTGTTATAAGCGTGCACAATAGCGGCTACATGCTTGCTCCAGTGCTACTTTTTCTCTGAATTCAAGGTCCCAAGCATATCCAGGAGGGTTCGGTTGAACCTCTCTGGCTGAGGATCTCCTTGAGGGTGGTATGGGGTGGGTCTGGACTTCTTAATGCCTAACAAGTCTAAAAGTCTCTTGATGATACTGCTTTCTCTGTCCACCCAAACTCCTGCTGTAAAATGACCAGGTAGTCATAAGCCATACAGGTTGTGTTACTAAATCTCAAGTTCCTGATCAGCCTCAGGAGTGGCTCCCCACAAACTCTCACTGGTGCGTTGCCTCTTTTGGGCCTCTGGCAGGTCCCACTCTTCTAGGGCCTGCATAGCTTGTTCCATCCATATTCTTCCTCTCCAGTGGGCACAGGCTGTTTTCCAGAGAAGGACCTCAGCTTCCGTTATCCAGCCCCACTGGATTTTCTTTCTGATATTTTGATACAAATTCTCCCATGGTGGTGAAAAATTCCGGTCTGATCATGGCCAGGGGTGACAGGGGAAAAACTTCTTCCGTGGTTGACTCAGCTTGCCTGGAGCTGGTAGGACCCTCATCTGGAACCTTCAGATGGATTATACCAAGCTCTGTCTTGTTGGCCTTAAAATAAGTTCTGGTGGGAACCGTACTGGGGGGTGTTCGGCTCAACCTTAATGAAAATTACTTAGTCATGCAACACTGTACCCAAACAAAATTTTTATCAGTTTTTTTCACACAAATAGAGCCTTCTTTTGGTGGTATTTAATCAAGTAAAAAAGATCAACAATTTTGAAATAAAATACATTTTTTTATTTTATATTTTCTTTTTATTTGGGGAATAAGTATTATGAACAAAGGGATATTTTTTGGCTGGATTTTTTAGGTGCTGATATAGTGAAAACAGATATTAAGTTTAAAGATAAAATGTTTTTGTTATGACATACACAATAAATTCACAAATAGTTGTTATTAAAAAACATGGACAACAATACAGCTTATATAGAGATATTCTGTATATACAAAGGTATCTTATCCTGTAGATGTGACAGTTATGGAATTATCCCTACATGTTTCGCCACCATGGGCTTCCTCAGGGGATATATATTAAGTGACACAACACAGATCACTAATTATATATAAAATAAAATATATTTAGAACATAATATTTACAATTCATGATCATATCTTAAAAATATCAAAACATTTCTAGCTATTGTTGACTGCACCACCACTTACCCACAACAAACTCCCAACAGCTCCAAGGTGAATGCCTGAACCAGAGCAAACCCCCCCCCAGGATGGCCAGAACACAGGACGGCCAGACAAGATCCAATCTCCAAACATGATAAGATACCTCCATATATATGGCATATCTATATATAAATTGTGTTATTGTTCATGTTGTTTAATAACAACTATTTGTGATGTTATTCTGTATGTCTTAATAAAAACATTTTATCTTTAAATACAATATCTGTTTTCACTATATCAGCACCTAAAAAAACCCACCAAAAAATATCTCTTTGTTCATACTGCTTATTCAGGGATGTTGGTGCTTACTTTTAATTTGTCACCAACCCATAACACCATTTTTGGGAAATAAGTAATTTTTTAAATAAATTTGGCCAAAATGTATACTGCTACGTATCTCCAAGTTAGTGGATATGATTTAGTCTGTGTGACAGTTATAGAGTCTACAAGCTATGGTGCAAATCATAAAAAAATGATTACACCTGATATACTGATGGCCTATCATATTTCTGGAGGCCCTGAAACCCTTGGAAAGTACAAATACCCCCCAAAATGACCCTTTTTTTGTAAATTAGACAGTCCAATGTATTTAGTAAGAAGCCTAGTGAGTTTTTTGAGGTTGTCATTATTTCCCACAATTCTTGGGAAAATAAAGAAATTAATTGTTTTTTTAGATTTTGTTAATTGTCAGAATAACAAGCTATTTCTCACACACAGCACACAGCACATGCATACTTCCAATTACACCACAAAATACATTATGCTACTCCTCCTATGGTGGATACCACATGTGTGAGACTTTTTTACAGCCTGGCCACATAGAGAGGCCCAACATGCAGGGAGCACCATCAGGTGTTCTAGGAGCATAAATTACATATCTAACTTCATTCCGACTTATCACAATTTTGAAATAAACTTGAGGGGTTGGTGGTGCCTGAAAACTGTAACCCCTCACAGTTATTCTTGTTGGATGCAGGAACAGGCCCTGCTATAAAAATGAAAAAGAAAAATTGTAAGTACATGCCCCTGTTAAACAGGTGCAGAAAAATTATGCCTTAGGTATTGGTGGTGCCCTAAACCAAAAATGCCATTGGAAGCTAGCATAATCAAGATTCAGGAATAGGGTAGGCAGCATAGGCAGTCTTCAAGGGATCCCAGATCCCTAGCAAATTCAATCAGTTTCATCAGCATCAGGGGCTTGATAGCTGCTGATCCAGGACTAATTCAATTTGATAAATCTCAATGGAGTCTGTGGACAGGCACACTATTTGATCCATTACAAACCCTCCGGCAGCACTGAATGTCCATTCAGAAAGCACGCTGGATACAGGAAAGGCCAGTAGCTCCATTGCATATTGAGCAAGTTCTGGCCAGTGGTCCATCCTCAAGACCCAGTTACCCAGTGGCTGCTCAGTTGGAAAGGTCTCCAAGTCTGCTCTTGTCCCTAGATATTCCTGCACCATATAATGCAGATGCTGCTGCTGGTTGCTTAAACCTAACAGCCCTGGGTGCTGAGGACTAAAGAATTGTTTAAAGGCATCAGTCAGACGGCCACATTCTCCACCGCTCTTCATCTGACCGAACGAAGCCTCAGAAACACGTTGTCCAGGACCAGGAAATGGTAAACTCCCAGGGTCTGGAAAGGCATTACACAAAGTTTTCTTCAAGGCGTCCTGAAGATGTTTCATCCTCTGCTCCCTCTGCAAAGGCAGGATGATCTCTGCAACTTTACCCTTGTAACGTGGATCAAAAAGGGTTGCCAGCCAGTAATGATCCTTCTCCTTGATATCACAAATCGTCGGGTCCTTTCCCAGGCTTTGCAGAATCAGGGAACCCATGCAGCAAGTTTGAAGAGGCATGAGATTCTGAGTCCTCTGGGTCACTAAGGATGACATTGTCAGGAACTACCTCCTCCCAGCCACCTACAACTCTTTGGGTTTCATAGTAGGCGAGGTTTAAAAAAGACACAAGTTCATTAAGTCCAACCTATTTGTATGATATTATGTCAGTATTACATTGTATATCCCTGTATGTTGTGGTCATTCAGGTGCTTACTTAATAGTTTTTTGAAATTATTGATGCTCCCAACAGAAACCACTGCCTGTGGAAGGGAATTCCACTTCCTAACCGCTCTTATGCCGCGTACACACGATCGCACATTCTGACAACAAAATCTGTTTTTTTTTCCGATGGATGTTGTCTCAAACTTGTCTTGCATACACACGGTCACACAAATCTTGTCGGAACTTCTGAACTTCAAGAACGCGGTGACGTACAACACGTACAACGGCACTAGGAAAGGGAAGTTCAATAGCCAGTGCGCCACCCTTTGGGCTCCTTCTGCTAATCTCGTGTTTATTTCGTGTTAGTAGAAGTTTGGTGAGAGACGATTCGCGATTTTCAACCTCGTGCTTTTCTGATTGTTACTGCTCTTCAGTTTGTGCTTGTGGGTTTGTATCTGGTTTTCAGTGCTTGCCCCCCCAAAGCGCATGCGAGGTCCGTATAAAATATATAGAGTACTTTGCGGGTAGAGGTGCCATTGATATGCCAGAAAATGTTTAACCGCTTCAGCCCCGGAAGAATTTACCCCCTTCCTAACCAGTGTTTTTTGTGATTCGCACTGCACCGCTTTAACCGACAATTGCGCAGTCGTGCGACATTGTACCCAAACAAAATTGACGTCCTTTTTTTCCTACAAATATAGATTTCTTTTGGTGGTATTTGATCGCCTCTGCATTTTTCATTTTTTGCGCTATAAACAAAAAAAGAGCGACAATTTTGAAAAAAAAACACAATATTTTGTACTTTTTTGCTATAATAAATATCCCCATTTTTTTTTTAAAAAGCTAATTTTTTTCTCAGTTTAGACTGATATGTATTCTTCTACATATTTTTGGTAAAAAAAATCACAATAAGCGTATATTGATTGGTTTGCCTAAAAGTTATAGCATCTAAAAAATAGGGGATAGATTTATAGCATTTTTATTATTATTTTACTAGTAATGGCAGCAATCTGCAATTTTTATCGTGACTGCGACATTATTGCGGACACATCAGACAATTTTGACACATTTTTGGAACCATTGGCATTAATACAGCGATCAGCGCGATTTAAAATGGATTGATTACTGTAAAAATGTCACTGGCAGTGAAGGGGTTAACACTAGGGGCGGTGAAGGGGTTAACTGTGTTCCCTGCTATGTGATTCTAACTGAAGGGGGAGGGACTAACTACAGAAAGTGATAGATCGTGGTTCCTAGCCAATAGGAACACACGATCTTTCACTCCTGTCAGAACAGAACAGGGAAGTGTGTATTTACACACATTCGTCCTTGTTCTGTGTCTCCTGGTCACATCGCTCGTGGCCGGCAGTCATCACGATCATCGGCCGCAAGCATCGGCACACCCGCTGTGCAGCGCGCGCACCTGCAATCCAGACCCCGAGAGCCAATGTACAGCTACGTGGTTTCACACAGGGGAGCCAACCTGCCGCAGTATAACTGCGGTGGCTGGTCCTGAAATGGTTAATAAACATTTTAAAAATACATTTTTTTTTAGTTAAACTGAAATAATATTACCTATTATTTACTGCTTGTGTTTCTTTTAGCTGTCTCTTAGGTTCTCCAATGGGCTTTTTTTTTTGGCAATTTTCTTCACTAATGTAAACGTAATTTATTTGAAACATGGGGTGACAATCTCTTCTTCAGCAAACTATTATTATGTTGTGGGTCTGCTACACACACACCTTGTTTTTGTTGTTAATGTATGTAATGCATTACTGTTAAAAATATACATAATTTTCATCACCATAAATGAATTATGGTGAGTCACGAAAATGGCATGATTGTGGCAAATTATAAAGCACTGTGGGAGTTATTTACTAAAGGCAAATCCACTTTGCACTCCAAGTGCACTTGGAGTGCAAAGTGGATTTGCCTTTAGTAAATAACCCCCATTTCAGTGTTTGTCCTGGGCGCCACCACCAGTGCCTAAGGCACAATTTTTCAGCCCCTGTTTAACAGGGGCATGTAATTACAATTTTTGATGCAATACTTTGCAGCAGGGCTCGTTCCTGTGTTCCAACTAGAGTGTCTGTGAGGGGTTGCAGTGTTGTGGCACCAGCACCAGTGCCTAAGGCCCAATTCTTCTGCCCCTGTTTAACAGGGGCGTGTAATTACAATTTTTGATGCAATACTTTGCAGCAGGGCTCGTTCCTGCGTTCCAACTAGAGTGTCTGTGAGGGGTTGCAGTGTTGTGGCACCAACACCAGTGCCTAAGGCCCAATTTTTCAGCCCTTGTTTAACAGGGGCTTGTAATTACAATTTTTGATGCAATACTTTGCAGCAGGGCTCGTTCCTGCATTCCAACTAGAGTGTCTGTGAGGGGTTGCAGTGTTGTGGCACCAGTGCCTAAGGCCTAATTTTTCAGCTCCTGTTCAACAGGGGCATGTAATTACAATTCTTGATCTAATATTTCACAGCAGGGCCCTGTGAGGGCTTACAGTGTTGTGGCCACAACAACACCTAAGGCCCAAATTTCTGCTGAGTATATAGGGCAGGCCCCTACTTTCAAACATCTAACTTACAAATGACTCCTACTTGCAAACGGAAGGAGACAACAGGAAGTGAGATGAAATCTACCCCTAGGAAGGGAAATTCTCTCCTGTAAGAGTTAATATGGGAAGAACATTTCTCCTTTCCACTGATGCTTTCCAATCCTTGTTCCACAAAAAAACCCAAATTTTCAAAAAACATTTGTCATTGGGACAAAAAGTGAGGTGAAATCTTCTGAAGAGGAGGAAAGACAGCA
Organism: Lithobates septentrionalis; assembly: GCA_037952835.1. Taxonomy (NCBI): domain Eukaryota; kingdom Metazoa; phylum Chordata; class Amphibia; order Anura; family Ranidae; genus Lithobates; species Lithobates septentrionalis. Next base: position 6,094,258 of record JBBDGP010000334.1, on the reverse strand, counting down.
AAACAAATGTCACAGGGGTGATAACCCTTCCCTATGTTTTCCAAAAAGCTTAAAAAATATTTTTTGGCTGGAGCTAAACACGTTAAAAATGTACCTGTTCAAAATTACAAACAGATTCTACTTAACAACAAACCTACAGTCCCTGTCTTGTTTGCACCGCCTGTATACTGCTGTTCAGAGTATATAGGGCCTGGTGTCCCCACACCTTTCCTTATTTTAATTTGGGTGTGGGGTTCCCCTTAATATCCATACAAGACCCAAAGGGCCTGGTAATGGACTGGGTGGTACCCATGCCGTTTGTCTCACTAATTTTCATCCATATTGCCAGGACCCGACATTACATTAAACCCGCAAGCAGTTTTAAATGAGATTTTTTCCTTTAAAAATGACATTTTGTGCAGGGACTGTTCTAAACACGGGAAACACGCGCCCCTTTACAGGCATACTATAGACACCCCCCAGGTACGATATTTAAAGGAATATTTCACTTTTTTTTTTTTACTTTAAGCATCATTAAAATCACTGCTCCCGAAAAAATGGCCGTTTTTAAAAGTTTTTTTTGCATTGATACATGTCCCCTGGGGTAGGACCCGGGTCCCCAAACCCTTTTTAGGACAATACCTTGCAAATTAGCCTTTAAAATGAGCACTTTTGATTTTGAATGTTCGAGTCCCATAGACGTCAATGGGGTTCTAACGTTCGCGCAAATTTTCGGTCCGTTCGCAGGTTCTGGTGCGAACCGAACCGGGGGGTGTTCGGCTCATCCTTACTTACAAAGTTCAACTTTGACAAAGCGAGGCAATATCAGACATTAGTATGTCTAAACTGTGTTGATATTGCCTTCATCAGATGGGGTGATGTTACCCCTGTGAAAGCAAAATTTTGAAGAAGCACACAAATTGGGAGTCTAAAAAGGGGATTTCCCTCCTGATCCCATGCCTAATGTCAACATGTGCTAGCTCCCAGCATGGGAGATCAATGGACATGTTTCGGGGATGCAACCCCTTCCTCTCATCTACATTAGTTGCGAGGAAGGGGTTGCAAAATGCGTATCTCGATATCCCGTGATGGCAGATAGCACATGTTGACACACTGTGTGCATATTTAAAATTTGGCTTTCTAAAACATATTTAAAATGTGTGAAAATAATAAAAGTACAATTTAGAAGAATTTTGGGATGTTTTAGATTCTGCCTTAAACATCAATGATGTTTTTGAGTCTTTTTTTCACATCATTGATGTCTTCCTTGATCTTCTGTAAGTCATGATTGCACGCCATGATCTCCCCGATGAGGACGTGTGCACTTGCACTTGTGAAATGAGATTCTTCTTCAACAACATCCACATCACCTAAAATAAAAAAACACACCATGCATTATAAATATGCAGGCATCCATCTATTACCTGAAGCTGTGGTCTCAGACACTCACCTGTTGTGGTCACTATTTCGCCCACTTCATAAACCTCTCCTTCCTCCACATCTTCTGGTTGTGGTGTGGGGATTTGCTTTTCTTTAGGAGGAGGGGGGTTCCTGGTGTTCTCAGATGTCCCGAGTCTTTTCTCACCTATGTGAATAAAAAAAGGTATACTTCGCACACAGATATTTGAGGCCAGAAATAGGAATATGAAACATTGCTTGGAAGTATCTTTTTTGGCAGAGTTCCAAGCTGAAGACATTATTTTTTTCACTTTATAAAGCTGGAATACTTACCTTTTTTGTTAAAGTTTCACACATGGAGACACCCCTAGTATCTACTGGAGCACCTGTGCGGGACACCCTAAAAAGTTTGTTCTGGTGTCCCACACTAGTGCTCCTGCATCCAGATGTGTAAACAGCTGCTGAGTGTCCTCTCCTTACACTGAATCAAGTTTGAATTTCATTCTAGTACAAACCCATCAAGACAACAATGTCATAAACTTCTTTTAATACAGATAGGCCTGAACAAATGTAGTTAAACTGGATCTGCCAAAAACATCGTATTAGTGGGCGAACAAATGATGTTTACTACGAATGATAACTGTGCCCACGAACTTGAAACTTGCCATTTTAAAATGTACAACAGTAAAAAAAAAGCACATGGAGCAGCATGCAAGTAATTATAATAATAGGAACACATGACAACTACTTACTTTTTTGAAGAACTCTCTTGATCTTTCTGTACTGATCCTGCTCTCTCAATTTCAGGTCTGACCAGCGTTCCTCAATTGATCCTTGGATCATTGTACACCAAAATTCCTGTGCAGACTTCTTACAACTTTAGCCACGATCTTGGCCTTTCTCACATTTGGGTTTGGGTAAGGTCTATGCTTCCCATCATAGTCAGCCCTCTTCAAGATGTCCACCATCTCCACCATCTCTATGAAGGACATATTTGAGGCCTTAAATATCCTCCAGGATCGGGACGTTTTTGGCTCCGGCCTTTCGTCATTGCTGCTGCTGCTGTCTGCATGCACTTGCTCTTTCTCCGCCATGTGCTCTCCCACTGCGGCAAAAGACTAGGGGCGGGGAATAGACTAGAAAGAATGTCAGGGGTGGGTGGAGTTTCATGCATGTGCAGTGTTTATAAAGCGTAACACGCATGCGTAGTACGTACGATCTGTGAGCGGAGGAAGGAGTAGAGAAAGCGCTGATCATTCTAACGAAGGTACAAGTTTATTTTGGTGCATCAGTGGCCTATAATGCTTCTAGATTGAGGCCTATATTGGGACAAGATTAGGAGAGTTTAGTCTGACATTAGGGTTTGTCTTGTATTGTGTCTTGCAGAGAAAATGGATGGCTTCAATGATCACAACTTCCTCCCCCTATTCATAGACAAGTACAGGGAGCTGTCCTGTTTGTGCCAGGTGAAACATCTGCATTATAATCATAAACAAAAGAGGCAGACAGCGCTGGAGAAACTACTGGAGTCGAAGAAGCCGCAGATTGAAGGCAAAAATTGGTGGGCTGAGTAGCACTTATAATAGGGAGCGCAATAAGGTCCATGATTCCATGAGATCAGGAGCAGCAGCAGATGCCATTTATATCCCCAGGCTGTGGTACTATGACAGACTGCATTTTCTGTCAGACCAGACTGAAGTCAGGCAATCACTCTCAACCCTACCTTCCACTCTTCCTTCCACGCTTCGTTCCACCCCAGCTGAGGCTTCTAACGTCAAACCTGGGCCTTCCAGCCATGAGGAAGTGGAGGAGCCCAGCTTGAGCCAGGTATAGCATTGTTCTACATATTTCTTGTTGTAAAATGAATGATGTTAACTAGATGTTATTATTGATCACTAATTGCTAATTTAATGAAGTGTTTTACATATCAATAGACATTAGTGGCCAAAAATGTTTGGGACAAGAATGAAAAATGCTGGGGTCAGAATGATAGTCTTTTCTATTTGATAACATTCAATTTGCAACAGTCATGAGCTGAAAACTGTGTGTGATTGCTGAATAAAAAAATAAAACTATGTCCCTTTTTCATACACAGGAAAGCCTCAGCCAGGAGGAGGGCGTGGAATGTGGCAGCCAGGAGGTGGCGGGGGAAAGTGGTAGCCAGGAGGTGGCGGGGGAAAGTGGCAGCCAGGAGGTGGTGGGGGTAAGTGGCAGCCAGGAGATGGCCCGGCCCAGTAGCCTGACTGAATGCCAGGTCCCTCCCCTCCACCTTCCAACCAAAAGGCCCAGGAAGGGGAGTAATGTGGAGGAGGCAGCGCTTGGGCTGATTCGGGAGGCTAATGCTGCCCTCAGAACCATCCCCACTCTTCAAGAGGCCTTTACCTCCATGACTGCTTGCAAAATGCAGGAAATGGAGGAGGGCCAACCCCTCATCTGTGAGGAAATTATATATCTGTCCCTAAATAAGGGGTTGAGGGGCCAACTCACAAACAAAACACACCTGTGTGAGTTCGACCATCCTCCTCCACCTCCTGCCACAACTCCAAAACTACAGCCTGGAAGCAAGCCTGGAAGGAAGAGGGGAAGGAAGACAAGAGTGTGATGGCCTAGGTTCAGTCTGGTCTGACAAAAGACGCAGGCTGTTGTATGACCACAGCCTGGGGACATATATGTCATCTGCTGCTGTTCCTGATCTCTTGGACTCCGGGACCAGATTGTGCTCACTATTATATGGACTCCTCATGCTACCAATTTTGGCTGTAAAATAGTTGATGTGTGCATTGGGATACAAAGGCTTTGCCCATTTCACAAGTTTCTCCAGCGTTGTCTTTCTCTTTATTTTATTATGACCCATAATAAATGGCTATTTTGGATTCACAAATACTTGCCTATGTGTTTTACTTAAAAAAGGACAGTTTGTTTGTGAGTAGGGATGAGCTTAGTGTTAGAGTCGAACCCATGTTCGACTCGAACATCGGCTGTTCGGTCGTTCGCCGTATCCTGAACGTTATGGGCTGTTCGCGCCAAATTTGTGTGGCGCGTCACGGCCCATAATTCACTGTGGCATCGCAGTGCATTGCTGGCTGATGATTGGCCAAGCATGCAGTATGACCTGCATGTTTGGCCAATCACAGCGTCGTCAGTAGAGAGAGCCGTAATTAGCCAAAGCCAGGGTGGCTTTGGCCAATTATGACTCAAGGGGTTTAGAACACGCCCCACACTATATAAGGCCGCCTGCACGGCGGCCCTGTGTAGTGTGTTCCGGCGTGCTTAGATAGAGAGAGAGAGACAGTGTCATTTCATTTGAGTTAGCTAGATTAGGCAGGACAGTCAATGACTTAGCTGCACTTACAGTGCTTACAGTGTATTGTGTGCATATATGCATCCCAGGTGTTGCATACATATATATATATATATATATATATATATATATATATATATATATATATATATATATATATATATATATATATATATATATATATATATATATACACTGTATTCAGTTTAGCTAGATCCATTCCTGTTATCTTTGTACAGACAGGCAGGATTGTCTTGTTACAGTATTTACAGCTACCTGAAGAAAATTGCTGGTGTTCTTTTGATCCTATTAGTACCACAATCAGGCAGCTAGACTATTTACAGTTAGTGTAGTGCATCCTGCTCACAGTGTTCAGCTAAAACTACAAGTTAGTGTAGTGAGACCTCTGCACCGTGTTCATCTAAAGCTACAAGTTAGTAAAGTGCGTACTGCTCACAGTGTTCAGCTAAAACTACAAGTTAGTGTAGTGAGACCTCTGCACCGTGTTCATCTAAAGCTACAAGTTAGTGTAGTGCGTCCTGCTCACAGTGTTCAGCTAAAGCTACAAGTTAGTGTAGTAAGACCTCTGCACCATGTTCATCTAAAGCTACAAGTTAGTGTAGTGCGTCATGCTCACAGTGTTCAGCTAAAACTACAAGTTAGTGTAGTGAGACCTCTGTACCGTGTTCATCTAAAGCTACAAGTTAGTGTAGTGCGTCTGGCTCACAGTGTTTAGCTAAAACTACAAGTTAGTGTAGTGAGACCTCTGCACCGTGTTCATCTAAAGCTACAAGTTAGTGTAGTGCGTCATGCTCACAGTGTTCAGCTAAAACTACAAGTTAGTGTAGTGAGACCTCTGCACAGTGTTCATCTAAAGCTAAAAGTTAGTGTAGTGCGTCCTGCTCACAGTGTTCAGCTAAAACTACAAGTTAGTGTAGTGAGACCTCTGCACCGTGTTCATCTAAAGCTACAAGTTAGTTTAGTGCGTCCTGCTCACAGTGTTCAGCTAAAACTACAAGTTAGTGTAGTGAGACCTCTGCACCGTGTTCATCTAAAGCTACAAGTTAGTGTAAGGCATCCTGCTCACAGTGTTCAACTAAAACTACAAGTTATTGTAGTGAGACCTCTGCAGCGTGTTCATCTAAAGCTACAAGTTAGTGTAGTGCGTCCTGATCACAGTGTTCAGCTAAAACTACAAGTTAGTGTAGTGAGACCTCTGCACCGTGTTCATCTAAAGCTACAAGTTAGTGTAGTGCGTCCTGCTCACATTGTTCAGCTAAAACTACAAGTTAGTGTAGTGAGACCTCTGCACCGTGTTCATCTAAAGCTACAAGTTAGTGTAGTGCGCCCTGCTCACAGTGTTAAGCTAAAACTACAAGTTAGTGTAGTGAGACCTCTGCACAGTGTTCATCTAAAGCTACAAGTTAGTGTAGTGCGTCCGGCTCACAGTGTTTAGCTAAAACTACAAGTTAGTTTAGTGAGACCTCTGCACCGTGTTCATCTAAAGCTACAAGTTAGTGTAGTGCATCCTGCTCACAGTGTTCAGCTAAAACTACAAGTTAGTGTAGTGAGACCTCTGCACAGTGTTCATCTAAAGCTAAAAATTAGTGTAGTGCGTCCTGCTCACAGTGTTCAGCTAAAACTACAAGTTAGTGTAGTGAGACCTCTGCACCGTGTTCATGTAAAGCTACAAGTTAGTTTAGTGCGCCCTGCTCACAGTGTTCAGCTAAAACTACAAGTTAGTGTAGTGAGACCTCTGCACCGTGTTCATGTAAAGCTACAAGTTAGTGTAGTGCGTCCTGCTCACAGTGTTCAGCTAAAACTACAAGTTAGTGTAGTGAGACCTCTGCACCTTGTTCATCTAAAGCTACAAGTTAGTGTAGTGCGTCCTGCCCACAGTGTTCAGCAAAAACTACAAGTTAGTGTAGTGAGACCTCTGCACCATGTTCATCTAAAGCTACAAGTTAGTGTAGTGCGTCCTGCTCACAGTGTTCAGCTAAAACTACAAGTTAGTGTAGTGAGACCTCTGCACAGTGTTCATCTAAAGCTAAAAGTTAGTGTAGTGCGTCCTGCTCACTGTGTTCAGCTAAAACTACAAGTCTGTGTAGTGAGACCTCTGCACCGTGTTCATCTAAAGCTACAAGTTAGTGTAGTGGGTCCTGCTCACAGTGTTCAGCTAAAACTACAAGTTAGTGTAGTGAGACCTCTGCACAGTGTTCATCTAAAGCTACAAGTTAGTGTGGTGCGTCCTCCTCACAGTGTCCAGCTAAACCTACAAGTAATTATTTGCGAGCTCTGCACAGTGTTCAGCTAAAGCTACCTGTAGAAGGTTGGTGGTGTTTTCCTGAGCCTATCACTACCGCAGGCAGCTAAATAAGCTGCAAGTTATTTTTTTGCGAGCTCTGCACAGTGTTCACCTAAAGCTACCTGTAGAAGGTTGGTGGTGTTCTCATACTACAGGCAGGCAGTTGATTTTGCTAGCTGCAGTATCACAGTATCAGTATATATATATATATATATATATATATATATATATATATATATATATATATATATATATATATATCCAAGCTTAGTGCAGCTACAGGCCATTAGTATGTCTGGAAGGCCAACAAGGAGAGGCAGACAGTCACAAGCCAATAAAAGAGGGAAAGCAGGCTCTGTGCCTAGTGCTGGTGATGGAGACGGTGCATCCTCATCAGTACGTGGCCGTGGGACACGCTTGGCCTTTTTTTCGGCAGCTGGCCATTTTGAGCCGCAACATATGGAAGACTTGGTCGAGTGGATGACCAAGCCGTCTTCATCCTCCTCATCCTCTCTCACCCATGCTCAGGGTACTTTGTCTGGCAAAGCAGCAGCCTCTTCCATCAGCTCAATGTCATCAGTGACTCCTTCCCTAGCCCCACCATGTCCTCCTGAGGAGTCCATCGAACTGTTTGACCACAGTGTTGGGTACATGCTCCTGGAGGATGCCCAGCGTTTGGAAGGCTCTGATGATGATACTGAGCTAGATGAAGGCAGTAACGTGAGCACGGACAGAGAGGGTGCCCAAGAAGGACAGCAATCTGGCAGTCATGCTCCCCCTGCTGCAGCATACTGCAAGGTTTGTTCCAGTGATGAGGAGGGAGGGGATGATGAGGTCACTGACTCAACGTGGGTGCCTGATAGGAGAGAGGAGGAGGAGGAGGCGGCACATCACCAATGGGGCAGGATGCCCTCCATGTGCCAGCCTAAGGGCAGCACACTGACTGCATCACACCCCAAAGCTCCACATGTGCAGGGCGCTGCAGTCTCTGCGCGTTATTCAAAAAGTTCTTTGGTGTGGGCCTTTTTTGAGACGAGTTCATCAGATCGCACCGCTGCTATTTGCAACATATGTCTCAAGCGTATCTCGCGTGGCCAAAACATCTCCCGCTTGGGTACCACATGCTTGACCAAACATATGTTGACCTGCCATGCACTTCGTTGGCAAGCATATCTAAAAGACCCACACCAAAGAACAAAGAGGACCTCTCCTTGCTCCTCATCAGCTGAGATCTCCAACCCCACTATACCTTCAGTCCTCTCTGAGACCTGCACTGAGAGGAATGAAGGTGTAGAATTAGGTGTGTCACAGCCAAGTACTTGTGGGCAATCTGCTTTCGGTACACCGATGTCAGATTGTATAAGGCAAATTTCCCTGCCCCAGCTGCTGCACCGCCGAAAGAAGTTTGCTCCCAGCCATCCACATGCCCAGCGGTTGAATGCTAGCTTGGCAAAATTGCTAGCACTTCAACTGCTGCCTTTTCAGTTGGTAGACTCTGCCCCCTTCCGTGAGTTTGTGAAATGTGCGGTTCCTCAGTGGCAGGTACCCAAACGCCACTTTTTCTCACGGAAGGCGATTCCGGCTCTCTATCGGCATGTGGAAGGCAATGTCCATGCCTCGCTGGACAGGGCGGTCAGTGGTAAGGTGCATATTACCACTGACTCATGGTCCAGCAGGCATGGACAGGGACGTTACCTAAGTTTCACGGTGCATTGGGTGACTCAACTGGCAGCTGGGAAGGATGCAGGACAAGGTGCAGTAATGTTGGAGGTTGTTCCGCCACCACGCCTCCAAAATGCCACTACCAAAGATTGTGACACACCTCTCTCCTCCACCCCCTCCTCTTCTTCCTCCATGGCCTCTTCCTGTGCTTTGTCCTCGGAACCAGCGGTGCTCCATAGGCGTTCAAGGGTCTACGCAAGTATGCAGGCCAAAAGATGCCATGCGGTGCTTGAGCTGGTGTGCTTGGGGGACAGGAGCCACACTGGGGCAGAGGTTCTGTCAGCTCTGCAGGGGCAGGTTCAGAGGTGGTTGATGCCACGCCAACTTAAGGCAGGAATGGTGGTTTGCGACAATGGCACCAACCTCCTCTCTGCCCTCCGACAGGGACAAATGACCCATGTGCCCTGTTTGGCTCACGTCCTTAACTTGGTGGTGCAGCAGTTCTTGGGCAGGTACCCGGGCTTACAGGATGTCCTGAGGCAGGCAAGGAATTCTGTGTGCATTTCCGCCGGTCATATAATGCCAGTGCTCGGCTGGCGGACCTCCAAAAGGAGTTTAACCTGCCCAAGAACCGCCTAATCTGTGACATGCCCACCAGGTGGAACTCAACGTTGGCCATGCTGCAGCGGCTGCACACGCAGCAGAGGGCCATCAATGAGTACCTGTGTGACTATGGCACCAGGACAGGGTCAGTTGAGCTTGTTTTTTTTTTTCCCACGCCAGTGGGCCATGATCAGGAATGCATGCACTGTCCTGTCACCATTTGAGGAGGCCACGAGGATGGTGAGCAGTGACAGTGCATGCATCAGTGACACTGTCCCCCTTGTCCACCTGTTGTTGCACACGCTGCGTGGAATAACGGACATGGCACTTGAGGCAGTACAGAGGCAGGAAGAGGAGGACTTCCTTAGCTCTCAAGGCCCCCTTTATGCAGACAGTGTTCCTGCATGCCCACTGATCACACAGGAAGAGGAGGAGGAGGAGGAGGAGGAGGAGGAGGAAGATTGTGTCAGTATGGAGGTGGAGCCTGGCACTCAGCATCAGCAGCAGTTTTTAAGGTATCAGTCCCAAGAAACACATGGACTTGTACGTGGCTGGGAGGAGGTGGCTGCGGACCATGTCGTCCTTAGTGACCCAGAGGACTCTGGACCGAATGGCTCAGCAAACCTACTCTGCATGGCCTCCCTGATCCTGCAAAGCCTGCGTAAGGATCCTCGTATTCGTGGTATCAAGGAGAAGGACCAATACTGGCTGGCAACCCTCCTTGAGCCACATTACAAGGGTAAGGTTGCGGACCTTATCTTGCCATCGCAGAGGGAGCAAAGGATGAAACATCTTTGGGAGGCCTTGCAGAAAGGTCTGTGCAACGCGTTCCCAAAGACTGGGAGGTTACAAACTCCTGTTTCTGGACAACGTGTTGCTGAGGCTTCGGTCAGTCAAAGAGGGAGCGGTGGAGAAGGTGGCCGTCTGACCGATGCGTTCAGACAATTTTTTGGTCCGCAGCCCCAAGGTATGATCGGTTCCAGCAACCATCGACAGCGTCTGTTTTACATGGTGCAGGAATACCTAGGGGCAAGATCTGACTTGGACACCTTTCCCACCGAAAATCCTCTGGGTTACTGGGTCTTGAGGATGGATCACTGGCCAGAGCTTGCACAGTATGCAATTGAGCTACTGGCCTGTCCTGTATCCAGCATTCTTTCGGAACGCACATTCAGTGCTGCTGGAGGCTTTGTAACCGATCACAGGGTGCGTCTGTCCACTGACTCGGTCGATCGACTGACCTTCATAAAAATGAATCAATCTTGGATCACCACCAGCTACCAAGCACCTGATGCTGATGTAACCGAATATTTTTTTTTGAAATCTCAGATCCCTTCAAAGACTGCCTATGCTGATGCTAAGTGACTATCCTGAGTAATTATCCTCTTCCTCCTCAATGATCACACTGATAGCTTGTAAGAACATTTTTGGTTCTGGGCGCCACCACCAGTGCCTAAAGCCCAATTTTTCAGCCCCTGTTTAACAGGGGCGTGTAATTACAACTTTGATGCAATACTTTGCAGCAGGGCTCATTCCTGCGTTCCAACTAGAGTATCTGTGAGCGGTTGCAGTGTTGTGGCACCAGCACCAGTGCCTAAGGCCTAATTTTTCAGCCCCTGTTTTACACTGGCATGTAATTACAATTTTTGATGCAATACTTTGCAGCAGGGCTCATTCCTGCGTTCCAACTAGAGTATCTTTGAGGGGTTGCAGTGTTGTGGCACCAGCACCAGTGCCTAAGGCCTAATTTTTCAGCCCCTGTTTAACAGGGGCATGTAATTACAATTTTTGATGGAATACTTTGCAGCAGGGCTCGTTCCTGCATTCCAACTAGAGTATCTGTGAGGGGTTGCAGTGTTGTGGCACCAGCACCAGTGCCTAAGGCCTAATTTTTCAGCCCCTGTTCTACAGGGGCATGTAATTACAATTCTTGATCTAATATTTCAGAGCAGGGCCCATTTCTGCGCCCACCAAGAGCGAGTGAGGACTTACAGTGTTGTGGCACCAGCACCACCACCACCACCACCAAAGGCCCAATTTTTCTGCCCTTGTTCAACAGGGGCATGTAATTACAATTCTTGATCTAATATTTCACAGCAGGGCTCGTTTCTGCGCCCACCAAGAGCGAGTGAGGACTTACAGTGTTGTGGCACCAGCACCACCACCACCACCAAAGGCCCAATTTTTCTGCCCTTGCTCAACAGGGGCATGTAATTACAATTCTTGATCTAATATTTCACAGCAGGGCCCATTTCTGCACCCACCAAGAGCGAGTGAGGACTTACAGTGTTGTGGCACCAGCACCACCACCACCACCAAAGGCCCAATTTTTCTGCCCCTGTTCAACAGGGGCATGTAATTACAATTCTTGATCTAATATTTGACAGCAGGGCCCTGTGAGGGCTTACAGTGTTGTGCCAACAACAACACCTAAGGCCCAAATTTCTGCTGAGTATATAGGGCTGGCCTCTACTTTCAAACATCCAACTTACAAACGACTCCTACTTGCAAATGGAAGGAGACAACAGGAAGTGAGAGGAAATCTACCCCTAGGAAGGGAAATTCTCTCCTGTAAGAGTTAATATGGGAAAAACTTTTCTCCTTTCCACTGATGCTTTATAACCAATCCTTGTTTCACAAAAAAACACAAATTTTCAAAAAACATTTGTCATTGGGAGGTGAAATCTTCTGAAGAGGAGCACAGACAGCAAAACAAATGTCACAGGGGTGATAACCCTTCCCTATGTTTTCCAAAAAGCTTAAAATAGATTTTTTGGCTGGAGCTAAACACGTTAAAAATGTACCAGTTCAAAATTACAAACAGATTCTACTTAACAACACACCTACAGTCCCTGTCTTGTTTGCACCGCCTGTTCAAAATACATAGCCTGTATACTGCTGTTTCCTTTTTTAATTTGGGTGCGGGGTTCCCCTTAATATACATACAAGACCCAAAGGGCCTGGTAATGGACTGGGGGGTACCCATGCCGTTTGTCTCACTGATTTTCATCCATATTGCCAGGACCCGACATTACATTAAAGCCGCAAGCAGTTATAAATGACTTTTATTCCTTTAAAAATGACATTTTGTGCAGGGACTGTTCTAAGCATGGGAAACATGCGCCACTTTACAGGTATACTATAGACACCCCCCAGGTATGATATTTAAAGGAATATTTCACTTTTTTTTTTTTTTTTTTACTTTAAGCATCATTAAAATCACTGCTCCTGAAAAAATTGCCGTTTTTAAAAGTTTTTTTTTACATTGATACATGCCCCCTGGGACAGGACCCGGGTCCCCAAACCCTTTTTAGGACAATACCATTCAAATTAGCCTTTAAAATGAGCACTTTTGATTTTGAACGTTCGAGTCCCATAGACATCAATGGGGTTCTAACGTTTGTGCGAATTTTCGGTCCGTTCGCAGGTTCTGGTGCGAACCGAACCAGGGCGGTGTTCGGCTCATCCCTATTTGTGAGTAGGCAGGTACATTTCCTAAATACAATGCCAAATTAATAAGGGACACCAACACCAACCAACCTCCTTGAGGTTAAAAAAATAAAGATAAAGATAAAGATAATAATGGTGTTGTGGTAACTTGACACACAAAATGAAAAAAACAATATTATGGAGAGCACTAGGAAAAAAAAAAGCAGGAGATCTTGATAAAAAAAAACACTATAAACAAAAATTTAAAACATTATTATGGAGATCTGATGAAAAAAAAAAAAATTCAGGAGATCACGAGAAATAATAAAGAAATCATTTTTCTCAGAACTCTGTGTGAATATCAGCAGCAAAACAACTTCATTATTCTAGCATTATAAAGAAGAAGAGAATGCACTGCTCTAAAAGATTTAAAAATTTGCAGTGTAACGCATGTGCTATCTTCATTACGAATGCTAGTTTTACCAGACCAAGCGCTTCTATCTCGTAATTGATTCAGAGCATGCATGGAACTTTGTGTATTGGAATTGTGTACACACGATCGGAATTTACGAGAACGGATTTTGTTGTCGGAAAATTTGAGATCCAGATCTCAAAATTTGTTTGTTGGAATTCCGAGGAAAAATGTCCGATGGAGCCTACACATGGTCGGAATTTCCGACAACAAGCTCCCATCGAACATTTCCCGTCGGAAAATCCGATTGTGTGTACGCAGCACAACAGTAAAGAATCCTCTACGCATTTTAGGGTTAAACCTCTTCTCTTCTAATTTTAGTGAATGGCCACGTGTCTTATTAAATTCCCTTCTGTGGAAAAGTTATATCCCTATTGTGGGGTCACCAGTATGGTATTTGTACATCATTAAAATCACATCCCCTCTCAAGCGTCTCCTCTCCAGAGAGAACAAGTTCAGTGCTCATAACCTTTCTTCATAACTAATATCCTCCAGACCCTTTATTAAATGTGTTGCCCTTCTCTGGACTCTCTCCAGTTCCAGTACATCTTTCCTGAGGACCGTTGCCCAGAACTGGACAGCATACTCCAGGTGTGGCCAGACCAGAGTCTTGTAGAGTGGGAGAATTATCATTTTATCTCTGGAGTTAATCTCCTTTTTAATGCATGCCAATATTCTGTTTGCTTTGCTTGCATGATCTTGGCATTGCATGCCATTGGTGAGCCTGTCATCTACTAGGACCCCCAGGTCCTATTCCATCCTAAATTCCCCCAGAGGTTCCCCCCCCCCCAGTGAGTAGATTGCATTCATATTTTTGCCACCCAAATGCATTATTTTACATTTTTCCACATTAAACCTCATTTGCCATGTAGTTGCCCACCCCATTAATTTGTTCAGATCTTCTTGCAAGGTTTCCACATCCTGCGGAGAAGTTATTGCCCTGCTTAGCTTAGTATCATCCGCAAATACAGAGATTGAACTGTTTATCCCATCCTCCAGGTCGTTTATGAATAAATTAAATAGGATTGGTCCTAGAACCCTGGGGGACCCCACTTTCCACCCCTGACCATTCTGAGTACTCTTCATTTATCACTACCCTCTGAACTTGCCCCTGTAACCAGTTTTCAATCCATGTGCTCACCATATGGTCCATGCCAACGGACCTTACTGTGTACAGTAAAGGTTTATGGGGAACTGTATCGAATGCTTTTGCAAAATCCAGATTTACCACATCTACAGGCCTTCCTTTATCTAGATGGCAGCTCACCTTCTCATAGATGTTAGGCTAACTGGTCTGTAATTTCCAGGGATGTATCTTGGCTTTAAATATTGGTGCTACATTGGCTTTTCTCCAATCAGCTGGTACCATTCCAGTCAGTAGACTATTCGTAAAAATTAGGAACAATGGTCTGGCAATTACTTGACTGAGTTCCTTAAGGACCCTAGGGTACAAGCCATCTGGTCCCGGTGACTTATTAATGTTAAGTTTTTCAAGTCTATTTCTAATTCTGTCCTCTGAGGGTGCTTCCTGTGACATGTCATGAGGATAAACATTGCAGTTTTGGTTACTGAAGCCCCCCGATTCCCTTGTGAAGACTGAGGAGAAGAATACATTCAATAGCTTCACCATCTCTCCATGCTTAGTAACCAGATTCCCTTCATCATTCATTATGGGACCAATATGATCTGACCTCCCTTCCTTACTATTTATGTATTTAAAGAGTTTCTTGGGATTTTTCTTACTCTCCTAGGCTATATGTCTTTCATGTTCTATCTGATTCTTTGTAAAGTTGAGATGCTAATGATGATCCCTCAGCCTTGTATTTTTTGAAAGCCTTCTCCTTTGCTGGGGACTGAAAACCATCCCTTGAAGACTGTTGCATGTTATACTCTACATCCCTGTTGACACAATCCTCCTCCTCCTCCTGTGTGTTTGGCGGCCCTGCAGGAATAGAATCTGTATAAAGGGGGCTTAAGAGAAATGGATGTCCTCCTCTTTTTTGTTTCAATGTTTTTATTTATGTTTTCAAATTCACAAGAAAAAACAAAGAAGCAGGTACAAGTCAAGGAAATTACAGGATGTAAATACACACAAGATATAGATATCGTAAACAATATGTAACTGAACAGAATAACATATAGATTTGCAGAACCTTAAGAGTCAAACCTGGAGAGGTCTGGGGTGTTACAGATGAGAGACTCTGTGGCATAATTACAGATGAACCGGGCATGCCACCATGCACCCAAACACCCCTGTTGGAAGCAAACTGTGAATGGATGAGGGCTCTTAGAGCTTGTACTTGTCTTTCCATCATACCGGTTCTCCGAGAAGTTTAAGTGAGTCACTCTACTCTACTGATAACTGACATGTGTCGGAATTCCTCATTGGGGGTGATCTTCCCGGGTTAACTCCCAAACACCATATGGAACTACAGTAGTGTGTTTTTTTTTGTTCTAGGTCCTACTGGGAGGCTGCAGCCTCTGTTCAGGGGAGGGTAAGGGGCGGGGGAGGTGGGGAGGGTCGGACGTAGTTGCGCACACCTATATGTCAGGTAAAGTCACCTGACGTCTTGTGGGTGTCCCCAGGTCTAGCTATTGTGGTACGTTTAGAAGGTTGCAGAATTTTACAGATTCTGTAAAGTGTAGCCAGCAGACCCAGGTTTTTTGGAATGTTTTTGGGGTCTCTCTAGCATGTGTGGTGAAGGAGGTATTGAAGAAGAGTAGGTTGTTATTTGAGTGGTAAGGTGGTGTATTTCTTTACAGAAAGGTTGTATTAATGGGCAATCACACAAAATGTGGAGCAGGGAACCATGTGCTTCTTTGCATCTCCAGCACAGCAGGGAGACACTGGGATGATATTTGCGGATCCTATCCGGGGTCCTGTACCATCTGGAGTATATTTTGAATCCATTTTCCTGTGCTGATATGTTAATGGACCCCTTTGTGGATATGGGTGTAGATTCGCTCCCAGTCCTCCTTCGATCTAATGTGAGGTCTCTTTCCCATTGTTGGCTAATTGTGTTTGCTTTGGGATCACAGCTTGAGAACACGAATGTGTATATGTCCAAAATCAAGTGTCTTTGGGGCTTTGATCTCGTGCATAGCGATTCAAAGGGAATGTGATCTCTGTGCCAGTGGGAGAGTAGTTTAGAGCTATTGAGCAAGTGTCTGATCTGTAGGTATTTGAAAAAAGGAATGGTTTGGTTAGGGAAATGAGAGGAGAGGGCTTGGTATTGCTGGAGCTTGCCTTTATCAAAAAAGTTTTTCACTCTAATTGATGTCTCGTAGTTTGGGTTATGTGGATGGAGCTCTGTGAGTCCAGGGGGAAAGTCTGGATTTCGATCTATAGGGGTTAAAGGTCCGTGTGAGGAAGCCAGATTTAGTCTTTTGCATATCACCCGGAAGTTCTGTAGGGTCGGGCCTATTAGGAGATGGGTGGCGCTCTCCTTAGGGATCATGTTTCGAGTTGATCCATGGTAAGTGGCAAATTTGGACATGGGAGAAGGACTCTTCAATAGTAATCCATTCTTTAGTGTGTGCATGGACATGCCAGTCGATTATCCTAGCCAAGTGACAAGACCAGAGGTATTTGTAAGCATCTGGAAGTCCAATTCCTCCTTTCAATCTAGGTAGGGCCAGTCTGTCCCATCCCAGTCGAGGCGGTTTGGAGGACCAGATGAAGTTTTTACATATTTGTTTGTATGTTGTAAAGGATGCTAAAGGAATTTTTATCGGTAAGGTCTGGAAGAGGTAAATGAGTCTTGGTAGGACATTCATTTTTTTAATTGCTGCTCTACCAAACCAGGAGAAGGGGCCCACGTTCCATTTTTGGAGGTTCTGTTGGATGATTTTGAGAATCGGGAGGAAGTTTCTGGCATACAGGTCAGTTAATTTTGTAGGTAGCTGGATACCGAGATAGGTGATGGCTTGGGGATCCCAACCAAAGGGAAAGTTATTTTGGCATTGTGTCACAATGGCTGTGGGAAGGGAAATTTTCAATGCCCTAGGTTTTGAAAAGTTAATTTAGAGATTGGAGAACAATTTGAAGAGAGAGAAGTCTTTTAGTAAGTTGGGTATATTGTTAATGGGGTCCGTGAGGAATAACAGGATGTCATCTGCGCATGCCACCAATTTGTGTTGTCGATTTTTCATTTCGACCCCTTTAACGTCGAGGTTAGCCCTGAGTCTGCAGAGTAGAGGTTCAAGGGAAAGCACGAATATGAGGGGGGATTCATCCCCCCCTCGTATTTGTGCCATTGAATATGGAGAAGGGTGCCATTGAATATGGAGAAGGCATCTGACAGATGACCATTGACTCTGATTCTTGCGGTTGGGGCTGAGTAAAGAACAAGGATGAACTGAAGCATGCGATCACGAGGACCCAATGCCTTTAGAGCTTCTGTCATGTAGTCCAAAGGTCACTCTGTCGATTGCCTTCTCTGCATCGAAAGATCAGAGGAAGCTGGGTTGGCAGGTCGAAGACAGCCAGTGATTTATGCTGATAGCTTTCAGGGTGTTGTGCCTCAATGTCTCGGATGAATCCAGCTTGGTCCAGAGAGACCAGTTTGGGGAGTAGAGGAAGTAGTCGATTTGCGAGTACTTTGGCATAGAGTTTCACATCTACGTTGAGAAGTAAGACGGCCCTGTAGTTTGATACTATAGAGGTGTCTTTGCCTGGTTTTGGTATCAGTGTTATGTGGGCTTCGAGGATGTCTGTGTTATGCCCTGTACACACGATCGGACATTGATCGGACATTGATCGGACATTCCGACAACAAAATCCATGGATTTTTTCCGACAGATGTTGGCTCAAACTTGTTTTGCGTACACACGGTCGCACAAAGTTGTCGGAATTTCCGCTCGCCAAGAACGCGGTGACGTACACCACATACGATGAGACTAGAAAAGGCCAGTTCAGAACCAAGCGTGGCACCCTTTGGGCTCCTTTTGCTAATCTCGTGTTAGTAAAAGTTTGGTGAGAGACGATTCGCGCTCTTTCAGACTCGTGGTTTTCAGATCGTTTTCTGCTGTTCAGTTTGTGCTTGTGGGTTTGCATCTGCTCTTCAGTGCGTGCAGCGAGTACCATTGACTTGTCATTGTGTTCTTTTTCGTTCGTTACTGTTTTTCAGGTCGCTCTTCACAGACCTTGCTATTCTTCAGTGCATTCTGTTACTTCGTTCTGAGCAGCCGACCATTTTCTAGCCATGTTGCGTATACGTACTCCTCGTAGAGTTCATGCTGTGCGGGGGCTTGGTGTTGGGGTCCTGACCTTGACACAAGTCCAGTCCATGAATAGGGTGGGGAGGAGTTCATGGACCAAGAATTGGTTGCTCCAGCGTGACCAGTTCTGTCATATGCCTTTGCTCCGTGAGATCCGTGAGAATAATCCTGATGATTTCAGGAACTTCCTCCGGATGACGGACCCCGTATTTCACTGTTTGTTGTCTTTGCTGACCCCCTATATCAGCAGGCAGGATACCTGCATGAGGCAAGCCATCACTCCGGAGCAGAGTCTCGTCGCCACCCTGCGGTACTTGGCGACGGGGAGAAGCCTGCAGGACCTCAAGTTCTCGACAGGTATCTCCCCCCAGGCTCTGGGGATCATTATCCCAGAGACCTGTTCTGCCATCATACAGGTCCTGCAGAAGGAGTATATTAAGGTAAGATTTTTATCCTTTAACATCACATTTTATTGTATATAATGTTTGTTAATATATTTTATTTCTTTCCACATTCCCTAATTACCATGATTGTAATATGCTGTGAATGTCCCCTTTGTCCTCATGCATGCTGGATTTTTATGTTATGCTTTTTTTTGGGGTCCCCAAATCATTTGGAACCCTCCCTCCCCCCCCACTGCTAAGTCAGCTGATACCAATTCTCTATCTATCCTCAATCATCTATCTGCTGACTTTGCCAAACCCATATACACTATACCCACCTCTTTTGTGGTCAGATGTATGGATGAATTCCCCAAAGCATGTAGTGCAAGAGTCTGCCTGAATACTTTCAAATGGTACTGTTTCAAGTTTTTGTATACTATTATTATCTTGCTAGGTAATAGCAGAATGTCCAAATGTGCTAAAATGTGTACAGTGTGTATTTATATCTTTGTATTATGACACTTCTTACCTGTCCAGTGGGCTGTCAATAGTGTAACTAAGGAGGGGCTGGCCAAAGTAATACCCATTATTTAGGCATTCATCTCTCAATGAAGTGGAGAGGGTTTCCTGTCCCAGGGTCCCCCCCCCCTATAATGTTAGAAATGGCCCAGGAGAGGGGGGGAGGGGGAATCTTATAGTTGGACCTTATACTTTGGTTTTTACAAATTTCCTCTAATAAATGTTATCTTGATGTTGGCCAACAATGTTTGTGTCTAATCTGCTTTCCCTGTTTATGTGCACAAAGACTAATTTTTTTTTTTTGGTTTTGACTCCACAGTTTCCTTCCACGCCACAGGAATGGCAGACTGTGGCCTCCCACTTTGCCCAGCGGTGGGACTTTCCTAACTGCGGAGGGGCAATTGATGGGAAACACGTCCACATCGTCCCACCACCCAACTCGGGGTCGTACTATTATAATTATAAGGGGTTCAATAGTATTGTGATGTTGGCGGTGGTGTATTCTTATGAATTTCTGTATGTGGATGTGGGGAAGAATGGCCGGATGTCCGATGGTGGAATCATCACCCAGACCGAGTGCTACAGGTATCTCCAGAATGGCAGCTTGGACTTGCCATCTCCAGAAGACAATGTGGAAGGATTCCCATTCGTCTTCGTTGCGGATGAAGCTTTTGCGCTGGGGGACCATCTTATGCGGCCATTCCTGATGAGGACCCTCACCCCGGACCAGAGGGTTTTTAATTACCGGCTGGCTAGAGCCAGAAGAGTGGTGGAGAACACGTTTGGAATCATGGCCAGCCGGTTACGCCTATTTCTTACACCCATACATATGGCGGAGTACAAACTGAATCACATCATCCTGGCGTGCTGTGTTCTACACAACTTTTTACGGCAACATTCTGCCAAATATGCTGGCTCAGTTGGGCCTGAGGCCAGAATTCAACATGAATCAACCCTGACGGCGCTTGAAAGTGGCCGTCCTGGCTTGCCCCCCCTGAGTGCCCGTGATGTCCGGCTAAGATACTTTGAATTCTTTGCGGGTAGGGGTGCTATCAATATGCCAGACAATGTGTAAAACCTTTTTCAAATAAAAAAAAAAAGAGAACTCAAATCTTTGGTGACATTTACTGCTTGTGTTTTTTTTAGCTGACCCTGACAGAAATGTGGTGAGTCCTGAAAATGGCGTGATTGTGTAACCTTCCAAAGCACTGTTGGGTGTTATTTACTAAAGGCAAAGGCACTTTGCACTACAAGTGCACTTGAAACTGCACTGAAACTGCACTTGTAGTGCAAAGTGTATTTTCCCTTTAGAGCACCACAAAATTGTTGGAGCGTTGAGACAATAATCCACACAATCTTGATTAACAATCTTTTTAATAACAGCACAATCCAATGTGCATTTCCAAAAGTTTTTTAAAACAAACCAACATGTTTGTTGTTTAACAGTTTTTGGGGTCACATTAGAAAAAGTAGAAATGTCCATTTAAGATAAAACAGGCATGTGTAAAACCCACAAGAAATACGCCAATTTAGAACTTACAAAATTCACATTTGGTAGAACATGAAGGCAATATCAGACATGAGTATTTACAAACTGTGTTTGATATTGCATTCAGATAGGGTAAAGTCACCCCAGGAAAAGCCAAATTTGGAAGATGCACACAAATTTCCCAATGTCAACATGTGCTAGCTGCCATCACGGGGGATCAAGGGACGTGTTTTGGGGGTGCAACCCCTTCCTCACAGCTACTTTATTATTGAGTAAGGGGTTGCACCCCCAAAACGCATCCATTGATCTCCCGTGATGGCAGATAGCACATGTTGACACACTGTGTGCCTCTTCAAAATTTGGCTTTGCTACAAATTGACATAAAAAATACAAAAAATGTTGGCACAACACAAACCCAAGGCATTTTGAGGGGTTTTAAACTCTCCCTAAAACATCAATGATGTTCTTCATTTTTTGCTGAACATCGTTGATGCTTTTTATGATGTTTTCCAAGTCCCTATTACACCCCATGATCTCTCCGATCAGGATCTGGGCACTTTCACTGGTGAAAGGATCTGGATCCACAACATCACGATCCCCTAAAAAGATAGAAACAAAAAAACACCATGTATTATAAATATGGCGGCATCCATCTCTTACCTGAGCCTGTGGTCGCAGACACTCAACTGTTGTAGTGACTATTTCCACCACCTCTTCCTCCTCTTGCTCTGCTGGTCTTCAGTGGATTTCCCCTTCTTCCAGAGGTGGGGGGTCTCTGGTCTCCTCGGATGAGGGGTGTCCGCCGAGTCTTTTATCTCCTATGTACAAAAAAATAGGTATACTTAGCACACAGATATTTGATGGCAGAAATAGGAATATGAAACATTGTTTGGAAGTGGGGTACAATTGTCTGTTTTGGCAGAGTTCCAAGATGTGGCATTTTTCTTGTGCTTTGTCAAGCTTGAATACTTACCTGTCTTGTACAAGCTTCACAGATGGAGACACCCCTATAGTATACACTGGAGCACCTGTGTGGCCCCCCTAATAAAAAAGTGTGTTCTTGTGTCCCACACTAGTGCTCCAGTGTCCAGATGTGTAAAATGGCATTTCATTCTAGTAACAAACCCATCTACACAACCCAATTCTTTTCACACAAGTAGGCCCTAAAAAATGCTGGCAAATGCATATGGCCAAACGAACTATGTTTGATACGAACGAATAATGTGCCCATGAACATGAAAGTTGCCTTTTGAAACTGGATAACAGTTAATAAAAGCACATGGGGCAGCACAAACGTAATAAACATAAAGAATAGGAACACAGCACAACTACTTACTTTTTTGCAGCACTCTCCGGATCGTTCTGTACTGCTCGTGCTCTCTTAATTTCAGGTCTGACCACCGCTTCCTGAGCTGATCTTTCGATCGTCGTGCTGCAAAATTCCGGTGCAGACTCTTGAGCACTTTCGCCATGATCTTGGCCTTTTGGACATTGGGGTTGGGGTAAGGTCCATACTTCCCGTCATAGTCGGCCTTCTTCAGGATGTCCACCATCTCCAACATCTCCCCAAAGGACATATTTGATGCCTTAAATTGTCTCTTCCGGGATCGGGACGTTTCTGGCTCCGGGCTTTCCTCCTCCTCCTCCTCGTTGCTGTAATTAGCATGCACCTGCTCTGACTCCGCCATGTGCTCTTCCCCACTGTGCAGAATGGGGAGCGGGGAAGAGACTAGAAAGAACGTCAGGGGCGGGCAGAGTTACACGCATGCGCAGTGTCTATAAAGCGTAACATGCATGCGTAGTACGTATGATCTGTGAGCGGAGGAAGGAGTATCGGAGGCGATCGTGAAAACGAAGGTAAGATCTAAACTTGGGCCTATACTGCTTCTAAATAGAGGCCTATATTGTAACTATATTAGGAGAGTTTCGCCTGACATTAGTGTTCGTCTTGTTTTGTGTCTTGCAGAGAAAATGGATGGCTTCAATGACCACAATTTCCTCCCCCTGTTCATAGACAAATACAGGGAGCTGCCCTGTCTGTTGCAGGTGAGACATCCACATTACAATAATAAACAAAAGAGGCAGACAGCGCTGGAGAAACTGCTGGAGTTGGTGAAGCCGGTGGTCCCCATGGCAACCATCCCCTATTTAAAAACCAAAATTGGTGGCCTGGGGAGCACTTATCTTAGGGAGCGCAAGAAGGTCACGGATTCCCAGAGATCCGGAGCTGGAGCAGATGACATTTATGTCCCCAGGCTGTGGTACTATGAGAGACTGCGATTTCTGTCAGACCAGACTGGAGTCAGGGAATCCCTCTCTACTCTTCCTTCCACTCTTCCTTCCACCCTATCTTCCACCCCAGCTGAGGCTTCCGATGTCCAACCTGGGACTTCCAGCCAGGAAGAAGTGGAGGAACCCAGCTTGAGCCAGGTACAGAATTCTTCTACAGATTTCTGGTCAATAAATAAATGATGTTTACTAGATGTTATTATTGATCACTAAGTGCTGATTTCATAAAGTGTTTTACAAATCAATAGACAGTAGTGGGCACAAAAAATCGGACAAGAAAGAAAAATGCTGGGCTCAGAATGACAGTCTGTTATATTTGATAACATTCAATTTGCAACAGTCATGAGATGAAAATTGTGTGTGATTGATGAAGAAAAAACTAAAACTATGTCCCTTTTCCATACACAGGAAGACCTCAGCCAGGAGGAGGCTGTGGAATGTGGCACACAGGAGGAGGCTGTGGAATGTGGCAGCCAGGAGGAGGCAGGGGTTTGTGGCAGCCAGGAGGAGGCGGGGCTAAGTGGCAGCCAGGAGAAGCCTGGGACCAGTCGCAGCCTGACAGAATCGCAGGTTCCTCCCCTCCGCCTTCCAAACAAAAGACCGAGGAAGGGGACTCACATGCAGGATTCAGCGCTCAGGCTCATTCAGGAGGCTTCTGCGTCCCTCAGAGCCTTACCCACTCCTGAAGAAGCCTTTGCCTGCATGGCTGCCACCAAACTGAAGGGCATGCAGGAGGGTCAACGCAAGCTATGTGAGGACCTTCTGTATAAAGTCCTAAGTAAGGGGGTGAGTGGCGAAATCACACCCAATACCCACCTGAGTGAGTTGGCCCATCCCTTTCCTGCTCCTCCTCCTGCCACAACTCCACCACCACAGCCACAGCGTGGAAGGAAGCGTGGAAGGAAGACCAGAGAGTGATGACCTGGGTTCAGTCTGGTCTGGCAAAAGATGCAGTCTCTTGTAGTACCACAGCCTGGGGACACAGATGTCATCTGCTGCTTTCTGGATCTCTGGGACTTCTGGACCAGACTGCACTACCTTAGATGAGAGGTGAGAGGGTCTATAGTCCTTCTCTATAAATCGTTGCCGAAGGATGTTGGACTGGCTTAGAAAATCACTATCATTGGTGCAATTGTGTCTAAGACGGAGGAACTGGCCATGAAGGACAGACTGAAGCCACCGACGGTGGTGACAGCTGTCCACCAGGATGTATCCGTTCCTGTCGGTGGGCTTAAAAAAAGTTTTAAGTACTAGACAGTTGTTAGTGGCTGTGATTTCCAGATCCAAGAAATGTATTCTGGTTGAACTGGCTTCAAAGTTCAAAATAATACCTCGATCATTTCTATTTAGAACAGCCGTGAAGGCATCCAAAGAAGCTCGGTTACCCCTCCATAGGAGGAGGATGTCGTCTATATATCTTGCCCACAGGACCAGTTCGGGCCTATAAGGGCATATACGACATCCTCCTCCCACTGGGCCATGAACAAGTTGGCCAGACTCGGGGCATATTTAGCCCCCATGGCCACGCCTTTGGTCTGGGAAAAGAAGGTAGCCTGAAACCAAAAATAATTATGTTTGGTTGCAAATTTTAGGAGATCCATAATGCAATTCCTATGTATCCTATGTATATGGGGGAGATTAGAATACCTGGATAGATAAAACTCTACCGCTAGAGGCCTAGGTGGTGTGGAATGCAGGTATATAAATCAGAAACATCCGCAGTAACCAGAATGAGGTCATTATGATATTGTACCTTTTCCAACAGTCTGATTGTATCTCCGGTATCCTTCAAATAGGATGGAATAAGTTTGACCAATGGCTGGAGATAGTGATCAATATATTTTCCAATCCTAGAAGTTATAGAGTCAATCCCACTCATGATCGGGTGGTCGGGGGGATTGACAAGATCCTTATGGATCTTAGGTAACTTGGGTAACTGGTAAAAAATTGGGATGCATGGTGCCAAGGGGATCAAAAAATCTTTTTCTTTTTTATTTAAGATATTCAAAGCAAAGCCCTCCTTTACAAGATCAATAAGGGCCTTCTTATATTTCAAAGTGGGGTCACCTGATAGCAGGCTATAGGTATCGCGGTCTTCTAAAAGTCTGTTCATTTCCCTAATATAAGCATCTTTATCCAGCACAACTATCCCGCCCCATTTATCAGCGGGGCGGATAATAAAGTTTTTCTTCTCACAGAGTGATTAGGCCCGCCTGGATGGCAGGGTCCTGGTGCGTTCTTTTAATCGGTAATTTCTCTAGATCATTGAGTATAAGTTTAAGAAAAACACTAATCGACAGGGCCATATTGCCCAGTGGATTAAAGAGAGAAGGATTGGAAAGTCCAGAGTGTGTATGGACACTCTGGTTGGTTACATGGGAACCAGTGGAAGGGGAAGATAAAAAATGTCTTTGGACATTAAGTTTCCGAATAAACTTCTGTACGTCTATAAACATTTATTATAATAAACATAATATAAACATATTTATTTATTCAGTTTTCTGGGTGGGACAAATTTAAGGCCTTTGTCTAAAATACATTTTTCGTCATTTAAGAATGTAATGCAGCATACACATGAGCGGACTTTTCCACCGGACTGGTCCGACGGACCAAATCCGGCGGACAATCCGACCGTGTGTGGGCTTTATCGGACTTCCGACGGAACCTTTTTGGTCGAAAATCCACCGGACTTTAGATTTGAAACATGCTTCAAATCTTTCCGCAGGAACTGCATGCTGGTCTGATGGACCAAATACGACGCAAGGGCAGCTATAGCACCTGCCCGCGAGAATGTTTCCAGCGACAATGTCATCTGGTATGGATTTTAAGGGGAACCCCCTACACTGAAAAAACGGCATAGGGGTCCCCCCAAAATCCATACAAGACCCTTATCCGAGCACGCAGCCTGGCCAGTCAGGAAAGGGGGTGGGGACGAGCGAGCGCCCCCTCCTGAACCATACCAGGCCGCATGCCCTTAACATGGTGGCGTGGGTGCTTTGGGGAAGGGGGGCGCCCTGCAGCCCCCCACCCCAAAGCACCTTGTCCCCATATTGATGAGGACAAGGGCCTCTTCCCGACAACCCTGGTCGTTGGTTGTCAGGGTCTGTGGGCGGGGGGCTTATCGGAATCCGGGAGCCCCCTTTAATAAGGGGGCCCCTAGATCCTGGCCCCCAGCCCTATGTGAATGAGTATGGGGTACATCGTACCCCTACCTATTCACCTGGGGAAAAAAGTGTCAATAAAAAACACACTACACAGGTTTTTAAAGTAGTTTATTAGGCAGCTCCGGGGGTCTTCTTCTGACTTCAGGGGGTCTCTTCTGACTTCTCTGCTCTCTCCAGCCTCTTCTCCCGGTGTCCAGTGCTTCTCCTGGTGTCCGGTTCTTCTGCCGGGCTCCTCTGCTATCTTCTGCTCTTTTGACGCTCTTTCAGAGGCGTGGCACGGTCTTCTCCGTCGTCCTTTTCCCTCTTCTTTTCTTCTGATGTTGACACGACGCTCTCGCCCGCTGTAATGCTGTATGTGCGGTGTGCAATGACTTATATAGGCATGGGGCGTGGTCACCAGGTGGTGACCCCGCCCCTTATGACATCACAGTCCTGGGGCATGCTGGGACTGTGCCGTCATAAGGGGCGGGGTCACCACCTGGTGACCACTGAACGAATGGGCTCGCCTACACACGACCGGACTTTCTGGCAGACTAGGTCCGCCGGTCTTCCCAACAGACTTTCAATGGAGTTACGGTGGACTTCCAAATGAACGGACTTGCCCACACACGTACTAAAGTTCATTCATTTCGAACGTGATGAGTTACGACGGGACTAGAAAAGGAAGTCAATCTTGCCGCTTTTATCGGCAAGATTGACACCTTGCGAGCCCTGTCGCAGGGCATACCAGGCCTTCAGGTCTGGTATGGATTTTGGGGGTCCCCCCAAAATCCATACCAGACCCTTATCCGACCAAGCAGCCCAGCCAGTCAGGAAAGAGGGTGGGGACGAGCGAGCGCCCCCCCTCCTGAACCGTACCAGGCCGCATGCCCTCAACATGGGGGGGTAGGTGCTTTGGGGGACGGGGGCACCCTGCGGCCCCCCTCCCCCAAAATACCTTGTCTCCATGTTGATGAGGACCCTGGCCATTGGTTGCCGGGGTCTGCGAGCGGGGGGGCGGTCAGGAAAGGGGATGGGAACGAACGAGCGCCCCCCCTCCTGAATCGTGTGTAGGCGAGTCCATTTGGAAGTCCGCCGGAAGTCCGTCGGGAAGACCGTCTGACCTAGTCTGCCTAAAATGTCTGGTCGTCTGTACGCGGGATAACTGTACTTAGAATGAAAATCCCTGCTCCTACTGTGTTCTCTTTCTTTTTCTGTTGGATGCTCCACCCCCCTCTGGAGCCTCATTTGGTTTTAGGTTTCCTGAGTGATTGGGGGTGGGCTTGTGAACATCCTGATGTTGGGACTGTCCTGGATAATTATGGTTATAGTTATAAGGGATTCTAGAATGCTCCTCGTCCTCTTGGTTCATATAAGAGTAGGAATCATAGTGTGAATCATAAGAGCCTTCATTCCGAAGAGGGGCATATCGATTGTGGGTACGTATAGGTGTAGCTGGCGAGTAGCCACCTCTTCCGTATCTAGGTCCGTCGTCCCTCCATGTTCTGGATGACCCACCGTGATACTCGGAATGGTATGAATTGCCAGGATTTCCATAATAATTACCCCTACCCCGGTTGGGGTTACCTCTACCCCTATTATAAGAGGGATGTCTACCCCTTATTTTCTCTAGATGATGAAAGGCTTTATTCCGGGGGTATGATCAAAATCCCTATTCCCCCGAAGGTCCCGGGGTAGGGGGAGAAGGTGGTGGTTCATAGATCAACCTTCTATCCGGGTTCTGGGCTGTGGGCACAGAGGTTTCGATTGGCAGAGCGCCGTCAGATGGGCCTGGGCTTGTAGTTACCTTGGTCTGTCAATTACAAACAGAATGGTCCTTAAAATCATTAATATCCCAGATGTATTTTTTTCTGTTTTTTACTCCTCTGGTCCCTTTCCTCTTTTTCAAGATCATTTCTAAGGTTTGTAGAAAGGGAAATGTATTCTGGAGTACCAATTGAGGGAGTGATTTTATCCTTTAAATCCCGAGTCTCCTTATCTATTGCAGTTAATCTAGCTTGTTTTCTCTCCACTAGGAAACCGAGAATTTTGATCCCTGCCTCGTTGAAATACTTGAACCACACCTCCAGGTCTAATTCACCCTGCTGTGGATAAATTTCCCAACGTAGGCCCCTCGGGACCATCTGTTCCTTGATATATTGCTCTAAAAATGCGACATAACACTGGAGATGTAATTCCGTGACCATCACAATTTTGAGCCTCAGGAAGAGTCCCTACCATTGATGCTGTGCCATGTGACCAGATGACGAGGCCATGACACTATTCCGTCACACGGCGGAGAAACATAAGCACGTCTGATGCTCGCTGACGCCGTCACATGACTATTCCAGTGATGATTCGCTGGTGCAGCCGCGATCTCACTGGTCGAATGATGACAGCCGTCGGTGTCCCCCGCAGTGGGAATTCGGCTAGATCCAGTTCCCTATTTGAAGAGTATTGATATGCGTTGACCTACCCTGTCCCGCTTTTCACTATCTATACAAAGGCTAACATGCCTCTGTATCCTCTGATGGTTATGATCCACGCTCCTTGTGGGTTTATGCACTGCAGATGATGTACTTTCCAAGTGAGGTAAGCAACACATCTATAGACGTCCAGTTTCTCTAGTGCATTCAATCCTTTTGGTGCACATATTCTTTTTTTAGTTTTATGAAGGTAAAAATTTTGTTAGAGGTTTTTCAAATACTGCATACATTTGGTTGTTGTGTTTATTCAGCTCTGAATGAGATAGAGGCTTGGAGGGCATACCCTTTGAACTTCCCTCCGGTCACTCCCTTTCCTTGGGTGGTCCTTGGTTAGGGAGGTTATTTATTCAGTGGCAATGTGAGGGGACAGAGATATGCCCCTGCTGAAGACCTTTAGTGTCGAAACGCGTCGGTCCCAGCATTTACTGCACCCCACATTGCCTTTTATTTGTTTCTATGACTTTGTGATCACTTTTACATTTTTGCCATTTTTGATATATTCCAATAAACCTATTGGTTTGACCTGCACCATTTGGAGCCCTCTTTCTTTTTCCTATGTTTGTCCGTTGAAGCCCATAAAGAGTTATTTTGAGGTACATCTAGCTGAATACTACAGTGCCTTTGGAGTTCGCTGCTGGGAAGCTGAGGAGCCGTTACCGGATCCACCTCCTGCACACAACACCAGACCTAGATCCGGCTGGATCACAAGCCTGTCCGACCCACTGTTGTATAACATGTGGGTCCACAACAGCTGGTAAGAGTACCCATCTTATCACTCTAGAATTACTACAGACAACTTGTTTCTGATGTCTCTTGTTTTGGTACCAACCTGACAGAAAGCAGCTCACCTTATCTACCACTTTATTTTTTGGACTTTATTTTTTATGATTTATTTTCACCTTATTAAGCATGCACTTCCTGTGCTTTATATACCTTTTTTATAATTACAATTACATTTGTAATACTGGGTAATCCCAACCACATCTCACTATATGTACCGGCATTTGCACTTTTACACTCATATTATTATTTGCTGTGTAATCACATATTATTGCACTTTGGCATTTGCAGTTTAGAGCGCTACACTGTTTTTTCCTATTCCTGTTCAACTTTGTTTGTTTGAGTGTTTAGCAGCCTTTTGTATATTTGTTTAGCGCAGTGTTTCCCCCCCCCCATTGCACAGATTTTTGAAGCTGCTGGTGCCTCTGGAGTCCCACTGACATCAAGGTGTAGAGTCCTCTAGAGTCTTGCAACTGTGCATAAACCTTCAATTTATACCACTAACCAATGCTCACAAGCAGAAATGGCTGCATTGGGCAGAAAAATACATGAAGACTAATTTTAAAACAGTTCTGTTCACTGATGAGTGCCGTGCAACCCTGGATGGTCCAGATGGAGGGAGTAGTGGATGGTTGGTGGACGGCCACCCTGTTCCAACAAGGCTGTCACGTCAGCAAGGTGGTGGTGGAGTCATGTTTTGGGCCGGAATCATGGGAAGAGAGCTGGTCAGCCCCTTTAGGGTCCCAGAAGGTGTAAAGATGACCTCTGCAAAGTATGTGGAGTTCCTGACTGACCACTTCCTTCCCTGGTACAGAAGGAAGAACTATGCTTTCTGTAATAAAATCATCTTCATGTATGACAATGCACCATCTCATGCTACAAAAATACCTCTGCATCAATGGCTGCTATGGGGATAAAAGGTGAGAAAGTCATGGTGTGGCCTCCATCCTCCCCTGACCTCAATCCTATTGAGAACCTTTGGAGCACCCTCAAGCAAAAGATCTATGAGGGTGGGAGGCAGTTTACATCCAAACAGCAGCTCTGGTAGGCTGTTCTGACATCTTGCAAACAAATTCAAGCAGAAACTGTCCAAAAATTCTTAAGTTCAATGGAAGCAAGACTTGTGAAGCTGCTATCAAATAAGGGGTCCTATGTTAAAATGTAACATGACCTGTTAAAATGTTTAAAAAGTTAAAATGTTGTTCAAAGTTTGATTGAAATAGCTTTCAGTAAATATGCTGCAAACACAACAAATGACAATTTTTAGTTCTTTACAACCTATAAAGTGTTTTGAAACTTACTGTGCATAATAATTTGGAACAGCACATTGTAAGTTTTTTATTTTGAAAAAAAAAAACTGTTATCATTAGGAGGTTTGTTCAATAAAATTTGAATTGTACTCTTAATAGTTGATAACATGAGAATGATGCTGACTGTTGTTTACATCAATTATTTAGGTAAATGAGAAAAATAATTTGGAACAGGGTGTAATCCACCATGCAGCAGATGATATCCTTGAGGGGATCGGTGTCTCTCCCTTTAGGTCTGAGAGCCCTTTGAATCCTTTCCATCTCAACTGCTGTCTGAGCAGGCCGATCAAGGAGCTCATTGAACAGCCCTGTAACTGTAGCAGTAAGCTGCTCAGCTTCCACCGATTCAGACACGCCACAGGCCAGCAGATTATGGTGCCTGCCCCTTTTATCCAAATCCTCCATGTGGCATTGAAGGTCTCTAAGTTGTGAGGTGTTGGCATCTACCTTTTGTTTCACCCGGCGGAGGACCGTATCATGTTGTGCGGTGACCCTCTCCACCTCGTGGACCCTGTCAGCAGTGCATGTATGTCCAGGCGCATATCAGAGATGGCTGCAGATAGAGTATCCTTGATATCTGCGGCAATCATGTGCAAGTCCTGCAGGCTTAGGTGCTGTTGGGGAGGGACATTGGTCTCTCCTGGACCTACTGTTTAGAGTGCGAGTGGCACTTCAGTCAGTGGCGGGGTTGCTGCCTGTGTTCGTCTGTGGCAGGAAGATGCCATATTGCTCCTCTGAGTATGGAACAGCTATCTCCAGGATAGTCTGGCTCAGGCCCCTGTTGTGTTCTCGGGGGAGAGGAAGCGAGAGGCAGAGGAGGTGCGGGTAGTTTTTCCCATGTTCGTCCGTGGGTTTAGGGCGGTGTATACCTCCTGAAGGAGTTTGTAGAGGACCTGTAGTGGCAGGAGCTCTGGCTTTACACAGCCATCTTCCAGCGATGTCAAACTACGCCCCCAAAAGTCTTCCTTCTGCTGTTCTTCCTCAAGTGACCTGTCCATGATTCCATGAAGTGTGTGCTCCAGCAGGAAGACTAAAGGGACAGTGTCACTGATGCATGCATTGTCGCTGCTCACCATCATTGTGGCCTCCTCAAATTGCGACAGGTCAGTGCATGCATCCACATTGCATGCATCCTTAATCAGTAGCCACCAGTGGTGTGGCAAAAAGAAGCCAAGCTCCCCTGAGCCTATTCTGGTGCCATACTCATGCAGGTACTCATTGATTGCCCTCTGCTGTGTGTGCAGCCGCTGCAGGATTGTCAATGTTGACTTCCACCTGGTGAGCATGTCACAAATGAGGCCTGCCTGAGAAGATCTTGTAAGCCTGGGTACCTGGTCAAGAAACGCTGCACTACCAAATTCAGGATGTGTGCCAAGCATTGAACATGTGTCAAGTGTCCCTGTCAGAGGACGGAGAGAAGGTTGGTGCCATTGTCGCATACAACCATTCCTGGCTCAAGCTGCCATGGCGTCAACCACCTCTGAACCTGCCTCTGCAGAGCTGACAGAATCTCTGCCCCAGTGTGACTCCTGTCCCCTAGACAGACCAACTGAAGCACCACATCTTTTAGCCTGACTGCTTGTGTAGCCCTTGAATGCTTAGGGAGCACTACTGGTTCAGAGGACAATTCAGCAGAAGAGGCCATAGAGGAAGAAGAAGAGGAAGGGTGGAGCAGACAGATGTGGCAGAATAACCACCAACTTTTTGGAGGCGTGGTGTGGAACAAGCTTCAACACTGTCCTGCATCCTTCCCAGCTGCCAGCAGAGTTACCCAAAGGAAATGTAACATCCCTGACCATGCCTGCTGGACCATGAGTCAGCGGTAATGTGAAACTTTCTGCTGACCGCCCTGTCCAACGAGGCCAAAACATTGCCTTCCACATGAAGGTAGAGAGCTGTAGTGGCCTTAAGTAAAAAGAAATGTATTTTTGGATCCTGCCACTGTGGTATAGCACATTCCACAAATTTACAAAAGGAGGCAGAGTCTACCAGCTGAAAAGGCAGCAGTTGGAGTGCTAGCAATTTGGCCAAACTAGCATTTAGACACTGAGCATGTGGATGGCTGGGACAGTATTTATTTTTACGGTTCAGCAACTGGGGTAGGGAAATTTGCCTGCTGAAATCAACAGGTGTTGTACTGCTAGCAGATTGGATGCAAGTACTCATGGCACCTGTTGCTATACCTTTATTTCTCTCAGTGCAGGTTTTTGAGAGGACTTGAGGTATAGTAGGAGTTGAGATCCCAGATGAGGAGCAAGGAGAAATTTGCTTTTTTTATGATGTGGATCTTTCAGGTGCTATTGCAAATGGACTGGATGGCAGGTCGTCGCATGTCTTGTCAAGCATGTGGTATTCAAGCGTGTGGTGTTCTGGCCACGCTTGATTTGCTTCAAACAGATATTGCAAACAGCAACGGTGCGATCTACTGCACATGTGCTGAAAAAAGCCCACACCAATGAACTTTTGGAAGTCAGAGGGGAGTCAGCAGCGCTTTGCACCTGTGGAGCTCTGTGGTGTGATGCAATAGGATGGCTGCCCTTAAACTGGCCCCTAGAGGACATCCTGCCTCATTGGAGTTGTGCCACCTCACTTTCCTCCTCTGTTCTCTCAGGCACCCAAGTACAGTCAGTGACATCATCATCCCCTTCCTCCTTGACACTGGAGCAATCTTGGCAGTATGCTGCAGCTGGAGAAACTTGACTGCTAGTTTCTTGTCCTTCTGTGGCACCCCCTCTCTCTAGGCTCACGTTACTCCCTTCCCCAACCTGGGAACCATCATCAGAGCATTCAAATTGCTGCGCATCCTCCAGCAGAATGTAACCGACACTATGGTCGAACAATGCTGGTGACTCCTCCGTGCATAATGGTGAGGCTACGGAAGGAGTAACTGTGGACAAGCAGCCAGTAGAATAGGCCGCTTTGGCAGCTGTATTGGAAGGCAAATTGGTATGAGCCTGGGTGATAGAGGATGAGGAGGACGGCTTAGTTAACCACTCCACCAACTCTTCTGCATGTTTTGGCTCAATAACACGGCCAGCAGCAGAAAAAAACGACAAGCGTGCCCCGCCTACAGAGGATGCACCATGTCCGCGAACACCGCTATTCACTGTAGACACAGAGGCTGCTCACCCTCTTTTTGTGGCCTTTGAGCATCTGCCTTTCCTTGTTGGCCTTCCAGATTCCGTATTATGTATATATCTATATATATATATATATACAGATATATATCTATATAGACATATAGATATATATAGATATATATAGATATATATAGATATATAGATATATATAGATATATAGCTATATATATATATATATATATATATATATATAGATATATATATATATATATATATATATATATATATATATATATATATATATATATATATATATATATATATATATATAGATATAGATATAGATATATAGATATATATATATATATATATAGATATATATATATACTGTATATAGATATATATAGATATATATAGATAGATTAATATCTATATATATATATCTATACATATATATCTATATATATATATATATATAGATATATATATACAGTATATATCTATATCTATATATATATAGATATCAATATATATCTATATCTTTAGATATATATCGATATATCTATAGTTATAGATATAGATATAGATATAGATATAGATATAGATATATAAATACATTTAAGTTAAATATACAGCCACACTGATGATGTGATTAATTAAGGAGAGAGATTCTAAAGGAAGCTAGTTCTAGTGGAAATTTAAAAGTTGTCCCAGTGGTTATGGTTCTTTAATTGCTTAATTGGAGTGTTCGCTTGTCATTCCTGAACGATAATACCATTCGACTTCAGCCTTATAAAATATGGTTCTCAACATCAATGGTTATATGTAAAACAAACAAACGAGGAAAAAAACTTCATTGTGCAATGAACTAGATGTAGGACACCAGCAAATCACTATGAGATACACTCACGTGCGCCCCGTAGTAAGAAAACATATGGATATGCAAGTAGCAGTCAGCCGCTGTGGACGAGAAAAGGATCGCTGCAGTTCAAAGCCAAATGACAGACTGCAGAGTGCATCCTAGGCTCCTCCCACGCATTGCGTCACCGTCACGTGACTTTGACTTCCTTGAGAAAGTCATGTGATGGTGACGCAACGCGTGGGAGGAGCCTAGGACGCACTCTGCAGTCTGTCATTTGGCTTTGAACTGCAGCGATCCTGTTCTCGTCCACAGCGGCTGACTGCTACTTGCATATCCATATGTTTTCTTACTACGGGGCGCACGTGAGTGTATCTCTAAGTGATTTGCTGGTGTCCTACATCTAGTTCATTGCGCAATTAAGTTTTTTTCCTCGTTTGTTTGTTTTACATATAACCATCGATGTTGAGAACCATATTTTATAAGGCTGAAGTCGGATGGTATTATCGTTCAGGAATGACAAGCGAACACTCCAATTAAGCAATTAAAGAACCATAACCACTGGGACAACTTTTAAATTTCCACTAGAACTAGCTTCCTTTAGAATCTCTCTCCTTAATTAATCACATCATCAGTGTGGCTGTATATTTAACTTAAATGTATTTGTTTATTTAAGGTATTTATATTCACTAATCTATTACTATTTATGTTTTAATGACCGGTTTTATACTCCACTATATATTTTATTTATTAATTTTTTTCATGTATGTGCAATATTACCTCACATTGGTATAGGCATTTAAATGGTTTGGAGTTTTTTGAAACACTTTATTACATAATTTTAGCGTACTTTTACACAGTTCCCACACTGGTTTGGATATTTATTTGTGGGATGCACAAATTTGCACAATAATTTTAAGTTTACTGATCATTTAGTGAAGCGCTTCAATTCTTTCTATATGTTGTTCTGCAAACAAAAAAACATCCCTAAAATAGATGTTGTGTTAGTTTTATGTTCTTTGGGTTGTATCTGAAGTGTATTCTCTAAGTATAGTTTTTTTCTGCTTCTTATGCAGCGTGCACACGGTCGGACTTTTCGACCGTACGGCGGACAATCTGATCGTGTGTGGGCTTCACCGGACAGCAAAGTGAGGAAGTACGGGAATTAAATTTCGATATTTGGTAAGGTATAAGACACCACCATTGTTGTATTTTGTGGGTGAGTTCTCATAGTCTAATACATTTGGTCGCGGCATAAGTGATGCTCAGTGCTGTTTGCCATTGTTCTATGGTGTAAGATGGTCATGTGGTCATGTCTATATTATATTCCAGTTGTAAAGCTCTAAACGTTTTCGCTGTAGGGCCAACCATTAGGTCCTTTACTACTTCCATGCCTTTGGATACCCAGTGTGAAATGTGTAGGTCTGGAATAATCAAGGCTAGACTTAATATGGTTAGTGGAAGGGTTTTGGTTGCATCGCCTAGACACTGTGTGGACGAGAGGGTCCTCCATGCTTGTAGTGTAGCTAGTATCGTGGGTGACAGGGTTGTGTTTGTGTGTGTATGGAGATTGCTAGCTAAAAGTAGGGCATATAAGTTCTTAATTGGTGCCTGCAGTGCCTCTAGTTCTAACCTGGAGCTATGTGCTTGAGGGAACCAAGACTTCACCTGAGAATCAAAGCTGTGTGGTAGTCTTTAATTAATAGACATGTGCGATTAGTTTTGTACGAATCGAAAATTCGTATAAATGACCAGAAATTCGTACATTCGTATGAATCCGAAATACGAATTTTTATGCATACGAATTCTGTACGAAATTTGGTTTATGAATTTCGGATCCAAATTCATAACGAAAATTCGTAATTGTTACGAAAAGTTAACAAACCTAAAAGTTAAAACCCCAGGAAGTCAGCACAGCACAGGGATGGTGGGAACTCCTCATAATGGGCACAGCGGGTGTACACTCAGACCTGGGAACTCAGCACGGGGATCGTGGGAACTCCACATAATTGACACAGCCGGTGTACAGACCTGGGAACTCAGCACAGGGATGGTGAAACCCTATGGGAATTTCTATGCTTACGAATTTTATACGAAATACAAAATTTCGTTAACGAATTTCGGATCCAAATTAAAAGAAACGTGACTGGTGTTTTGTTCACCAATCAGAGGAAGTCAGCACAGCACAGGGATGGTGGGAACCCCTCATAATGATAAATTCATCATAACGAACTTTCGTTTTTTTGCAAAAAGTTTACAAATCTAACGAAAATTCATATTTCGTACAAATCTGAATTGAATTTCAGACACGAATTACGAAATACGAATTAATTTTCGTACGAAACGAAACTAATCTATTGACGGTGCACATGTCTATTAATTAATTCATGTCCCACTCCCCCGGCTTTCCTTGATGTTATTAGTCTTTTAAATGCGCATCTAGCCCTTTTACCTTACCACAGATACTTGTTTATCATGGATTGGCCACTGAGGAAGAAGGAATGTGGGATCGGGATTGGTAGGGTCCTGAACAAATAAAGCAACTGTGGTAGCACTATCATCTTGAACGTTGC
This sequence comes from Lithobates septentrionalis, assembly GCA_037952835.1. Classification (NCBI taxonomy): domain Eukaryota; kingdom Metazoa; phylum Chordata; class Amphibia; order Anura; family Ranidae; genus Lithobates; species Lithobates septentrionalis. Next base: position 6,056,978 of record JBBDGP010000334.1, on the reverse strand, counting down.
CAGACGACCTGACAATGACAGATCTACCTTAGCAATGTCCTTAAGACTCTTACCAAGTGAACTAAGGAATGAGGTGTAATTGGTCACAACTAAGTTCTCGGTGGATGCTGTCAACATTATCCCCAAATATTTTATCCCCTTGTTCTGCCAGGTATATGGAAACCTCAAGCTAAGTTTCTTTTACAGAGGTGGATCAAGGCCCAGGCCCATAATATATGATTTACTCTCATTAACTTTGTAGTATGATATCCGATTAAACAGTTTTAGAGCTGAGTTTACCGAAGCAAGGGAAGTCTCCACGTCCGTGAGTATCATTATAATAACATCTGCAAATAAACTGATGATATGGGTCGAGTTATTTAGTGAGAATCCTTTATTTTTTTGTTTCCAAGCAGACTGTGTATTGTAGACAGTGGACAAACTTTTTTTTTTGAAACCCCGGATGCTGCTTCCATTTGATTGGATGGACGTTAAGTAATCTATTATCCTGCACTAGGAGCTCCAAAATGTGTTGGCTCAGATTTTCTCTAGTCACCCTTAATACCAATTTATAGCCTCCCCCTTTCCCTTTCCTTTTTTTTTCTCTCCTTCCATTCCTTTTTCCTATTCCCTTTCCAACCCCCCCACCCCTTTTTTTTTTCTTGGGATAAGGCATTCTCCACGCCACCCCGTTTTTTCTTTGGGATGACATTGGAGAAAAGCAGGAAGGGAGTATTAATGCCCGGGATGTGTGTTTTTGTTAATTATTCATACACATCGGGGGTCATTTACTATAGCGCCGCGGCGCTAATTTGTGCACATTGCTGCGAATTAGCGCTAATTTGCGGCAATTTAGCACAAATTAGCGCTACTAGCGCTAATTTGCGCTAAAACGGTATTCACTATAGCGCTGATGAGAAAATACTCCCAAAATCGAATTTAATATAGTTCCCTGAAACCAAATAGCGCCCAAACCCTTACTCTGCTAAAACCTGGAGAATTGCACATGGAAATAATGTTTAGAGCATGATATAATTGCCTAAATGGTACTGAAATATGCGGTATATTATTTAAAGATTATCTGCTTTTAAACTGTGTGAAAAAGTGATTTCTACACTGAAATATCTTTATAAGTCTGAAAAGTGAAAAATTTCCCGTTTTGGACAACTAGGTGCCAGCACAACTGAGCATGCTCAGACCTGAAAATAGCTCTCATTTTAACTCAAGTGTCTTTTTTACCCGGAGCTATAGTAAATACCAAAATGAGAGCTAATTAGAGAGCATTTTTTGGAAGTTAAAATCTGCTCTTTTTTAGTCCAAATGAAGTTTCATTTATTGATTCTAATGGAACAATTCTAACTTTCACAAAAAAACCTTTTAATGTTGAAATGAAATGTATCTTTCTCTGAAATAAATTTTCCTTTGCAACATTGTTGCTTCTACTTAAAATATTTTGATTTTAAGAATGCTACAATGTGGAATGTTTTGATGTTTTGGTAAAATATATTTTTCTCTGTCACTTTCACTTTTTACTCTTCATCTCACAACAATCTTTACCCCAAACTCACACAGGTGTCTTTATAATCCACAAACAATACCATTGCTGATGAAAATTTAAAATGAATCACAATTTTTTGTGCTTTTTATTATTTCCAAATATTCATAATTTGAGCCCAAAAAATGTGATATGTGTACCAACATCAGAAAGAAAAATGTAATTCCCAAAAATTTGAGGGTAATATTCTACTCTCACCCACAAAAAAAACACTAAATATCACAGAATAAATCAAGAAGAATAACTCTTGAGTAATGTAATTCCATCACTTGTATGTCCAAAGAAATGCAGTATTTATGTGTTTTTATGTGTATTTATGTGTAGTTATGTGTATGAGGTCCTCACATGTGGTAGCTCTGTGGCTTAGAAGTTAGAACTTCTGATTAGTATCCCTGAGGGTCTGGGTTCAAATCCCAACCATGTTACTTCATGTGGAGAAGTTGTCTCATCTTCCAAGTCCTATAGCTATGTTTAAATGTAGTATTTATGTGTAGGAGGGTTCCACCACCATTGTCTTTTCCAGATACACTATTTAGCCAAAAGTATTGGGACACCTGCATTTACACACACATGAACTTTAATGGCAGCCCAGTCTTAGTCCGCAGGGTTAAAATTTGATTTGGCTCACCCTTTGCAGCTAAAACAGCTTCTGGGAAGGCTTTCCACAAGGTTTAGTGTGCCTATGGGAATGTTTGATCATTCTTTCAGAAGTGCATTTGTGAGGCCAGGCACTGATGTTGGATGAGAAGGCCTGGCTCGCAGTCTCTACTCTAATTCAGCCAAAGGGTGTTCTATCGGGTTGAGGCCAGGACTCTGTGCAGGCCAGTCAAGTTTCTCCACCCCAAACTTGCTCATCCATGTCTTTATGGACCTTGCTTTGTGCACTGGTGTGCAAACATGTTGGAACAGGAAGGGGCTTTCCCCAAACTGTTCCCACAAAGTTGGGAGCATGAAATTGTCCAAAATGTCTTGGTATGCTGATGCCTTAAGAGTTCCCTTAACTGGAACTAAGAGGCCAAGCCCAACCCCTAAAAAACAACCCCACATCATAATCCCCCCTCCACCAAATCATTTGGACCAATGCACAAAGCAAGGTCCATAAAGACATGGATGAGTGATTTTGGGGTGGAGGAACTTGACTGGCCTGCACAGAGTCCTGACCTCAACACAACAGAACACCTTGGGGATGAATTAGAGAGGAGACTGTAGGTCAGGCCTTCTCGTCCAACATCAGTGCCTGACCTCACAAATGCACTTGGAAGAATGGTCAAACATTCCCATAGACACACTCCTAAACCTTGTGGACAAGAAGAGTTGAAGCTGTTATAGCTGCAAAGGGTGGGCCAAATGAGTTTTGAACCCAATACTAATACTGGGATGCCATTACAGTTCATGTGCGTTTAAAGGCAGGCGTCCCAATACTTAGGCCAATATATTGTATATTGCTTGTGACACTGAGCATGGCTATGGACTTAGGGCTGGTTCACACCACAGAGATGCAGAGAACATGTGTGGGGCTGCCTGGTGGCTAAATGGGTAGCAGTTCTGTCTAGCAACACCTTGGATGTTGGTTCAATTCCCCAACATGCTAATCCTAGTGTTGAAGTTTATATGTTCTCCCTGTGTGGGTTTCTCACCACAGTCCAAAGACATGCTGGCAATTTATTTGTCTCCTGTCCAAATAGGTTCTAATGTAAGAAAGTTAATTTTGGACTTTAGATTGGAAGCTCATTGCAGCCAGGGACTGATGTTAATGTTCGTTAGCACTAATCATGCCCAGGGACTTGGACATTTCAAATTTTAGGGTTTACACTGCACGGGTACATATGCTTAGAAAACTGTTACTTTGTTTATGTGGATGCAAATGGACTTTAATCTTTGTCCTGTAGTTGGAGATTTGATGCACATAGCCAAGGGCTAACACAGTTGCGAACACTATTATGTGTTCCTGCTCATCAGGTGCAATCACTTTAGACATACATGAAGAGATAGATTGAAAGATACTGGTGGGCGTGTACTTCTATTGGGTGTGTCAGTGTGCTAACTATACAACCTCTCTTATATAAAGGCCTGCAGTAGAGGGTTTGTTTGGCCTGAGAAGGTCAGGTTTTTTGCTGTGATTTGTGGGGGAGAAGGAATAATATTGGGAGATTTGATGAAGTTCTTGTGCATTTTTTCAATCAAAAGTGTGTTTATGTGGCCATGCTGTCAATGTTGGGCATGTATTGTTCCTGTCTGATCATGCAAACATCGTTTGGAAGCATCTGCTGACCTACTCTTTTTTTTATCTCGTTTAATTGTGTACACCGAAATGCAGCTTCCAGCAGAACATGGTCACCAATGTATGTATGTGTGGATTGTGGGCTGGTGGTGGGTGTTTTGAATAAGTCTTTTGTAATATTATGTGGGAATGCTTTTTAAGAATGACTGTTAAGTATGTTTCTATAATCTTGCAGATAACAATGTGATGTGTTGCCCATTATACACTGAAATTAAAGCTGTGTTCACTCTAAGGTTTTGTCTAATTTTAGATTGTAAGCTCCTATGAGCAGGGCCCTTAAAATCCCATTGCTAAATGTAGCACCATATACCCTGTCCAAAATTTTTTGAAGCTAGTGAATGAATGCAATTTTTTGTTTTTCTGCTGGTAAAATAAAAGTACATTATTGAGCTTTGTTGTGGTGTTTTGTTTTTTTTTCCTTCTACTTTTTTCCCTTTAGTTTTTGTGGGTGGTGGTTTTGGGAAAGTGCAATATCTCTTACATTTTATTTCAATATGTATTTGTGCACCAAAAAACTAATCTCTGTGCGCTGGTTCCCATTGCTGCTACTTTGAAATCGCCCTACTTCACTTGAAGTAGCACGATTTCAAAGTAGCAAGGTCAGCGTGATTTCAGGTGCTACTTGATAGATATCTGTGTGGCTTCATACACAAATGTCTATTGAAGTCGCACCAGAAATCGGCAAAAGTAGTGCAGGAACTACTTTAGCAAATTGGTGCGGTGCCACAAAAAAATGTTGCATCGATTGGAACAATGCCATTGCTGCCAATAGTCATGCGATTTGATCTCTCAAATCGCATGAAAAATTGCTCCAATGTAAACCTAGGCTTCTGCACACCTGTAAGTTAATGATAAAGGTAGAATCGTTATATATATATATAACAGCTGTGGAGAATTGCAGGTAATGAATTCAGCTGGTGGATAGGCAGTGTTGTATGTGTCAGCTTTAGTTCACATTGGTGCGATTTGACATGTCAAGCGGTGACAATTGCACTGTTTTAATTGGTGCGACTTTGGGGTGCAATTTGTATTGATATCAGTGCATAAACCTGCACAGATGTCTCTGAAATTCCCCCTGCAGCAGGGACTGACATGCGGGAATGAAAGTGTGTGATTTCAGCTGAACGATTTCCTCCTGCTGCTAACCCAGGGACACCATTTCTTATCGAACACCTTTAAATATCATAAGTAGAAATACAAATTTGCATATCTGCAAATAAACAAAAATAATACAATTCTAATAGTGGTTGCGATCAAATATTTGCAGCAGCGATGAAAAGAGGGTAGTTTCGCCTTCTGACCCAGAAATAAGTCATTGTAATCACCCGGAAGTCCCTGTGCTGGTCAAGATCTCCATCTAGGTGGACATGGCGAGGTCCCTCTTTAGCAAAGAGGAGGTGCGGCTCATTTTCTGGACAAGGGTATGATATGTACTTGTGCTTAATCAATGCGGTGGTGGATTTGGTAGTTAGATTTGGTGTGGGTGGGGTTCATTGATTTGTTGGGCATCCCCACACATTTGCTTCTGGCCCATGCATTTGTTCTGCTAATGTAAATGCAAGTATAAATGAGAGCTCCTTTCTATTAAAATATATATGACTTGTTTCACAGTTGGGCGACTTTGGGCTTCCGAGTTGCTTGACAAGTTGTACCCCCATGATTCTCAATGAGAACTAGGGATGGGCCGAACATCCCCCCTGTTCGGTTCACAGCAGAACATGCGAACAGACAAATAAATTTGTGCGAACACCATTAAAACCGCTTCCCGCCCGCTGTACGCCAAATGACGTCCTCGGCTTTGAGCGGGGATATCTGAGTGATGCCTGTAGCTACAGACATCATCCAGATATCGTCTTTTAGAGCCTGCGAATCTGCACACCATAAGAATGATCATAGTGGCTGTTCCACTGCTTGATCATTCTTACGGGAGGCGAGAGGAGATGACCCCCTCCTGCCGCCCTCCGGTGCTTGTACCAACTTACCGCTACGATCGGTAAGTCGGTCACGGGATCCGCCAGCCCCGGATGTTTAGCATAGAGATTTCTGGTGGACCAGATGGTCGCCGGAATCTCTATGATCGTTCGGAGGCCGAGCGTGATGTTATGACGTCACGCCCGGCCTCTGTATTAAAAGAAATGGCGCCGCTTCGGCTGGGAAGCAGAGATCGTTTTTTTTGGGGATTTCAGGCTTCTAAGCCTAGAGGTGAGATGTGGGGTCTTATTTACCCCACATCTCACTGTAAAGAGCACCTGTCATGCTTATTCCTATTACCAGGGATGTTTACATTCCTTGTAATAGAAACAAAAGTGATCAAAAAAATTTTTTGGGGAAAAAAAGTGTCAAGCTAAAATAAAAAAAGTAAAATTAACAGTAAAAAAAAAAATTTTGAAGCGCCCCTGTCCCTGTGAGCTCGCATGCAGAAGCGAACACATACATAAGTCCCGCCCACATATGAAAATGGTGTTCAAACCACACATGTGAGGTGTCGCCACGAACGTTAAAGCGAGAGCAATAATTTTGGTCCTGGACCTCCTCTGTAACTCAAAACATGTAACCAGTAAAAAATTTTAAAGCGTCACCTAAGGGGATTTTCAAATAGCGAAGTTTGGCGCCATTCCACGAGCGTGTGCAATTTTGAAGCGTGACATGTTGGGTATCTATTTACTCGGCGTAACTTCATCTTTCATATTATGCAAAAACATTGGGCTAACTTTCTTGTTTGTTTTTTTTTTAAGCCCAAAACTGTTTTTTTTCCCAAAAAAAAACGCATTCGAAAAATTGCTGCGCAAATACCGTGCTAGATAAAAAGTTGCAATGACCACCATTGTATTCTCTAGGGTCTATGCTAAAAAAAATATATAATATTTGGGAGTTCTATGTAATTTTCTAGCCAAAAAATTATGATTTTTACATGTAGGAGAGAAATGTCAGAATTGGCCTGGTAGGCAAGTGGTTAAAGTCTATGGGACACGAACATGAATAATCAAAAGTGCTAATTTTAAAGGCTTATATGTATGTAATTGTCATAAAAAGTGTTTGGGGACCTGGGTCCTGCCCCAGAGGACATGTATCAATACAAAAAAGTTTTAAAAATGGCCGTTTTTTTCGGGAGCATTGATTTTAATAATGCTTAAAGTGAAACAATAAAAATGTAATATTCCTTTAAATTTTATACCTGGGGGTGTCTATAGTATGCCTGTAAAGGGGCGCATGTTTCCTGTGTTTAGAACAGTCTGACAGCAAAATGACATTTCAAAGGAAAAAAGTCATTTAAAACTACTCGCGGCTATACTGAATTGCCGGCCCGACAATACACATAAAAGTTCATTGATAAAAACGGCATGGAAATTCCCCACAGGGGAACCCCGAACCAAAATTTAAAAAAAAATGACGTGGGGGGTCCCCCTAAATTCCATACCAGGCCCTTCAGGTCTGGTGTGGAAATTAAGGGGAACCCCGGCCAAATTTTTTTAAAAAAATGGCGTGGGGTACCCCCAAAAATCCATACCAGACCCTTATCCGAGCACGCAACCTGGAAGGCCGCAGGAAAAGAGGGGGGGACGAGAGAGCACCCCCCTCCTGAACCGTATCAGGCCACATGCCCTCAACATTGGGAGGGTGCTTTGGGGGTAGCCCCCCAAAGCACCTTGTCCCCATGTTGATGAGGACAAGGGCCTCATCCCCACAACCCTGGCCCAGTGGTTGTGGGGGTCTGCGGGCAGGGGGCTTATCGGAATCTGGAAGCCCCCTTTAACAAGGGGACCCCCAGATCCCGGCCCTCCCCCCTGTGTGAAATGGTAAGGGGATACAAAAGTACACCTACCATTTCACCAAAAAAATTTCAAAAATGTTAAAAATGACAAGAGACAGTTTTTGACAATTCCTTTATTTAAATGCTTCTTCTTTCTTCTATTTTCTATCTTCTTTCTTCTTTCTTCCTTCGGTTTCTTCCTCCATCTTCTTCTTCTTCTGGTTCTTGTTCTTCTGGTTCTTCATCCAGGCTTCTCATCCGGCATCTTCCTCAGTGGCGCCGTCTTCACTTCATCCTCTTTCCTCGGGCCGCTCCGCATCCACGATTGGATGGGAGGCTCCTGCTGTGTTATGCTTCTCCTCTTCTGACAGTTCTTAAATAACAGAGGGCGGGTGACCCCGCCCCCCTCTGATGCAGTGCGGGTGACCCCGTCCCCTCTTACGCACGGTGACTTCCCTGTGGCATTCCCCGTGATGTCAGAGGGGGGCAGGGTCACCCGCCCTGCATCAGAGGGGGTGGAGTCACCCGCCCTCCATTATTTAAGAACTGTCAGAAGAGGAGATGTGTCACACAGCGGGAGCCTCCCATCCAATCGTGGATGCAGAGCGGCCCGAGGAAAGAAGATAAAGTGAAGACGGCGCCGCTGAGGAAGATGCCGGACGAGAAGACCAGATGAAGAAACAGAAGAACAAGAAGAACCAGAAGAACAAGAACCATAAGAAGAAGAAGATGGAGGAAGAAACCGAAGGAAGATAGAAGAAAGAAGATAGATGAAAGAAGATAGAAAATAGAAGAAAGAAGAAGCATTTAAATAAAGGAATTGTCAAAAACTGTCTCTTGTCATTTTTAACATTTTTGACAGTTTTTTAGTAAAATGGTAGGGGTACAAAAGTACCCCCTTACCATTTCACACAGGGAGGAGAGCTGGGATCTGGGGGTCCCCTTGTTAAAGGGGGCTTCCAGATTCTGATAAGCCCCCTGCCCGCAGACCCCCACAACCACCGGGCAAGGGTTGTGGGGATGAGGCCCTTGTCCCCATCAACATGGGGACAAGGTGTTTTGGGGGGCTACGCCCACAGCACCCTCCCAATGTTGAGGGCATGTGGCCTGGTACGGTTCAGGAGGGGGGGCGCGCTCTCTCGTCCTCCCCTCTTTTCCTGCGGCCTGCCAGGTTGCGTGCTCAGATAAGGGTCTGGTATGGATTTTTGGGGGTACCCCACGCCATTTTATTTAATTTTGGCACGGGGTTCCCCTTAAAATCCATACCAGACCTGAAGGGTCTGGTATAGATTTTGAGGGGGACCCCATGCCAATTTTTTTAAAAAAATTTGGCCGGGGTTCCCCTTAATATACGTACCAGACCTGAAGGGCCTGGTATGGAATTTAGGGGGACCCCCATGTCATTTTTTTTTAATTTTGGTTCGGGGTTCCCCTGTGGGGAATTCCCATGCCGTTTTTATCAATTAACTTTTATGTGTATTGTCGGACCGGCAATTCATTAATAGCTGCGAGTAGTTTTAAATGACTTTTTTTCCTTTGAAATGTCATTTTGCTGTCAGACTGTTCTAAACACGGGAAACATGCGCCCCTTTACAGGCATACTATAGACATCCCCCAGGTACGAAATTTAAAGGAATATTACACTTTTATTGTTTCACTCAAAGCATTATTAAAATCACTGCTCCCGAAAAAATGTCTGTTTTAAAAAAATTTTTTGGCATTGATCCATGTCCCCTTTGGCAGAACCCGGGTCTCCAAACACTTTTTATGGCAAAGAACTTGCATATAAGCCTTCAGTGAGAACTTTGGATTTTGCAGGTTCGAGCCCCACTGACTTCCAATATTCCAGCATACTGTATGTGATCTGACAGGCATTATTGCCGCAATAGCGCTGCTTTCCATTTGCATTAGCACTGACTTTCTGAGAGTTGAAGTCTTCCTGGCCTTTTTTGAAAGTTATTTTTTGGTACTGCAGGAGAATTTTTTGGCGCTATAGTAAATGACCCCCATTGTGTCTTTTTTATTTTTTTTAAAATCTGTTTTTCTAAATGTTTGCTGTTCCTAGGATTTTTTTTTTTCAATGTATTTTCCAACGCAATTTATTATTTGGATATCATATTTTTTTCTCTTTTGGATGATGTCACGTGACCAGGAGGGCTTTTCAATTCTGTCATGGAATGTTCGTTGCCTTAATTCAAAATTTAAAAGAGCATTATTATTTAGATATTTGAAAAGTTACCTTCCACATATAGTGCTACTCCAAGAAACTCATCTCAATGGGGAGTAATCTTTTGACCCTTAAGAAGCCTTGGGTACAGAAAGCATATCACGCTACATATTCCATGTTTTCTAGAGGGGTTTCAATATTGATTAGTAGATCATTGCCATGTATGGTGGAGGATATATTTTCTGACCTCCAGGGCAAATTCGTGTTGGTTTTATTTCTTCTGTGGGGTCAGAGATATATAGTTGTTAGTGTGTATATACCACCTCCCTTTGTGGGGACTCTTTTATACAGTCTCATAGAAAAGATTTCTCTGTATGGTCCAGCTAAGTTGTTGATATTGGGAGACTTTAATGCTATACTCGATCTTGCTTTGGATAGACCAACCCCTCCCAAACATTTTTTGGGAGAACTTAATAATTGGGCGAAAATGGTAGATCTGGTAGAGGCTTGGCGTTGGACAAATCCATCAATTAGAGCATACTCCTGTTTTTCATCTTCTTACAAGACTGCCTCTCATATAGATCTAGCGTTTGCAAATTTTGCGATATTGGCAGACATGGTAGATGTTAAATATTTGGCGAGTGGGTTATATGATCATGCTCCACTGATGCTTACACTTTGTATGCATCATTTTCGAGATGCATCACAATGGAGATAGGGAATGCACTGGATTTCACATCCAGATGTGGCTAATAAAATTCCATCTCTTTTAAAAGAGTATTTGGAGTTTAATACAGGGTTATCCACTTCAGCAATAACATGGGATGGCTTTAAGGCCTTCACAAGGGGACAGTATATATCTGCTATTAAAGCGGTTAATAAGGATTGGCAAAAAAGGAGCAATGCTTTGAAGCTTATAGTGGAGGAAAAAACAGATCGCTACGCTCTGGATCCTTCAGTGTCAAGCTTCGATGCTCTACTCCACGGCAAACGGGCATTACATTTGCATATGGTAGAGGCTACAAGGTTGGATCTATATCAAAATAAACAGAAGTTTTTTGAGCAGGGAGATTGTAATGTTAGTTTTTTGGCCATGATGGCTAAACATGAACAACAGAGTACTCCAATATTGGAAATATGCACGGCTTCTGGAGACATGGTCTCTTCACAGCCTAAAATTTTGGAGACTTTTCGGCAATTTAATCAGACACTGTATACATCTCAGTTGAGCCCTGATTTTCAGCCAACAGAATTGGCGTCTTGGCTGGATTCAGTTGCACTAGCATGGTTAACAGATAATGAGAGGGAGGCGCTAGTACACCCAATAACATCGGAGGAGGTCCTCTCTGTCATCGGTTTGTTTCCATCGTGGAAGTCACCGGGGCCGGATGGCCTTCCTTTTGAATTTTATAAGGTTAATTGTGAGCTTTTAGCTCCTGTACTGGCTTCTCTTTACTCTGATTGTCTGAAGGAAAGATCCTTACCAGAATCAATGAGTCATGAGCATATAGTTTTAATCTACATGCATTCAAAAGATCCATATTCTTGTGCTTCGTATAGGCCCATTGCTCTATTGAATGTAGATTTTAAGATTTTGACAAAACTCATCTCTAGGCGACTACAACCATTGCTGCCAAATATTATTGATTCAGATTTGACGGGGTTCATGTCTGGCAGGGCTACAGATGTGAATTTAAGGAGATTATATACTAATATTCACGCTTCACATCTTAACATAGGATCTAGGGTTATTGCCTCTCTAGATATAGAGAAGGCTTTAAATACTTTGGAGTGGCCCTTTTTGTGGGAGGTGCTCCGCAGAATGGGCTTTTCAATGTTATTTAAAGAATGGTTTCAGGTTTTATATAGAAATCCAACAGCTGAAGTGAAGATGGGGAGGAGGATTGTCAACAGTCTTTTCACTGTTTAGGGGAACTCGGCAGGGCTGCCTTCTCTCTCTGACCCTCTTTGCTATTTCTTTGGAGCTTCTGGCGGAGGCTTTACGTACCTCCCCCAATATTAAGGGATTGCGGATTGGTTGGTTGGAGGAGAGGGTAGCCTTATATGCAGACAACCTTTTATTATTTTTAAATTATGCTGGACCCTCTCTCCAAGGGGCTTTGAAGATATTGGACTCTTTTTCTATAGTCACAGGGTTGAAGGTAAATTGGAGCAAGTCCTTGTTGTTTCCAAAAGATATGGAGGCCCGTAGTACGGCTTCAAATGATATTCCACTACAGTGGGTGGAGAATTTCAAATACTTAGGAGTTGTAATTTCCCGCAAAGCTTCTGAATTTATTCCTTTGAATATGATGCCAATTTTGGGAGATATTGGGTCGAAATTAAAAGTATGGAAGTCTCCTACCATTTTCTTTATTAGGACGTATTAATCTTCTAAAAATGAAAATCATACCAATATTTTTGTATTTATTTAGACACTCTCCTCAGTGGCTTCCTATGTCTTTTTTTACTAAATTAATCAAACTTTTTTCATCTTTTTTTATGGGGATCAAAGAATCCCAGGTACAAATTAACTACTCTGATGCACCCTTGTAAGCAGGGGGGACCAGCTTTCCTGAATTTATATAGATATTTTTTAGTCACTCAGTTGGTTACGACCGAATGGTGGCTAAATCCTGATATATATATATAACTCCTCTACTAGATTGGAGGCGGCAGTAGTAGGCTCTGTGGATGCCCTGAAGTCTCTTTTATTCAGGGGCTGTAGGGCACCATATCAGCTGACCCCTTCAATGCTTGTCACTATTCGTGCTTGGGAGGCTGGTCTTAGATGTGAGCATTATCCTAAGGGTGCTTTTTCTCCAAGTGCTCCTTTATGGTTTAATCCTACTCTTCCTCAATTTTTTAAAGCACCAGAGCCTATTGCATGGACCAAGTATATTAAATTACTTTCTCAAGTGATTACTGATAGGAAACTATCTACCTTTTCTACATTTATTTAGACTTTTAATGTTCCAAGCTCCCGCTTATTTAGATATTTCCAGCTTCTTCGTACCTTTCAGGCACAGTTCCCACAGGATAGTTTAATGATTAGACAATCCACTTTAGAACTAGTACTTAGGTCTGAGTGTCTGAATAAATCCACTTTGAGATTGTATTCTCATCTTATACTAATTTCTATCCTGCCATTAGAGGCTCTCAGAGCAAAGTGGGTGCGAGACATACCAGATTTAGACATGGAGGATTGGAGAGTGTGTGGGATTTCCCTTTGCGTTCTTTGATATCTTTAAGAGATTGTATGATTCAATATCAACTGGTACGTAGAGCATATATTACACCACATAGACTTTAAAAGATAAATTCTGTGTGTTCTTTGGAGTGTTGGCTATGTGGCATGAATCAGGGGGATTTTATACATATTTTCTGGACCTGTCCATATATAGTTATCTTTTGGGTGGAAGTGGTGGATCTTTTAAATTCTATCACTTCTGCTCCCTTACCGGTTTCAATGTCTGTTTGTAAACTGGGCCTGGTAGAGACTATTCTTCCCACAGTGTCCGAGCGAGTGTTTGCCAATATAACATTACTTTATGCAAGAAAAGCTATTGCGCTGCATTGAAAGAAACCCCGGTCCCCTGCGCTTTCATACTCGAAACAATTGGTAAATAATAATCTTCCATTGAATAAAGATACTTACATGAATAGGGGCTGTCCTAGTAAATATCATAAAGTGTGGGGAAGGTGGCTAGAAAAAACGTATACAGCATTGAATGGCCATGAGGGCCATGGTTTATAATAGGTAAGCTCCTATATGAGAAATGGTGGGGGTCATTGGGGAAAGTAGGAATTCATGTTTATTTTAAAAATCGTTCGCTCTTTTTTTTGTGTGGATTAATAATTGATATACTGGATTTTGAAATAGTATTATTATATCTTTGGTTCAGTGTGTATGATGTCTTGTTGTGCTTTGGTTTGTTTGTCTGTTATGAAATTAATAAAAAGATTTATAAAAAAAAGAGAATTCTTTGATTTCTGGATGTGAACGTATATGGGTTGCTAAGACTTCCATTAGTAAGTTAAATATTAGTGTCGATAGAGGGCATCCTTGTCTGGTGCCATTGGAAATGCTGAACGGCCTAGATAAGACTCGTTGGGTATAGACCTGGGCGGAGGGTTTAGAGTAGAGGGCTAGGATTGCTGTTAGTATTGTGCCAGAGAACCCACATTTCTCCAAGACCTGAGCGAGGTATTGCCAATGAATTTGGTCAAAGGCCTTCTCTGCATCTAACTCCAACAGCAGAGAAGGCCTCCTTTGAAGCCTTGCTAAATGAATAATGTTTGTCAATCTGCGGGTAGCATCAGAAGTCTGACTGCCCTTAGTAAATCCTGTTTGATCTGGGTGAATGAGAAGGGGAAGTATATTTACCAGGCATGAGGCAATACATTTGGTGTATAGCTTCAAGTCTATATTTAATAGAGATATGGGTCTGAAATTTGGGGGTGAGTCTGGTTCCTTTCCTGGCTTCGGTAATGTCACTATGAGAGCCTTCAACATCTTAGGAGGCAAGGAGGCCGAGGCAGCAGCACCGTTAAAAGTGCATTCTAAGTACCTGGTTACTAGCAATTTAAAGGTTTTGAACTAGTCAAAAGTTTAAAAAAAACATACAAATTATGACAACGCTAGCATTAGCAACGTTTTTTTTTTTACATATTGATAAAGGTAACAAAGAGGTAGTAAAGACTAACGTTTTTTGATAGCAATTTGAGTGTGACTCCCAGGGTCGTGTTCATTGTTACATGAGGCGGCATGACACATCTAAGAAATCGTAACTCAAAAACAATAACCATCATGTATAAGGGTAACTGGATGGATCTGTTATAGAGGTTCCCTAGGACTACGAGGAGGAGTAAGGGACTACCAAGGAAGAGGTAGGGGCTGTGGGAGAGGGTAAGAGGGAGGGAGGCACCAGAGCACTAGCTGAGGTATATTGTGAGGCATTTTCCAATGTATTGTTGGTATTGGAGGTTGAGATTGATGGATGGGCGGGTATCTCAACATTTGCTTTGTGTCCAGCTGAAGGTTGGGTTCCATCGGTTGAGGGTTGTTCCGTAGGAGATACCGGTTTTCCTGGGAGTGTAGGAAGAGATCCAAAGTAGAAGAATGAGCACTGTTCAAAGTTAGTCAGGTCTGCTGTATTCAATGTTGAGACCATAAAAGCTTGCCATCTGGAGTAGAAGCGTTTTTTGGCAGTTTCGTATGTGAAATCTGTGTTAAGTCTGTCCTTGAATAGCAAATGTAGAAGCTCTCGTTTAACTTGTGAGATTTTAGGACGGAGGGTGGAGGTCCAGTTTTTCAAGATGGATCTTCTGGCGATTAAGAGACAGATCAGAGACCAGTCCTTGAAAGGGAGGGGGGTATTCGGGGACCAAGGCAAAAGTTGAGGGTCCCAGTGGCCAAAGATGAGAAGCAGGGGGTCTTTGGGCAATTTCAGCAGGGTGATGTCGAAGATGAAGGATAGCACCTGGTCCCAGAAGGTGGAAATGTAGGAGCATGCCCAGAAGCAGTGAGACAAAGAAGGCCTGCGTTGATGGCAGAGAGGGCAGGTGGAAGTGACTTGACCCTTGTTGTTTGAGAGAAAAGGTATGTAAGCTTAGTGTATAATCTTTAATTGGGTTTCTCTCCAGGTTTCGTTAGGGATCAATTTTTGTATATTATTTAGACCTTGAAGGAGTTTGTTCACCAGTGCCATATCCAGAAAGTCTTTGCCCCAATTGGCCACAGATGAGAATGCAAAAGTTGGTGTGGTCTTTTGTAAAAGAGGTTGGTAAATATCTGAGATCTTGTATGAGCCATCTTTAAGCAGCAGATCTGTGATAGTTGGTTTGAATCTTTTGTTATCCTCTCTGCATGCATTTTTTAAGAAGCTGATGCATTGCCCGAAGTAGAAGGCGTGAGATTGAGGGAGTAAGAACGTATCAGCTATGGTTGAAAAGTTAAGAGGGCGGCCCGTTTCCACATCACATAGGGAGGAGAATTTTGTGAGGCCCTTAGCTTGCCAGGAGGCATATGGATGATGTTCCAATCCTGGAGGGAAGGTTGGGTTTCCTTGTATTGGAAGGTGGCTGGATATGAATGGTGAGAGTTTGAAGTTTTTTCTAACTTCTCTCCATGCGATAGCTGTGTCCCGTAACAGGAGGTTGTGTTGAAGTTGCGATGGAACAGACTTCCACTTACAATGAAGGAGGGCTACTAATGAGTAGGGGTGGGCCATTGCAGATTCCATGGAGTAGTTGGAATAGCGGGATGTTTGAGCTATCCAGTTCAAACCTGTCCTCAGTAAACATGCTAGGTTATAAGTTCTAATATTTGGGAGACTAATGCCCCCTTCGTGCCTGGGAAGATATAGTTTAGGAAAAGCTATGCGTGGACGCTTGTTTTGCCAAAGAAATTTAGAGGATAGCTGTGTGGAGATTTTTTACATCCTTATGGTGTAAAAGTAGCGGAATAGTTTGAAGTGGGTAGAGTAAATGGGCAAAGCTGGCCATTTTTACTAAGTGGCATCTTCCCAGAAGCGAGAGAGGAAGATCCATCCAGTTGTTCAATTCCTGTGATATTTTTGTGAGCAGAGGGGGGTAATTAAGGTGATAGAGAGAGGATGGTAATTTCCCTATTTTGATACCTAGGTAGGTTATGTGAGATTTAGCTACCGTGAATATCGAGTGGTGGGTCCATGGTGGGTTGGATAGGGAGCCTATGGGGAGGATTTTGCTCTTACTGTAGTTTATGCGCAGGCCCAAGCATAGCTTGAACTCATCAAATGTAGATTTGATTGTGGACATGTTTACGGAGGGGTTCGCTGTAAATATGAGAACATCATCAGTGAAGAGGGATGTGCGTAGTTCATGTTTGCGGATATTAATGCCATGTAGCGGGGCTTTTTGGGAAAGGTTCTAGTGCGATGTTAAAAAGGAGTGGGGATAGGGCACAACCTTGCATAGTACCTTTGTGGAGGCTGAATTCTTCCGACGGGAGGCCTGCCGACACTAGTTTCTGATGTTTAGAGTGGCTGTTCTACCTTTAACAAACCCCGCTTGGGCAGTGTGTATTAGGGAGGGAATGATGTCAGCTAATCTAGTTGCAATAATTTTGGAGAGGATTTTGACATCAAGGTTCAACAGTGAAATAGGTCTGTAAGAGCCTGGTTCTTGTGGATGTTTCCCCTTTTTAGATAGTAATTTGATGATGGCTTGGTTTCCGGTGGGTAGGTAGGGGCCGCCGGACCATATGTTATGATAAACCTTGTGAAGGGTGGGTTCTAGTAATGATTTCAGGGATTTGTAGAATTCGCCGGTGAACCCATCAGGGCCCGGGGCTTTAGAGGAGGCTAGGTTACGAATGGCGGTTGAGATTTCGGAGCAGGAAATGGGTGCATTAAGGGCTTCCAATTTGGAGGATGACCTTAGTGAGGGCTGTTTTTTCAAGGAAGGAGAGTGCTGTCCGTTTGTCTATAGGGTCTGTAGCATAAAGAGTGGAGTAATATTGTAGCATGACACCATTTATGTCTTGTTGGGAGGTTTTGATGTTACCTGAGGTATCTCGGAGAGAGGTGATGCTGGTCGGGCAGAAAGGACCCTTACAAAGTCTTGCTAGTAGTTTTCCGGCCATATTGCTGAATTTGTGTAGTGTGGCATCCATATGTGCCTTTTTTTGTTCGCTCGAGGGTTTCTGCCCAGGTGTCAAAGGCCGTTTTGGCTACTTGCCACTCCTTTCTATTTTCAGAGGAATCTACTGAGTAACGGGATCATTGTGCTTTGTGGAGTTGGGCGGCAGTTTTGTAGTTCGCTAGTGTGTTTCTTTTGAAAGAGGCCGCATAAGAAATAATCCTGCCCCTGAGGAAAGCTTTACCTGCTTCCCAAAAAAGGTTTGGATTTTCAGAGTGTGGTGCGTTGGCAGTGGAGTACTCAGATCATATTCATTCCATGTAGTGTTGGAAGTCGGAATTGTTCTGGAGGTAAAATGGGAAGCGCCACAGCTTGGGGTTGGGGATGTAAGTCAGGGTTGTCAATCATCACCAAGATGGGTGCATGGTCAGAGATGACAATGTCATGTATGTCCACATCAGATATTAGTGGTATAAGATTGTCTGAGCAGAAGAGGTAGTCAATTCTGGTGAATACATTGTGGGGGTTGGAGTAAAAGGTGAATTCCCTGTCAGCTGGGTGTAAGAGGCACCAGAGGTCACGGAGGTGAAGTGATTCCATAGTGGATGCAAAAACTGTCTGAGCTCTGGGCATTTCGGGGACGTTTGGGAGTAGATCTATCATCTATCGGGTGAAGAATGGTATTAAAGTCTCCGCCGACTATATGTGGGAGGTGTGGGTTACGGAGAAGCCAGGTAAATAATTTGCTAAAGAATTGTTTGTGAGGGCTATTGGGTGAATAAATGTTCAAGATCACTAGGTCTTTGGTTCCTACTTGGATATGTGCTGATAAGAATCGCCCCTGATTGTCCGATTCAACAGACAGGACCGTGCAGGGGAGATTTTTATGTATGAGCAGAATGACTCCTGCTTTGCGACCAATTGAGTCTGAGCCGAGGACTGTGCCCACCCATAGTTTTTTCATACGATGAAAGTCAGAGGTGGAAAGTTTCTTGAAGTAGGGCAATGTCAGTTTTGAGTCTTGGTGTCAAACCTGACATTGTGTCGGAGGATTTTCATTCTTTTGTTGGGGGATCGAAGTCCTTTTACATTCCAGGAGACTATTTTCATACTGGGGAGGTCTTAAGAGAGATTTGGGCCGGTGTTGTATACTTGTCTCGGAATATGATTATGTGTTGGTGGGTTGTTGGTGCTGTTTGGTTTATGGTGCAGCCCTCGCTATGTGCGGAAATTGGCTGAGTGTCTGGTGTTTCAAGTGTGCCAGGAGATGAGAGTGGATGATGGGGAGGGGGGTTTAAAGGAAGGGACACAGAAAAGAACAATACAACACATTGGAGGAATTTTGCTTTTTTACGCATGGAGTCACTGTGTTAGCCAGCTCCCAGTACAGACCCGGGTGTTGCTGTATAAGGAAAACCACGTATGAGAGGATGATGTTTGCGGCCAGCTCAGGTCATGTATGGGGAAATATAGCGGCAATATGCAGTGAGGCCATGTGGGATAAAGTGATTCGGAATACGGTGCAACAGTAATAACAACATAACATTATAATAAACAGTGAAGAGGTTAGACTTGGCCTACCATAATGATGATGGGTGAAGCAGTTAAACCAGGGAGGATAGAGAGAAGAGCAAGAAAAGGTTAGTGAGATACTGTCCAACCTGGGTTGCATCTTAAAGCGCCTATAGTGGAGGTAGAGTTGGTGTGACTTATGTTTCATCAGCGTGGAGTGAAGCGACGTTGGTCCGGGCCTGATGACCTGAATCTTTTAGGAGAGTCTTTTCACAGGTTCCTTTGGTCCAGGGATCGATTGATTTGAGTCGATCTGGGTGAGGGGCTGAGGTGTGGGCCTGTGTGTAGAGACCGTAGAAAGACTTCCACTTCAGAGGGTTCTTGGAAGGTCAGTTGGTCCCCATTGGGGGATTTAAACTGAAGGGTGGCAGGGAATGCCAGGGTGAACTTAATTTGTTGTTGGTAAAGTTCCGTGCAGATTTGTTGGAATGCTTTCCTTTTTTTAGATACTTCAATGGAGTAATCTGCGAAAATCAGGATCTTTATTCCGTCAATCTGGAGAGATCTAGATTGTCTGAATTTCTGCAATATGAGAGCTTTGTCCGAGTAATTCAGATATTTGGCGATAATTGGTCGGGGGCGATTTACGGTCGGTATTGAAGGTTCCAATGCGGTGGGCCGTTTCCACTGTGCAGGGGCCTGGGAGGCCTAATGCTTCAGGGATACGCCGCGTACAGAGTTCTGTGAGGGCAGATGTTTGCAGGGATTCTGGGACGCCCACGAATCGCAGATTGCTCCTTCTGGACCTATTTTCCAAAGTGCCCAATTTTTGTAAAATATATTGGGTTGTCTTGTCTTAGGCCTGTTCAGTGGCTTGTGCCTGATAAAGTTCTTCTTCCACATTTGATATGCATTGTTCTGTCTCATTTAATCTGGTGGCATGTTCCCCCAGCTGGGCCTTAATTTGGTGCATCCCTGTATTTACTGCCCATTCCACAGAGGCAGCAATCACAGGGTTTAAAAGTGCTGCTACCGATTGTGCAATGTGTTCTGTGGTGGGGTCACCAGGGTGAGGTGAGGGAGAGGTTTGCTGTGAGGAGGGGGAGGTCGAGCCGCCACTTACCTCCATGTCTGGCGTCAGCTCTGCCGAGAGTTCCGGCAGGCCAAGACTGGGGACTCCATTTGCGGCTGGGCTGTGTGCACCAGCGGAGCCGTATGCGAGCGGGCGCCGATTTTCTCAATGAACCGGTCCATGGCTATGCGGGGAGGTGCACAGGGGTAGCTGCTGGTGTGTGAGGTGGTTTTTTAGGCTTTATAAGCTGGTTTTTAGGTCGTGCTGTGGGAGCTGAGGAGAGGAGCAGTCACTCCATACGGAAGTTCCATCTTCTTTTAGATTGTATAGTGAACTATAATAGTGACTGAAAACTTCTTCTATTTCCTGGGGATGGTATAGTTGGCATTGGTGAGGGGGTGGAGTATATATGGCATCTTGGTTTTGTATCTTAGCCCCTTTATTTTATGTGCTAGTAATTTCCCCGCCCTGTTACCAGTGGCATAATATGTAATTTTTAGTTTTTTGGCTGATCTTTCGAAGTCCTCCATTAGTAGGAGTCTAAGATCATATCTTAGCTGAGTCAGTTTTTGGGAATCTTTTTGGGAGAGTTTTTGTTTGTTGCTTATTTCTAATTTGAAAATTTCGTCAGTGAGCTCTTTCACACGCTTTTGCTGCTGCCTCTTGACCCTCGCACCTAGTTGTATAAAAATACCTCTCATATATGCTTTATGAGCATTCCATAAGGTTAATTGGTCCTGTACCGAAAAATCATTATTGTTAAAAAACTCTTTCAAATGCTTTTCAAGATCATTTCTAAATTCTACTTTTTGCAGAAGGTATGAGTTAGGCCTCCACACTGGAGTTGCGGTGTTAGCTGCTGAGTCCTCTATGGAGAGAGTAATGGAGGTATGGTCTGACCAGGTGATTGTATTTATGGATACAGAGGTAACTTTAGACAGGGTTCTTTGGTCAACCAGGAATAGGTCAATTCAGGAGTAAGTCCCATGTGGCGTACAAAAGAAGGTAAAGTCTCTTTCTCCTGCATGCAGGAATCTCCAGGCATCAAATAAGTCCTGGTTATGTAGTGATGTTAGGAGAGATGGACTTGTTCGTTTAGCGCCAGAGGAAGAGTCTACAGAGGGGTCTGGTGTTGTATTAAAATCACCAAATAGGACTAGTCTTCCTTTCTTGTGGGTATAGACCTTTCGTAATAACTTGTGAAAAAAGCGCACTTGATGTTGGTTGGGGGAATATGGACTCACAATGGTGTAGGTGACCGAATTTAGGTCTTTAATTGTGGTAAGTACCCCTTTTGTTTTGTTTTCCATGCTGGAAGTGAATATATGAGGAAAGTTCCTATGGGAGCAGACTGGTGGCGATGAGGAATGAAAATGTATTTCTTGTGCGCATAAAATATCACATTTGTTAGAGAGTACTTCCTTCCACAGGGACTTCCTCTTTGCTGGGTGATTGGGACCCTTTGAGTTTATAGAGAAAAGTTTTATTCCCATTTTTGAGAGTTTAATAGGCTGAAGCAGTATTTAGAGAATACATTTGATGTTATGATGAGGGCTCCCTCTTGTGGCCACTTTGAATATGATGTAGAGTAAGCAATATTCCTGGAGTGGAGTTTTGCATTGTACTTACAGTTCGTAATGAAGCTTGAGTGTTGGTAGGTTCGCGAGTTCAGCCTTGAGGAAATTCATTTTCTCTTTTTAAGCTTTTTTTTTTATTTTACATACTCTCATCAGAGTAGTACAGTGTCACCACAGTGACACTGTACTATTCTGGAGGGGTGATCGGGGATTTTTTTTACACTATTGATGATCAATGATGTAAACAATAGTTTTAGCTGTCATGAATGGCTTTCATTTATGACAGCTTGCTTACTTCTGTGATCTTTGATTGGCTACAGAAAATCACATTGTACAGGGTGCTGTGATTGGCCCAGGTACCATGTTGTAGGTGTGGGCCAATCACAGAATCACAATAGTGAGGAAAACTGTCATGGATAGAAGCCATTCATGATTGTTTTGCTTGCATGTAATCATGTGATCTCTAAGACCAATCATAACAATCACATGATACCCAACCATGAGCGGGTGGGTACCAAGCGCTATGATCTGCTGTGTTCACTGGACACAGAGGTCCTGGGATTACGCCACTGCATGCCCCATGGGATGCACCAGTACACATGTGCACTGCAATGTACCAGTACTTTGTGGTGCCTGCAGCTATTTCCCATTTACAGTAAAAGTACTGTGGATGGATGGCAAGCGGTAAAGGGAACATTAAAAATACTCTGGAAAAAACAATGATTGAACTATGAATGATAAATCTATTTGACACAAGAGACAATGGACTAAATGTGGACCGCAATTATCTAAATCACTGTCCAACAGTTATATGAC
Organism: Lithobates septentrionalis; assembly: GCA_037952835.1. Lineage (NCBI taxonomy): Eukaryota > Metazoa > Chordata > Amphibia > Anura > Ranidae > Lithobates > Lithobates septentrionalis. Next base: position 6,034,645 of record JBBDGP010000334.1, on the reverse strand, counting down.
CATTCTCACCTCTGTGATTTGGACTCTATAATTACCATAAGTGTGTGTGTGTGTGTTTTTTCCTCAGAGATTGCCCTACTTAACATTTTGCCAAAACCTTGTGCATCTATACTGCTTAGACTGAGAGGAAGTCAACACCCTAAAAGCTTGTCCTGAAAATGTAAATGTTAGTGAAAGTAAAAACAAATAATGTATCATGGACAGCACTTTTTTTTTCCTGCAAGTATACTAATATGGCTACAATTGCCTCACATAAAAAGAAACAACTTTTGTTTGTGAATGTAACTTCTAATGCCGCGTACACAGGAGCGGACTTTCCGGCATACTTGGTCTGGTGGACCAGAGTCCGCCACATAATCCGATCGTGTGTAGGCTCCCGCAAACTTTTTTTTCCCAAAAGTCCGCCGGACCTAGAAATGAAGCATGTGTCAAATCTTTCCATCGTAAGTCCGCCGGACTCAGTTCCTGACGGAAAGCCCGTTCGTCTGTATGCTGATCCGACTGACCAGATACGACGCAAGGGCAGGGTATTGTTTCTCGCGCTCGCTGCAATAGGAAAAAAAAAATTCCTATTGCGGCGAGCGTGGGGCATACCAGGCCCTTAGGTCTGGTATGGATTTTAAGGGGAACCCCCTACGCCGAAAAAACGGCGTGGGGTCCCCCCCAAAGTCCATACCAGACCCCGATCCGAGCGCGCATCCTGGCCAGTCAGGAAAGGGGATGGGGACGAGCGAGTGCTCCCCCCTCCTGAACCGTACCAGGCCGCATGCCCTCAACATGGGGGGGTGGGTGCTTTGGGGGAGGGGGCGCCCTGTGGGGCCCCCCACCACAAAGCACCTTGTCCCCATGTTGATGAGGACAAGGGCCTCTTCCCGACAACCCTGGCCATTGGTTGTCGGGGTCTGCGGGCGGGGAGCTTATCGGGATCTGGTAGCCCCCTATAATAAGAGGGCCCCCAGATCCCGGCCCCCCACCCTATGTGAATGAGTATGGGATACATGGTACCCTCACCCATTTACCTAGGGAAAAAGTGTCAATTATAAAACACACTACACAGGTTTTTAAAGTAATTTATTAGACAGCTCCGGGGGGTCTTCTTCTGGCTTCGGGGGTCTTCTTCTGACTTCGGGGGTCCCTCCGGTTCCTCTTCTCCCGGCGTCCGGTTGGTTCTTCTCCGCTCTCTCTGGCCTCTTCTCCCAGTGTTCGACTTCTGTTCCCGGTGTTCCAGTTCTTCTGCTTCCCCGCTATCTTCATGCCACTCTTTTGCTAGCGGGTGCCCGGACTTCTGGCTTCTGGCTTCTAGCTTCTGGGCTTCTTCCCTCTTCTCTTCTTCCGATGTTGACACGACGGTCTCTGCGGCTGGAATGCCCTGGGCATGGTGGGACTTTGACGTTTTAGGGGGGCGTGGTCACCGGGTGATGTTGACCACACCCCCCTAAAATGTCACATCGCCCCCTCCCCCAAAGCCCCCACCCCCCCTGTTGAGGGCATGTGGCCTGGTACGGTTCAGGAGGGGGGGGCGCTAGCTGATCCCCATCCCCTTTCCTGACCGGCCGGGCTGCGTGCTCGGATCGGGGTCTGGTATGGAATTTGGGGGACCACACTCCGTTTTTTCGGTGTAGGGGGTTCCCCTTAAAATCCATACCAGACCTAAGGGCCTGGTATGCCCCGCGACGGGGCTCACAAGGTGACAATCTCGCCAATTAAAGTGGTGAGATTGACTTCCTTTTCTAGTCCAGTCGTACCCGAGTCACATTCAAAATGAACGGACTTGTCCGTGTGTGTGCAAGTCTGTTCATTCTGAAAGTCCGACGTAACTCCGGCGAAAGTCCGTTGGGAAGACGGGCGGACCTAGCCTGCCGGAATGTAAGGATATTTTAGCTTGCTGTCCACCATTTTAGCTATAAAAATATGTATCCATCTTAGAATAATATGTATATGTGACGTCTATCAAAAGTTAGTTTCAAATTCTTGTAAATCATATGATTTCCCCGAAATGACGCATGAAGTCCTTTCTTGTTGACAGTTTCTGTATGAAGAAATTATGTTCTATTTTTGGTTAGTTATATGTCTTTATGTCTGTAAATTTGGCATATATTAATGAAGGGGTTGGACTTTTGTTGTGATGTCATGTTGGTTATATAAGAGAAAATACGGAAGTAAAAGATTGGATCATTCTGAATTGCATGCCTTGTGTGTGTCATAATTTCTTGTCGGAATGATCTCCAGATCTGAATGGGTTTTTGGGGAACACTCTAATCAGGATATCATACGAGGGTTCACTTGCTTTTAGAACATACATACACTCCCAACAGCTTGGTGTCAGAAGTGGGGCGGTCATTATTTAAGTCGGGTGAGTCTGATTTAATTAATATTATTTCTCTTGCCGTGACTTTAGTTTAAAAGACCGTTTTCCCTATATGGGATTAACAGAAGGTGTAGTGTTAAAAACATTTATGCAAATGTATGAACCTCGGTAGAAGTCAGTTCGGGTGACGGAAGAAAGGGCTCTGAGAAGTCCAAAGGAACTCTGAGATAGTTCTAAAAAGAAAGGGCTCTGAGTAGTCCAAAGGGGCTCTGAGTAGTCCAAGGACTCTGAGATAGTCCAAGGGGTTCTGAGAAACCCAAAGTAATATAATACAGTACTGTAAGAAGTTTTATAAAGATATCTGATGGAGTGTGCCAGAAAAACCCAAACCTCTTTGCTTGCCTTCCTGTCGCTTAGATAAAATAAGTAGATAAAATAAGGTCATCTGTTTGTCTGTGTGGAATTTGTCAGGTGTCAAAAGGTAAGATGACACCTTTCCACTGCATTGTATTATCATTGTATTATAATGAAACGTAGAGTGATGCTACAATATTTGGTGATGTATTGATGCTGACTTTTAATTTATATATAAATGCTTTGACTCTAAAGTATAAGATATAGATATATATATAGTTGGCAGGATGATTCTGGCATTGATGCAGTGAGTAAAAATATTTTATTTGCCTTGCTGTAATCAGATGTTCAGTGTCATCTTAGGGAAAGTAAAAAAAAAAAAAAAAGAAAAAAGAAATGTCTCAAAAGTGTCCTGATTGTATTACTGGTTTACACAAATTTGTGTTTCAAGAAGGATTGACAGTGCAGGGAGTAATGTCACTTATTGGAAGAGCAGGGGAGACTTATTAAGTCTGTCCCCGGTCTTTGAAGTATTATGACATTAGGGACGTTTTTACCATTTAAAATATGGGTAGACACTTTTTTTAAGGTAATACATAAATTGGTGAGGCTAACTTTTGATTAAAACATGCTATTTGAATAATTTGTTTTGCTACTGACATCTCTTGCAAAGGGGATGTCGGGTGCAAATTTTGGACATTTGGCTTTTTGCCAACAGGGTTCAAGTACTAATATCTCACTGACTGTAAAAGATAGTGGGGAATTGTTTGCGGCATTAGTACTACTGCAATTGAAGGCACTATTTGAACCTGTTGGCATACTGCAAAAAGGAAAAAAAAAGACTCAGTATCTAATTAGAATGTTTAGAAAGAAAAAATAAATACCGTATATATGTTGTGGAGATCGGCTGGGCCGAGGCTCCCTATAGTGTCCTAGTCCATACATTGTCCACGATGGGTTTAGCAGAGTCATGGGATGGTAAATTAAGGGTTAAATCTTACATACCACAATTCAGAAGTTGAAAGTTGCAGAGGCTGCACACGCTGTAGAAAGTCAGAATACAAAACACGCAGTTTTAAAACAAGCAGAAAGCACGGAGGAAAAAAGAGGAAGTAACTACGCAGTTAGTTAAGTGTTCTTGCATAGCAAGACCACTTATTGTTATCTCACATATATATTTAAGTGTTCTTGCATAGCAAGACCACTTACTGTTATCTCACATATATATTATTCTTATTATTATAGCCAAATTTACCACCCTAACTCCTCCCACAGTTTTTACACTACATAGACAAGTAATATACCGAAACGTGCGGATTGTTCCCGAATGGTGTGCTATTACTTTGTGGAACGTTTCGCCGAATGGTTCACAAAATATCGTCGTTTTTGCGGCGAAATTGGTCCCATAGGAATGAATGGGGAAACTAGAGTGGGAGATGACAAAAGCTGGAAAATCAGAACATGATTTCTAAACTGCCGCCACTCCCTCATTTTCAAGCCCACCTACACAAATCTTATATCAAAACGTTCAGCTATCCCTGCTGCCACTAAACATGTCCACGGCTAAGCCATAGTCCTGATAGTTTTCACAATATGACCATTTGTTTGCAACTCACGCCGTCCATTGACATTCATTGAAACTACACTCTAGCCCCCTCCAAATTTGAAGGGCAATTTCTAAACTGCGACCGTGCCTTCATTTTTAATATTTCAGAGACATACTATACATCAAAATCTAGGTCTGGGTCTTGTGATTCTCACAATATAAAGATCTTCGCTGTAGGATGTATAGTTTTTAAAATACGGCCATTTGTTTAGAGGTCATTTCAGGAAATTTTAGCCATTAATCAGAGTGTACTGTTAGTGTTTGTTTTGTTGCCATGGTTACCAAAGCTTCTGTTATACACAGGGGGGAGGTGGCTGGAGCATCTCAGCTGATTACAGAGCCCGGGAGAGGGGACAGACACACCATGTACTGATTTATAATAGAGGAATATGATGGGGCAGTTTTGATGGGGTAATTCTGATGGGGCAGTTTTGATGAAGCAGTATTTGGGAAGCATAAACAGGGCATGAGCGTTGCTAGGAAACAGTGGTTGTAAACACAAGATGCTGAGACACTCCAAATGCATGTGACTTCATCTGCTAGACTTGATAATGCTTGTAGACTCCTCCCACAGTTTTTACACTACAGAGACAAATAATATACCGAAACGAGCGGATTGTTCCTGATTGGTGTGTTATTACTTTGTGGAATGTTTTGCCGAATGGTCCACGAAATGACGTTTTTGCGGCGAAATTGGTCCCATAGGAATGAATGGCGAAATGTTCAAAACTAGAGTGGGAAGTGACAAAAGCTGACAACCCCATGATCAGCCAAAACATTATGACCACCCCATGATCAGCCAAAACATTATGACCGCCCCATGTAAAAAAAAAAATATTTTTGAAAAAAAAAAGTAATTTTTGAAAAAAGTAAAAAAATAATTTTTGAAAAAAAAATCATTTTTGAAAAAAAAAATATATATTTTTGAAAAAAAAAATATTTTTGAAAAAAAAAATTATTTTTGAAAAAAAAAATATTTTTGAAAAAAGTAAAAAAATAATTTTTGAAAAAAAAAAAATCATTTTTGAAAAAAAAAAATATATATATTTTTGAAAAAAAAATATATTTGAAAAAAAAAATATTTTTGAAAAAAAAAAAATATTTTTGAAATAAAAAAATTCATTTTTGAAAAAAAAAATTACCTTTTGAAAAAAAAAATTACTTTTGAAAAAAAAAATCATTTTTGAAGAAAAAAAAATCATTTTTGATTAAAAAAAATTCATTTTTGAAAAAAAAAATTACTTTTGAAAAAAAATGTTCAGCTCTTTCAGCGAATGATGGAACTTTTTTACTACTATTTATACTTTTTAAAATATTAAGCTTTTTAACACTTTTCACAGTTACTCCAGCCACTCCACCCAGTTACTCCGCCCACTCCAGTTGTAGAGGCAAGAACACTTTCACAATTTCCCCAGAAATTGTACCTTTTCTAGTATTAAGTGTTCTTGCATAGCAAGACCACTTACTGTTATCTCACATATATATTATTAAGTGTTCTTGCATAGCAAGACCACTTACTGTTATCTCACATATATATTTAGTGGGAATGCTTTAGCAGTCCCACTATTGTTATTCGATTTTATTTATTTTTAATAATTTTAATTTTATTCCGTACGTTTTTCGGTAATGCGTAACTTCTGCATACTTTCAGCTATTAAAACCATTCAACTATCAAAATGTTCGTCTCTTTTAGCTGAGGTGTGCTCTTTTTCAACTTTTTTTCTACCATTTATACTTTTTAAAATATTAAGCTTTTTATCACTTTTTTTAACATTGAAGTCAATGGGAGCATGCTTGAAATCCTTAAATTTTTCTTCCGCTCCCAAAAGTTTCAGCTCCTTCATACTTTCACCTAGAGACACCAAACAAACTTTAAAATGTTCACAAAATATTCAGCTATCTGGCTATAGCTTTTCAGTTTGATATCTTTTACAGTTTTTGAGAAAAAGCTTTTTGTTTAGAGGTCATTTCAGGAAATTTTAGCCATTAATCAGAGTGCACTGTGTGTGTTTTGTTGCCATGGTTACCAAAGCTTCTGTTATACACAGAGGGGGGGAGGTGGCTGGAGCATCTCAGCTTTAATTACAGAGCCCGGGGGGAGGGGACAGACACACCATGTACTGATTATAATAGAGGAATATGATGGGGCAGTTTTGATGGTGGCAATTCTGATGGGGCAGTTTTGATGGCGGTCATTTTAGCAATTTAGCTATTCAGCAATTATTTTTGAAAAAAAAATATATTTTTGAAAAAAAAAATATATTTCTGAAAAAAAAAAATTATTTTTGAAAAAAAAAAAAAATCATTTTTGAAAAAAAAAAATTATTTTTGAAAAAAAAAAATTATTTTTGAAAAAAAAAAAAAATTATTTTTGAAAAAAAAAAATTATTTTTGAAAAAAAAAAATATTTTTGAAAAAAAAAAAAATATTTTTGAAAAAAAAAATTATTTTTGAAAAAAAAATATTTTTGAAAAAAAAAAATATTTAAAAAAAAAAAATCATTTTTGAAAAAAAAATTTTTGAAAAAAAAATTTTTTGAAAAAAATAATTTTTGAAAAAAAAAAATAATTTTTGAAAAAAAATTATTTTTGAAAAAAAAAATATTTTTGAAAAAAAAAATATTTTTGAAAAAAAAAAATATTTTTGAAAAAAAAAAATATTTTTTGATGGGGCAGTTTTGATGGTGGCAATATGATGGTGCAGTTTTGATGGTGGCAATTCTGATGGGGCAGTTTTGATGGTGGCAATATGATGGGACAGTTTTGATGGCAATATGATGGGGGCAATTTTGCTGGGGGCCGTTTTAGCAATTCAGCATTCCCACGCATTTTCCCCAGGAAATGCATTTTCTAGTATTCTTATTATTATAGCCAAATTTACCACCCTAACTCCTCCCACAGTTTTTACACTACATAGACAAGTAATATACCGAAACGTGCGGATTGTTCCCGAATGGTGTGCTATTACTTTGTGGAACGTTTCACCGAATGGTTCACGAAATATCGTCGTTTTTGCGGCGAAATTGGTCCCATAGGAATGAATGGGGAAACTAGAGTGGGAGATGACAAAAGCTGGAAAATCAGAACATGATTTCTAAACTGCCGCCACTCCCTCATTTTCAAGCCCACCTACACAAATCTTATATCAAAACGTTCAGCTATCCCTGCTGCCACTAAACATGTCCACGGCTAAGCCATAGTCCTGATAGTTTTCACAATATGACCATTTGTTTGCAACTCACGCCATCCATTGACATTCATTGAAACTACACTCTAGCCCCCTCCAAATTTGAAGGGCAATTTCTAAACTGCGACCGTGCCTTCATTTTTAATATTTCAGAGACATACTATACATCAAAATCTAGGTCTGGGTCTTGTGATTCTCACAATATAAAGATCTTCGCTGTAGGATGTATAGTTTTTAAAATACGGCCATTTGTTTAGAGGTCATTTCAGGAAATTTTAGCCATTAATCAGAGTGTACTGTTAGTGTTTGTTTTGTTGCCATGGTTACCAAAGCTTCTGTTATACACAGGGGGGAGGTGGCTGGAGCATCTCAGCTGATTACAGAGCCCGGGGGAGGGGACAGACACACCATGTACTGATTTATAATAGAGGAATATGATGGGGCAGTTTTGATGGGGTAATTCTGATGGGGCAGTTTTGATGAAGCAGTATTTGGGAAGCATAAACAGGGCATGAGCGTTGCTAGGTAACAGTGGTTGTAAACACAAGATGCTGAGACACTCCAAATGCATGTGACTTCATCTGCTAGACTTGATAATGCTTGTAGACTCCTCCCACAGTTTTTACACTACAGAGACAAATAATATACCGAAACGAGCGGATTGTTCCCGATTGGTGTGTTATTACTTTGTGGAATGTTTTGCCGAATGGTCCACGAAATGACGTTTTTGCGGCGAAATTGGTCCCATAGGAATGAATGGCGAAATGTTCAAAACTAGAGTGGGTAGTGACAAAAGCTGACAACCCCATGATCAGCCAAAACATTATGACCACCCCATGATCAGCCAAAACATTATGACCGCCCCATGTAAAAAAAAAAAATATTTTTGAAAAAAAAAAGTAATTTTTGAAAAAAGTAAAAAAATAATTTTTGAAAAAAAAAATCATTTTTGAAAAAAAAAAATATATATTTTTGAAAAAAAAAATATTTTTGAAAAAAAAAAATTATTTTTGAAAAAAAAAAATATTTTTGAAAAAAAAAGTAATTTTTGAAAAAAGTAAAAAAATAATTTTTGAAAAAAAAAAAATCATTTTTGAAAAAAAAAAATATATATTTTTGAAAAAAAAAATATATTTGAAAAAAAAAAATATTTTTGAAAAAAAAAAAATATTTTTGAAATAAAAAAATTCATTTTTGAAAAAAAAAATTACCTTTGAAAAAAAAAATTACTTTTGAAAAAAAAAATCATTTTTGAAGAAAAAAAAATCATTTTTGATTAAAAAAAATTCATTTTTGAAAAAAAAAATTACTTTTGAAAAAAAATGTTCAGCTCTTTCAGCGAATGATGGAACTTTTTTACTACTATTTATACTTTTTAAAATATTAAGCTTTTTAACACTTTTCACAGTTACTCCAGCCACTCCACCCAGTTACTCCGCCCACTCCAGTTGTAGAGGCAAGAACACTTTCACAATTTCCCCAGAAATTGTACCTTTTCTAGTATTAAGTGTTCTTGCATAGCAAGACCACTTACTGTTATCTCACATATATATTATTAAGTGTTCTTGCATAGCAAGACCACTTACTGTTATCTCACATATATATTTAGTGGGAATGCTTTAGCAGTCCCACTATTGTTATTCGATTTTATTTATTTTTAATAATTTTAATTTTATTCCGTACGTTTTTCGGTAATGCGTAACTTCTGCATACTTTCAGCTATTAAAACCATTCAACTATCAAAATGTTCGTCTCTTTTAGCTGAGGTGTGCTCTTTTTCAACTTTTTTTCTACCATTTATACTTTTTAAAATATTAAGCTTTTTATCACTTTTTTTTAACATTGAAGTCAATGGGAGCATGCTTGAAATCCTTAAATTTTTCTTCCGCTCCCAAAAGTTTCAGCTCCTTCATACTTTCACCTAGAGACACCAAACAAACTTTAAAATGTTCACAAAATATTCAGCTATCTGGCTATAGCTTTTCAGTTTGATATCTTTTACAGTTTTTGAGAAAAAGCTTTTTGTTTAGAGGTCATTTCAGGAAATTTTAGCCATTAATCAGAGTGCACTGTGTGTGTTTTGTTGCCATGGTTACCAAAGCTTCTGTTATACACAGAGGGGGGGAGGTGGCTGGAGCATCTCAGCTTTAATTACAGAGCCCGGGGGGAGGGGACAGACACACCATGTACTGATTATAATAGAGGAATATGATGGGGCAGTTTTGATGGTGGCAATTCTGATGGGGCAGTTTTGATGGCGGTCATTTTAGCAATTTAGCTATTCAGCAATTATTTTTGAAAAAAAAATATATTTTTGAAAAAAAAAATATATTTCTGAAAAAAAAAAAATTATTTTTGAAAAAAAAAAAAATCATTTTTGAAAAAAAAAAATTATTTTTGAAAAAAAAAAATTATTTTTGAAAAAAAAAAAAAATTATTTTTGAAAAAAAAAAATTATTTTTGAAAAAAAAAAAATATTTTTGAAAAAAAAAAAAATATTTTTGAAAAAAAAAATTATTTTTGAAAAAAAAATATTTTTGAAAAAAAAAAATATTTAAAAAAAAAAAATCATTTTTGAAAAAAAAATTTTTTGAAAAAAATAATTTTTGAAAAAAAAAAATAATTTTTGAAAAAAAATTATTTTTGAAAAAAAAAATATTTTTGAAAAAAAAAATATTTTTGAAAAAAAAAAATATTTTTGAAAAAAAAAAATATTTTTGAAAAAAAAAAATATTTTTTGATGGGGCAGTTTTGATGGTGGCAATATGATGGTGCAGTTTTGATGGTGGCAATTCTGATGGGGCAGTTTTGATGGTGGCAATATGATGGGACAGTTTTGATGGCAATATGATGGGGGCAATTTTGCTGGGGGCCGTTTTAGCAATTCAGCATTCCCACGCATTTTCCCCAGGAAATGCATTTTCTAGTATTCTTATTATTATAGCCAAATTTACCACCCTAACTCCTCCCACAGTTTTTACACTACATAGACAAGTAATATACCGAAACGTGCGGATTGTTCCCGAATGGTGTGCTATTACTTTGTGGAACGTTTCACCGAATGGTTCACGAAATATCGTCGTTTTTGCGGCGAAATTGGTCCCATAGGAATGAATGGGGAAACTAGAGTGGGAGATGACAAAAGCTGGAAAATCAGAACATGATTTCTAAACTGCCGCCACTCCCTCATTTTCAAGCCCACCTACACAAATCTTATATCAAAACGTTCAGCTATCCCTGCTGCCACTAAACATGTCCACGGCTAAGCCATAGTCCTGATAGTTTTCACAATATGACCATTTGTTTGCAACTCACGCCATCCATTGACATTCATTGAAACTACACTCTAGCCCCCTCCAAATTTGAAGGGCAATTTCTAAACTGCGACCGTGCCTTCATTTTTAATATTTCAGAGACATACTATACATCAAAATCTAGGTCTGGGTCTTGTGATTCTCACAATATAAAGATCTTCGCTGTAGGATGTATAGTTTTTAAAATACGGCCATTTGTTTAGAGGTCATTTCAGGAAATTTTAGCCATTAATCAGAGTGTACTGTTAGTGTTTGTTTTGTTGCCATGGTTACCAAAGCTTCTGTTATACACAGGGGGGAGGTGGCTGGAGCATCTCAGCTGATTACAGAGCCCGGGGGAGGGGACAGACACACCATGTACTGATTTATAATAGAGGAATATGATGGGGCAGTTTTGATGGGGTAATTCTGATGGGGCAGTTTTGATGAAGCAGTATTTGGGAAGCATAAACAGGGCATGAGCGTTGCTAGGTAACAGTGGTTGTAAACACAAGATGCTGAGACACTCCAAATGCATGTGACTTCATCTGCTAGACTTGATAATGCTTGTAGACTCCTCCCACAGTTTTTACACTACAGAGACAAATAATATACCGAAACGAGCGGATTGTTCCCGATTGGTGTGTTATTACTTTGTGGAATGTTTTGCCGAATGGTCCACGAAATGACGTTTTTGCGGCGAAATTGGTCCCATAGGAATGAATGGCGAAATGTTCAAAACTAGAGTGGGTAGTGACAAAAGCTGACAACCCCATGATCAGCCAAAACATTATGACCACCCCATGATCAGCCAAAACATTATGACCGCCCCATGTAAAAAAAAAAAATATTTTTGAAAAAAAAAAGTAATTTTTGAAAAAAGTAAAAAAATAATTTTTGAAAAAAAAAATCATTTTTGAAAAAAAAAAATATATATTTTTGAAAAAAAAAATATTTTTGAAAAAAAAAAATTATTTTTGAAAAAAAAAAATATTTTTGAAAAAAAAAGTAATTTTTGAAAAAAGTAAAAAAATAATTTTTGAAAAAAAAAAAATCATTTTTGAAAAAAAAAAATATATATTTTTGAAAAAAAAAATATATTTGAAAAAAAAAAATATTTTTGAAAAAAAAAAAATATTTTTGAAATAAAAAAATTCATTTTTGAAAAAAAAAATTACCTTTTGAAAAAAAAAATTACTTTTGAAAAAAAAAATCATTTTTGAAGAAAAAAAATCATTTTTGATTAAAAAAAATTCATTTTTGAAAAAAAAAATTACTTTTGAAAAAAATGTTCAGCTCTTTCAGCGAATGATGGAACTTTTTTACTACTATTTATACTTTTTAAAATATTAAGCTTTTTAACACTTTTCACAATTACTCCAGCCACTCCACCCAGTTACTCCGCCCACTCCAGTTGTAGAGGCAAGAACACTTTCACAATTTCCCCAGAAATTGTACCTTTTCTAGTATTAAGTGTTCTTGCATAGCAAGACCACTTACTGTTATCTCACATATATATTATTAAGTGTTCTTGCATAGCAAGACCACTTACTGTTATCTCACATATATATTATTCTTATTATTATAGCCAAATTTACCACCCTAACTCCTCCCACAGTTTTTACACTACATAGACAAGTAATATACCGAAACGTGCGGATTGTTCCCGAATGGTGTGCTATTACTTTGTGGAACGTTTAGCCGAATGGTTCACGAAATATCGTCGTTTTTGCGGCGAAATTGGTCCCATAGGAATGAACGGGGAAACTAGAGTGGGAGATGACAAAAGCTGGAAAATCAGAACATGATTTCTAAACTGCCGCCACTCCCTCATTTTCAAGCCCACCTACACAAATCTTATATCAAAACGTTCAGCTATCCCTGCTGCCACTAAACATGTCCACGGCTAAGCCATAGTCCTGATAGTTTTCACAATATGACCATTTGTTTGCAACTCACGCCGTCCATTGACATTCATTGAAACTACACTCTAGCCCCCTCCAAATTTGAAGGGCAATTTCTAAACTGCGACTGTGCCTTCATTTTTAATATTTCAGAGACATACTATACATCAAAATCTAGGTCTGGGTCTTGTGATTCTCACAATATAAAGATCTTCGCTGTAGGATGTATAGTTTTTAAAATACGGCCATTTGTTTAGAGGTCATTTCAGGAAATTTTAGCCATTAATCAGAGTGTACTGTTATGCCGCGTACACACGGTCGGACTTTCTAGAAAGCTAGGTCCGACGTACTTGCCGCCAGACTTCCGGTGGACTACCGCCGGACTTTCTGAACGGCCGGACTTGCCTACACACGGCCGGACTTTCCGGAATCCGGTCTTCCCAACGGACTTCCGCCGGACTTTCCCACACACGGACAAGTCCGTTCATTTTGAACGTGACTTTGGTACGACGGGACTAGAAAAGGAATTCAATCTCGCCGCTTTTTTTGGCGAGATTGAAACCTTGCGAGCCCCGTCGCAGGCCCTTAGGTCTGGTATGGATTATAAAGGGGAACCCCTACGCCGAAAAACGGCGTGGGGTCCCCCTAAAATCCATACCAGACCCCGATCCACGCCCCCTAAAACGTCACAGTCCCAGCATGCCCAGGGACTGTGACATCATATGGGGGCGGGGTCTCCGCCTATATAAGTCACAACGCAGCCCTCAGAGACCAGTCCAGCCGGAGAGAGCGTCGTGTCAACATCTGGGGGAAGAGAAGAGAAGAGAACACAAGAAGCCAAGAAGCCCAGAAGTCCGGACCTCCGCTGGCAATAGAGCTACCTGAAGAAAGCGGAGGGGCCGGCCGAAGACCTGGGACACCGGGAGAAGAGGCCGGAGAGCGGAGAAGAACCAACCGGACGCCGGGAGAAGATGAACCGGAGGGACCCCCGAAGACGGAAGAAGACCCCCCCCCCCCGGAGCTGTTTAATAAATTATTTTAAAAACCTGTGTTGTGTTTTATTACTGACACTTTTTACCTAGGTAAATGGGTAGGGGTACCATGTACCCCATACTCATTTACATAGGGTGGGGGGCCGGGATCTGGGGGCCCCCTTATTAAAGGGGGCTCCCAGATTCCGATAAGCCCCCGCCCGCAGACCCCGACAACCAACGGCCAGGGTTGTCGGGAAGAGGCCCTTGTCCTCATCAACATGGGGACAAGGTGCTTTGGGGGGGGGGGCGCAGGGCGCCCCCCTCCCCCAAAGCACCCACCCCCCCATGTTGAGGGCATGCGGGCCTGGTACGGTTCAGGAGGGGGGGGGGCGCTCGCTCGTCCCCACCCCCCTTCCTGACCGGCCAGGCTGCGTGCTCGGATCGGGGTCTGGTATGGATTTTAGGGGGACCCCACGCCGTTTTTTCGGCGTAGGGGTTCCCCTTTATAATCCATACCAGACCTAAGGGCCTGGTATGCCCCGCGCTCGCCGCAATAGGAAGATTTGTTTTTCCTATTGCAGCGAGCGCGAGATGCAGTAACCTGCTCCTCCGTCGTATCTGGTCCTTCGGACTAGCATACAGACGAACGGGCTTTCCGTCAGGAACTGAGTCCGGCGGAGGTACGACGTAAAGATTTGAAGCAGGCTTCAAATCTAAAGTACGTCGGATTTCCGCAAAAATCCGACCGAAACGGTCCGTCGGAAGTCCGATGGAGACCACACACGGTCGGACTTTCCGCCGGACTTTGTCCGTCGGACTTTTGCAGGTGAAAAGTCCGACCGTGTGTACGCGGCATTATGCCGCGTACACACGGTCGGACTTTTCGTCTACAAAAGTCAGACAGCCTGTCCGACAGACTTCCGGCAGACTTTCGGCGGACTTGCGGCGGACTTGCGGCATACTTTCTAACGAACGGACTTGCCTACACACGACCACACAAAAGTCCGACGGATTCGTACG